>CAMPDV010000480.1:0-264192 GCA_946699065.1 Loxodes magnus
GAATCAGATCCCACTTATATTTTCCATTAATTCTCCAATGATGCAGTTATATGGCCATTATATTCTTAAGGATTTGGTGTACAAATTTTAATTGATATAAAAGAAGGATAAACTAAGTTTATAGTCTTAGAAAAGTACTTTAAAGTTAAATTCGTTTTGATCCAACTCTCTCCCAAACTAAAGGATTGAGTAAAGCTTCGTTCTATAGTTATATTCTTGAGTTATAATATTTCTTCCTATATTTTAGTCCTGCTCTTGTTGGTCTTAAGCAGAAAAGTTCGTCTAATGTTTATTTCTCATCCTTTCTTTTAAGCTTTCTTTTAGCATCTTTTTCAGTCATAGTTCACATATATAGCACCGAATCTTTCTACAACAGAGCTTCCTCTTATTTGTATCCTATTATTATTATTCAGATTCTATCCCCATTGGAATGATTTATTACTATTCTTAAATTTTTTAAATTACTGCTTGTCATTATCCTTACTTTTCTTAAAATTGCTTTATTTGATGTTAAAATTAAGAAAATTGGAATTAAAACATTTGAGGAATCTCATTAAATTATTTATCAATCTAATCAAATTTAATTACTATTTATTGTTAAATTATATTGAGTAGGGTGGACCTTGCCTCTAAAGGTGTTACAAGAAGAAGTTCCATAAACTGAACTGACTGAGAAGCAAGATTTCTAAGTGTTGAATCAGACTAATCTTCTCATCATAGGTTATCCTGTGTTTTGGAGAATTGGAACCGTAACGTTGCCTGCGATTAGAAGAGAAAATGCTATGGGAATATTGGGATTTAAAGAGACTTAAAAATTTACTTTTTAAAGAGATGTGTCTTATTGAAGGACTACGCACTCTATAATAACATTTTTTTGAGTGCTTCTTCTATGGATGGAAATTATAGGTCTAGTTATTCGATCAATTTTTTCTAGCAAGCTTCCAAGTGTTTCTATCCTTTATCTTTGTTATTTTAATTCGTATTGTATATAAGTTGTCCATTACTGCCTTAATTATGCGTAAGCTTCCTGAAATAATTTTTCTTAAGTTTACTGAGGCACTTATTCTGATAGGTCAGATTATTCTTGTTTTTCATTACATGAACCAAGAGAGTACTATTTCTTGGGTGCCATTTTTTATTTATACTTAATAACGAATATTTAAAATTGTACAAAATCTACATTTCTTTTCTTTCTCTTTTTTCTAATCCAACATTTCCTTTTTTCTTCTTTTTAAGCTCATTTGCCTTTTAATAATTTTTAAATATTTTTCTAGCTAAATATCTTCGAAATCTCTAATTTACCTTTTATTCTTGCTAAATTATTTTGCTAGATTTTCTATGAAGAATCTATTATTCTTACTTAAATTGTCTATGGTGATAATAATTAGATAGTTTTAGTATTGGTAAATTACTTTTGATACCTAGCTTAACAGTATATTATAGCTCTCTGTTTGGATTTATTTTTGTAGTTTTCTGTCTGTGTAGATTAAGCATTTTATATGATTTTTTTATTTTTATAAAGAAGAAAATGGCTTCTAAGAAATAATAGAACTTTGAGCGAAAAATCTAAAACAGAAAGGCTTTCCAAGAATAGAGAAAACGTCGTAACTATAATGAATGAAAGTGAGGTGAGGGATGTATAGGGGGAACATTAGCCGCCTGTCCAGAAAGAAAAAAACTCTCAATACAAACTTGAAGAGAGATATTTTAACTCCTTAGTAGGTTTTGTTGTTCAACTAGGATACTTTATTGAGAAAGAAGAAAAACTAATAAAACCTTTGCTTGAGAAACAATATTAATCAACATAAGACATTGAAAAAAACTGGAACAAAGAATATCTCAAATCTATAAATAAACTACAGTAGCACCATTTTCTTTTTAGCAGGATTAATCAGATCCTATGTAAATAGAAAATAAAGCCTCAAAATAAAATAAATAGTAAACATTAAATTAAAATAACAACAGGAATAATAGTCTAAAAGAAGAATAAAATGATATATGTGAAATAAATACCATTATTGAAAATACTGTTACTAAATAAGCAAAATTTAAAGAAAGAATAAATTAAAAATTAAAAAAGATGCTTAAGATATATACAACGTAAAATGGGAAAATAAATAGAAACAAATTCTATAATTCAAATTTTAATCAGCGAAGTAAGAATAATTATAATCGCTAAATGCAAGATATAAACTATTCAGAATAATAAAGGAAGTAGCATTAATGAAATGCTACACCGCCTAACTAAGCCTAGTAGGAATTCTCAACAACCTATTGGAGACACGCTGATAGAAAAGGACAGATAACTGAATACAAAAGTTTTAAAAAAGCATGAAATTTAAAACGATTTATCTTATCATTTTAATTTTTTTTATATTATAATATTAATAAAAAAATAATTTTTTATCTTTTATATCTCTGAACTATTTTAGTTTAACTGCTTTATTTAAGCAGATTAATTAAAATTATAATGAGAAAGTTAATGAGAAGCATATCTAATAATTTTTCAGCTTTATTATAAGGAATATTTAATCACTAAAATTAAAAATATAATGAAATACTTTAATTAATTTTAATTTTTAAATATTTTCTTTAATAAAAAAGCGAATAAATATTATCTAAAATTGGTATTATCTAAATTATTTAATTTAATGTAAACATAAATATTATCTTTATATATGTTTTAAAATATTTATGTTTACTGAGGTATTAAAAGATACATCTCATAATCTGATAACTTCCAATTATAATTTCCTGCTAAATGATTATATGCTTCATTTGAACCATATTAATGTGATGTTTAATATGTATGTCCTAATTTACTATATCCTTATTAATTTTTATCTTTATGTGTGAAAATATCATGACCTCCTCCAAATGTTGGTCCATAACCAGTATTATAATAATTTGCTTTTTCTAAATTTTAAAATAGTTAATGTTTTGTTTTTCTATTTATCGAAAATAAAAAACTCTCTTTTGAATTATCTGCATTGTAATTACCATTACTTTAATGAAATGCTACCGCACTATATGCTCCAAATATATAATCATTTGTACTCTTTATTATAAATAAAGTTGGATACATATGTCTATAATTTTATCATGCATCAGGTCCATTTTAAGACTCTCTTACTAATAAAACTGCTTTTTTAAACTTATTTTATGGTAGTTACTCGTATAATCAATTCAAATCTTACTATTATTTTATTATTTAAGCTTCACTAAAAAAGTGATTTATAGTTTATTATTTAACTAGTTATTTCAAAATTAATTTAGTAGTTGATTATCTCAAAAGCATTTTCATATACCAACTTTCAATCATTTTTAAATAATCTTTCTATTTTATTTTTTACTTTTCTAAATCTTAGATTTGTTATTAAAGTTCTTAAATTTTAGTATCTAATTCTTTTATTTGTTTCTATTTTTCTATTTTAATTTAATCAATTTCATCTATTTACTTTTTTAAGCTTTCTTTATCTATTTCTTATAATGATTTTAAGTGTTATAGATACTAAGTTTTAGGTTATATTTTATAAATTTCTTTTATTAGTTTAAAAACATTTTCAGCTGTTTCGTTAATTTACTATGCTTAGATTAATTTTTATTATTTATTAGGATTAATCATTTAATTAATTACATTTACTATTTTTTCTCCTTATAATATTATTAGTTAGAATTCCATGTAGCTCTTACAGTTCTGTTTCAAATTATTGAATAGGAAAATAGTAATCTAAATGATCTTTGTGAGAATAAATACAAACTCCACAGCAGAGAGTGTTATCTTACTTACAATAAAAGTTTATTTCCTTATTATTAGAGCATTTACAAACTAGCTTAGGTTTTAGTTCTTTTTATACATATTTCTAAACTAGTTTGAGATATATTTTATTGGTCTGAAGAACGGTAATAACAGCAATATCATGGGTTTGATTACAATTAGCACACTAAAACTTTTACTGATTATTCTGTATTTGTTAAGAAACACAGGATAAACAGAAACGTATTTCCACACTCCAAGATTAAAGGTTTTCTCTATCCATCATCATAAACTTCTTTACAGATTATGCATGTAATATCTTCTAAATCCATTTCATAAAAAATTGAAAAATAATTTAAATTTAAAAATTATAAAATAAACTAGTAGTAATATTAACTAATTTTAATACTTTATAATATAATATATTTTTAATTAAATATTGTAGTATCTTTATTTTACTAGCTAATTAAAATAACTAACTATAGTATTTTAATTGATAAATAAGAATATATTAATGTTTGCTTATCAAAGAAAATATTTATAACATTTTATATATGCAAAGTGTTTAATATTAAAAAGAAGTGAATAAGATTAACAATAACGATTACTCTTTAAAATTTCTAAACTATAGGATTTGGTAACGAGAAGCTATTATTAAAATCTATTTTTGGGATAATTTTATCAATTCTAGTAACTTGATTAAAACGATGTTCAAAATTAGTACTAATTCATCTGCGATTTTATTAGTTATAATGCTGAGATTGCGCTTGGATCTTAAAATCAAAGGAAAAACTATTATCAATTGCCAAGTTACTTAGCGACGTTATTTGTTCAAGCAAAAAAGGATAATATTGCATATTAGAAAGCATTAACTTTGTATGGACGTCATAATTAAGAAGTTACCAAACTTTACTAGCTTAAAATTTAATCTTATAAGCGTTATCTTCACAAATTTTGGAAATGAAAAAAATAAAAAGCTAAGGAAAAACATAAAGATCTTAACAAAAATGCTTAAATAATGTTTAAACAAGCTAAAAATCTAATTAACCCTAAAATTCGTAATTAGATGAATTTTAACTTTAACAAACAACAGCAATTTATTGAAAATTGGGAAACTAACGTTTTTGATAAACAGTCAAAAATAAGTAAGATAGAATTTGACTTCTCAAATAGAAAAATAGAGGGAATATTTAGAAATAAATCTTTTATCTTAAATTAGAAATTAAGTCATTTATAAAATATGCCTCTCTTTATGGGATTTGAAATTAAAAAAATTATATCTTAGCTTGCAAATGATGAAGCTACAGATAATGATGGTCTAAAAGCTGAACTTATTAAATATGGAGGTTAAGATTTGCATCAAATTATAACAAGTTTCATTAGTAACATGCTTAGAACATTAAAATACCTAATGCAATGAAAAAAATAAACATTCTTCTGATTTTCAAAAAAGGAAGCAAAAGTAATTGATGTAATTGACGACCTATAGCTTTATTGAACTGTCTACTTAAAATTTATGATAAAGCACTAACATAATGACTTTATAATTATATTTATGAACGAAACATTTTACATCCAGCCTAATTTGGATTTATTCGTAAACGCTCCACTACTTAGCAAATTTGAACTATTTAGTAAATTATAGACTTGCATCGTAGATGGTTCCATAAAAAATAATTAATTGCTACTTTAATAGATGTAGAACAAATGTTTGATAGCATATCTAGGAAACTACTTTTTGATCATCTTAGAAGACTTAGGCTACCTTTGGACCTTATATTGGCACTAGAATCTTTTTACGATAATGTTGATGCTAAGCTTATAATTGATGGATATCTTACAAGAACAATTAAATATAACAATGGAGTATTATAAGGAAGTAGCCATGCACCTGTACTTGCAATTTTATACTATGATACTGTTATAAGATATTTAGAAGATAATCAGAAGAAATTAGGATTTCAAATATTATCTAAAACTTTCGTAGTACTAGCCTTTGCCGACGACTTAATCTTATTTTCCTCTTCCTAGAAAAATGCCTAAAAATTATTATAAGCTACATCTACAGTTTTTGATTGAGTAAAACTTACAATTAATGTAGCCAAATGTGAAGTAATAGAATTCTTGAAAAAAAAAAAGGAAAAGAAAGCTAACCTTCTATTAATATAAAGCTCAATGGGATTCAAATTGCTTAAAAAGATGAAGTTACCTATTTAGGATATTAGTTAGGAATAAAGTAAAATTAAACATTACATTGTACAGCAGTAGCTACTAAATACAGAGTAGCTATTTAAAAAGCTACTGCAATACTTTCTAAATATGGATTAGTATCCCCCCTTGGCTTCAAAACTCTTTGTAGAACTTTTATTTTGCCTAAAGTTGAATATGGAAGTGATATTACTCCGTGAGCTACTATTTCTGGAATTAAAGGAATAAAAAACAAGATAACAAAATCGTAAGGACTTATCTCAAGATAGGCCTTTAGATCTTAAGAATTCACATTCAATGAGTCATGCTTTATTGGCCTAAACTAGCTTCCTTTTACACATATAGCAACTAAAAATTTAATGCACTTTTATTAAAAATTAATGTAATATAGCAAAGAAAATCCTAACTCAGATACTGCTTTTCTATTAGAAAATGCACTAAATTTAATTTACCATACTAGAAACATATAAATAAATGTATCGATTTATATAATTTTGACATGTCACATGTTTAGAGTAAGATGGATTTTTATAAGCTCACAGAATAAAAAATAAAAGATAAATTCTTAATGGAATGTCTCTCTAGGAATACATTTATGCCAACAGCAAAAAGAATTATAGACTAAATAGAAAATAATTAAAGAGCATTTCCTGAAATTACTTATACCAAATATAATAAACACTATATTAGAGAGACTATTTCTATCTATAAACTGAGCACTTTTTCTTATAATTTTCAATAAGAACTTGGTAATCGCCACATTAACGTTAGATATAGCATTATTTGCTTATGTGGCTAAGACTTTGATGAAAATGATCATATTTTAGATTGCTAATACTATGCAGACATTATTGAGGAACTTGAAAGTCATAAAGCTTTTAAAGACAAGAAGAAACTAATTCTTTATGACTAAAACTATATAAACTAACATTTTTCAAATAATCAAATTACTAAAATAGACAAATTAATCAAAAATTTTCATTCTAAATTACTAAAAAAGCGTATTGAAATGTTTGAACTACAAGATAAGCTTTTAGAAGAGTTTCTAGAAGAAAAAAAAGACAATAAATAAAAATATATGATAGAGAAAGAACAAGAAGAAGCTTGATTGACATTTACAAACTTTTATCTTTCAACATATTTGTAATATTTATAGTCTAAGGTATATTTATTGCAACTATGTCTCAATATTCTTAAATATTGAAACTATTATATTTTAATTAATTAATTTAAAAATTATAAAATAAACTAGTAGTAATATTAACAAATTTTAATACTTTATAAATAATAAATAAATAAATTTTATTATAGAGCACGTAGCACTCTCGTTGGTGCGCTGCTCTTTAAAAAAATGTTTCATACTAACAAGAATATTTCTTACTGATAAAATTATTCAGTACTAATAAACCTTTTTAAATACTGGTATAATTATTCAGTACTGATAAAAATGTTCAATACTGATATAATTTTAGAATACTCGTAATCTTTTCTACCTGTTGGAGGTCCAAGGACATGGCAGGATTGTGTCTCATTGCATCACCAAAGCAGAGGAAGACATAAAGTCAATTATTGGTACTTAAATTCCCCACCTCTGATGAAGATGACCTTATTGTTCACCTTCGAACAACTATGGCGGTTTTAAAAAATAATATATAATAATAATATATTTTTAATTAAATATTGTAGTGTCTTTATTTTACTAGCTAATTAAAATAATAACCTATAGTATTTTATTTGATAAATAAGAATATATTAATGTTTGCTTATCAAAGAAAATATTTAGAACATTTTATATAGGCAAAGTGTTTAATATTAATAACCTAAAAATATTTGGTTTATTATGTGAAATATGTGAGTAATAAAGACTTATATTAATAATGGGAATATCTGATTAAAGTTGATCTTCGTTTATTATGTTATCCACTTTTAAGTTCGAATGTATTTCTTTTTATAAAATTTCTACTGTGTCCTTTGAAGTTCCTCATGTATAATCTTGCTCTTCTTTTTCTATACCTCAGTTTTCAACTTGCAAAGAAGGTCAACCCTCTTCTTCCTCAAATGTTACGCATCCTACAGTTCTTTCAAATATTTTTCTCTTTATTATGTTATTCTCTTCAGTTGTAACTATATTCCTTAGTACAATTTTCTTTTGTAGATTATATCTTCTTGTGTGCAATATATTTAGATCATTTTTCTTCTAAGTCTTTTTCTTCATTCTTTACTTTATGTTATACTGTTAACATGTCTTACTAGGTGACTTTTCCTATTATAGAATCAGTATCTTAATAATATGTTCTGTCTTATGATACAGTCAAGTTTTTTATCTTTCTCAGTATCCAGAGAGTCTCCAATGTATTAGTTTTTCTAGATTATTGAATGATTTCATATAGTAAATTATTATTAATTCTAACTAAAATAGTTTTTGAAACCGGAAATTCCTTTCCAGTTATACAACCCGACGCTCTCTTTTTAAGGAATAACGGAGACATACTGTTGTGTTCCAGACACAGTTACTAGGGAGTTCCATTACTATGAGCAGATAATCTCATAGACAATCTTCCCTTCAGAAAATGACTCTTATCAGATACTTTTTCAGCGATAGGAAGAAACTTGTTCCTGCCATAAAAACAGAAAGTTTAGTCAAGAAGGTCAGTCTCAGCTCCCACCATCTTTTTAATTATAAAAGTAAATTATTTAAGTCTTTCTTCAATTTAGATTAGTTTAAAATTTAATTCTTAGGTTTCCGAATTGCTGCTAATTTTCTTTTTAATGAGTTATTTTCTTGCTAAATCTGCACTGTGGCTTGTAACAAGGTCTTAATTTTTTCGTTTAAGTCTGAAAATTAAGTTTTTAGAACATGGCTCTTCGAGAACAATCGTCATGATTCTTTCTTGTGACAGTTGAAGTTGTATATTTTTTGAAGAAGAGGCTTAATCCATTTTATTTCATAGTATTTAAGCTATATAATTAAGAATAAATTACATTTCTTTAAAACTTGGGAAAAAAGAAGAATAGTAAAGTGTAAAAGAATTAGCAAAAGACCAGAAGCAAAACTAGACTAAAAAAGCAAACTTTATAAGACTCTTCGTTATCGTGGCAAAGAAAAAGACTAAAAAGAACTTAATAATCAAGCAGGAAAATGAGATCTATAAAGTTAACTAGATTGAATGTTAAAGCTAATTTAAAAATTTGAAATAACAATTTTCATTTAAGAAAGAGATCAGAGAACTAATTAAAATATTTATGCTAAAGCAATAAATAAATATTACTACGTGTCCAGCTAATCTTAGTAACTTATTAACAGATAAGTAACTTTATAAGCAATCACTATTGTTATTTATCAAGAAGAAAACATGGAAAACGAAAGAGACTAAGCTAAATTAAATGATTAATAAATGAAACAAGATTAAAAGACTGATATTAATTTACAAAAGAGAAAAGAACAATCAAAAAAATAAGAAAAAAGATCCAGGAAAAATAGAAAAAAAACTGTTGGAACTATAAATAAAATAACTATAAATAAACAACGATACTGATCTTGAAAAACTCCAGATAAATAAATATAAATGATAAAAGAGCACGAAGACCTCGTCGGTTCGCTCTTTCAATATTAAAATTAAAAAAAGTGTTCTCATACTTTTGTTGTCATTTTATTCGTTCAATGAGTCACATTTACTTCTTAAAATGGGATTCTACTAAAAGATTATTCTCGAATCTTGAACCAAATACTCCAGTCTTCTTGAATAAGATCAAATAAGAATTAGTAATTAAATAGATAAATAATTAGTTAACCCGTCAGTCAAAAGCTCATACTCCAAGCAGAACTCTCAGACAAGTTAGGTTATTCTCTTCAAAATTGATCCACATTTCCTCATAGCAGCATCTAGTGCAAAATTACTCGTAATACCGTATTCATTGAGCTAGATTACCTATTAGTTCTCCCGATACTGCCAATATCCATATTATATATTAATAAAACAATAATAACATAAAAGTGTTAATAAGTTTTGAATATCTGAAATTGTAATATAAATATAAAATGAATGCAAGAACTGTAGATAGTCATCAATGGAAACCTTCCACATAAAAAAACCACGATATTCATCAAAAAAAAATGGTAGAAGGTATTTGGTTGAAAGCCTTGAAGAATTAAACACTTTAAACACTTATTTTTTATTATTTTTTTAATATAATTATGTCTAAATAAACACTAAAACCCCGAATAATATCCTCAAATTAAGAAAAAAATACTGTTAATTTATATTATTTTCAACTAATATTATTCAAATTTAAAATATTCTTCCAACTCACTGTTTTATCTTAATTTCACTATTTTTTAATATTTTCCTATGCAAAGTTAAAATTTAAATCAAATTTAAATGACTTTATTCATTCTTTCAATAATAGAGATTTTTTCTTAGTAGGTTTATAGGGAATTGAGGCTTTTTAACAAGCTTATAAATAAATTCCTTCTTTCATTTTTATTTAATTTGACTCGAAAAAATGTATTAATAAAATAAATTTTCTTTATTTCACTCCAATAAAAGTTAATCATTTTATTCTATTATATTTTACTTTATTATCTTAATGTAAAAATTAATTTCTTTCATTTTTTAACAAACACAAAATATCTACTTATACAGAAAGTTCTTGGTCTATTTTTCGCTTTTTGAAATAGAAATAATCATTTTCCTACTGTTTTTTTTCACATTTTACATCTTTTTAAGGATCAAAAAAGTATTAATCATTCTTTTTTAATATGCGTAACTTTCTTAAAAAATTGGAATATTGTAAGACATATCCCTTTATTTGAATTTTATCTCTAATTTAAAAATATAGTTAAATTTTCTAGGTATTCATTTTTTAATCTAACGAATAGTTTGAGTGAAAATGAAATTGGAATTAAAATACTTTTTACTAAAGTATTTATATGTTTAATAACAAATATTTTAAATTTTATAAATATTAAATTTCTTTTCTTTCTCTTTGTTATAATCCTAAAATTAATCTTTCTTCTATGTGAACGTAATTTGCTCTTTCATTACTCTCAATAGTTTTAAACTAAATATGTATGAAAATTTCTTGTTGGAATTTATTTTGTTCCTATTGATCTATCTACATTTTTGGCTATATTTTTTATGCAAGAAATTTATATTCTTACTTAAATTGTTTATGACAATAATATTTAGAATATTTTAGTATTGGAAAATTTATTTTAATACCTAAAAATTTAATAATATATTAAGTCTCATTTTTTAATATTTTTCTATCAGTGTAATTTTATGAATCTGTTATAATATTTTACTTTATTAACTAATTATTAAATATTTTTTGATATTATAATAATAAAAAATAATTATTTTTATATATTTTTAATTCTTTTAGTTTACCTGCCTTTTTATGCCAATTTAATTTAAATTATAATGAGAAAGTTATTGAGAAACATATCTAATATTTTTTCAGTCTTTATTATAAGAAATATTTAATCACTAAAATTAAAAATATAATGAAGTTCTTTAATGAATTTTAATTTTTTAAGCTTATCTTTAATAAAAAAGTGTATGAATATCTTCTAAAATTGGTATTATCTAAATTATTTAATTTAATGTAAACATAAATATTATCTTTATATATATTTTAAAATATTTATGTTTACTGAGGTATTAAAAGATACATCTCATAATCTGATAACTTCCAATTATAAGTTCCTGCTAAATGATTCTTTGCTTCATTTGAACCATATTGATGTGATGTTTAATATGTATTTCCTAAATTACAATATCCTTATTAGTTTTTGTCCTTGTTAGTGCAAATATCACATCCTCCTCCAAATGTTGGTCCTAAACTATTATTATAATGATTTGCATTCTATGGATATTAAAATATTTAATGTTTTGTTTTTCTATTTATCGAAAATAAAAAACTCTCTTTTGAATTATCTGCATTATAATTACCATTAGTTTAATGAAAAGCTACTGCACTATATGCTCCAAATATATAATCATTTGTACTCTTTATTATAAATAAAGTTGGATACATATGTCTATAATTATATCATGCATCAGGTCCATTCTAAGATTCTCTTACTAATAAAACTGCTTTTTTAAATTTATTTTATTGTAGTTATTCATATAATCATTTCAAATCCTACTAATCTTTTATTATTTAACTTTCACTAAAAAAGTGATTTATTGTTTATTATTTAGCAATTTATTTTAAAATTAATTTAGTAGTTGATTATCTCAAAAGCATTTTCATATACCAACTTTCAATCATTTTTAAATAATCTTTCTATTTTATTTTTTACTTTTCTAAATCTTAGATTTGTTATTAAAGTTCTTAAATTTTAGTATCTAATTCTTTTATTTGTTTCTATTTTTCTATTTTAATTTAATCAATTTCATCTATTTACTTTTTTAAGCTTTCTTTATCTATTTCTTATAATGATTTTAAGTGTTATAGATACTAAGTTTTAGGTTATATTTTATAAATTTCTTTTATTAGTTTAAAAACATTTTCAGCTGTTTCGTTAATTTACTATGCTTAGATGAATTTTTATTATTTATTAGGATTAATCATTTAATTAATTACATTTACTATTTTTTCTCCTTCTTTTATAATATTATTAGTTAGAATTCCATGTAGCTCTTACAGTTCTGTTTCAAATTATTTAATAGGAAAATAGTTATCTAAATGATCTTTGTGAGAATAAATACAAACTCCACAGCAGAGAGTGTTATCTTACTTACAATAAAAGTTTATTTCCTTATTATTAGAGCATTTGCAAACTAACTTGGGTTTAAGTTCTTTTTAAACATATTTTAAAGTTAATTTAAGGACTAATTTATTAGTTTGAAGAACGGTAATAACAGCAATATCATGGGTTTGATTACAATTAGCACACTAAAACTTTTGCTAGTTATTCTGGATTTATTAAGAAACACAGGATAAGCAGAAAGTATTTCCACACTCAAGCATTAAAGGTTTTCTCTATCCATCATCATAAACTTCTTTACAGATTATGCATGTAATATCTTCTAAATCCATTTCATAAAAAATTGAAAAATAATTTAAATTTAAAAATTATAAAATAAACTAGTAGTAATATTAACTAATTTTAATAATTTATAATATAATATATTTTTAATTAAATATTGTGTTGTCTTTATTTTACTAGCTAATTAAAATAACTAACTATAGTATTTTAATTGATAAATAAGAATATATTAATATTTGCTTATCAAAGAAAATATTTATAACATTTTATATATGCAAAGTATTTAATATTAATAACCTAAAAATATTTGGTTTATTATATATACTAAAAAATGGTTAGCTTCAAGAAGGGTTTTTATACCACCTCCTCAGAGTAGGAGAGAAAATCTGAAGCACTTTCTTTTACCACGTCTTTGCTTTAATTATTCCAACCTTCTTTATTATGGATGGAAACCAGACTAATAATGCAAGACCTCAGACTACGCAGGACCAAAATAACTGACCGAACGAACACGAAATAATAGAAAAAAAATAGCAATATACCCATGATTGGTCGAACTGTACTAAAAGGAGGAGCACAAAATAAGAAAGGACGTGGCAAAAAAAGTAAGCAACCTAAGTAATAATTTAACAAAATAATGAACAACTCATTTCAGCCAACGTCCCTGAAGAATAAATGTAAAGGGTCTACTAAAACGCCTATGATGATTTATCAGAAATGGTGGCCGCAATTTACTTTAACCATTACTTGGAAAACACTGATTTAGTAGAGAAAAAGGCCAAAGACTAAGAAGTTATACAAGTGTTTAGAAATCAAATATGGAAAGATTACGGACAAGCAGTGGCGAAGTTCATAGTGAAATAAAACGGAATTGTATACGTGGTATTTAACAATGAAGAAAGATACTAACATTTCACTTAATTCAGGGAATAAACGTTCAAAGGAGTTAGAATTCCTATCTAAGCTAGAAACTAATTGGAATATTTTGACATTCATAACTACCCAATTTACTTCATAATTAGCGAATACTCAAATATGAAGGAAGTAATGGAAATAATAAGATAATATGGAAAATCAAGAGGAAAGATATAGCATACATATCCAAACACAATAATGCTAACAGGGAGCAGTGTAGTCTACCTAGATTTAAAGGATGTAGACGAAGCAAAGAGGATACCAGAAGTAATATATTTGAATGGAAACATAATAAGAATATATCACCCAGTAAATTTTATCTGCTGCCTATGTAAAGTGAAAGGGCACACAGACCAGCAATGCAGAAGGGTAGAAGCAGCAAAAAGGAAAAAGCTACATACAAGAGAATTAGAGATGCTTGAAGGAGAAGTTATTTTAACAATAAACAAACCAGATTTTGAAGCAAATAAAGCAAATAAGAGGATAATTGGAGAAGAAGAATAAATGATTATAGAGGAATCAAGGGAAGAAGAGAAGGAAATAAAATGAGGAGAATAGAAAAATAATTAAAACAACTAAACAATTAAATAATAAAAAGTTTTTATGCTAAAAGAATAAATAAAAATTATTTTTCATCAAAATGGAATTGGACATATGTAAGACAGAGGGATAGAGAAATGTTCAAATAATTAAATAAAATAGAAAACAATCAACTAAATAATAAGATATACCATAAAGCAAATTAGAGAAAAGGATAGGATAGGTGATGGTAAAAACGCAAAACCCTAACAAAAGAAATAAGAAATAAACAAAATAGTATAATGGAGTATGTCAGGAAAAACGTAAATAAAGGAAAAAAGCAAAAAGAAATAGAACAAACTCAAGAAGAAAAAGAATAAGATGCAAGATAAAAGTGAGAAGAAAGAAGTAAATTGAAGCAAACTTCAATGAGAATGTACTATGCTAAGAAACCGATAAACAAAAATGAACAATTATCCGACTTCAACTAATAGGAAAAAGAAAAAGAATAAGATTAGAATAGATAAGAAGAAGGAAAAGGTAGATAATAAGATGAAAAAGACAAAAAAGGGGAAAGAACTAATAAAGAAAATAATATGGAAGCATAGAATGATAGATAAGAAGAAGAAAAGGTGGAGAAGGAAGATGAATAAAAAGAAGAATAAGGTGAAGAGAAAGTAGAGGGAAAGAGTGTAAAAAAAGATTAAGAATAAGTCATAAAAATAGGGACATCAAATGTTAGGGGAGTAAGAAGTGGAAAAGAGGCACTAGCCAAATTCATGACTCAAAAAAGTATCCACATAATGGCAATATAAGAAATTTAGATTGAAGACTAAAAAGATATGTGTAATATAGCAGGATATAAAAACTTAATAAATGTGGGATCAAAAAAAGGAAAAGGAGTAGCATTCTATATTAGAAACGACATATGTAAGGAGATCAGAGAGATATAGAATGAAGTAAACCAAATGACGCTCTTCGGAGGAGCGAGAGTAATGGCAATAGAAATAATGAAATAATTAGCAGTAATAAATGTCTACGCTCCTGTTGCAAATAACAACGAACAGTATGAGCCTTTCTATAATTTAGTGAATGAATTTAAACTATAAGCAATAGAAAAAGGACTTAATATAATGATAATAGGAGACTGAAATGTGCACATAGAAAAATGACTGCCAAAGAAAACAAACTCAGCAGGAAAGAGAATGACACAGTTTATGGAACAGAATAATTTAATATGCCTAGACCCAACTGAAATAGGTACCTTTATTCACTAAAACAATGAGTATAAAATAGATTACTTTTTAATCGAAGAGAGAATGAGAGAAAAGGTGTTAAAGAGTGATTTTTATTACTCATACGTAATAGGTGACCATAGGCCTGGTATTATATAGGTAAAGATGGGTAAAGAAGTAAGAAAGCCATAAAAGATAGCAAAAATAAACTACCTACTATTAAAGAAAAAAGAGATATAAGAAAAATTTGAAAGATTTATACAAGAAAATCTCTAAGAAGAAGAAATTGATAACCTAAACGGCACATAGACTTATAAATGATGAAAGAAAAAGATATAAGAAGGAGTTTAAATAGTATGTGGAAAATTCAAAACATAAAACTCTAAGATATATAAATATTCAGAAACAACAAAATAGTGCAATAAAATCTTTAGAAAATGCAGCAAATAATTAAAATAAAGGGTAAAGAACAGAGAACAAATAAATGAAAATCAATAAATTGAGAATTAAAGAGAATACCAAAGAGTAAGATAAGAATACATTTAATCAAAAAAAGATAAAAGAAACTAACTAAACCTATTTATGGACAATGTAAATAAAGGAAGTCTAACAGATATGTGGAAGAAACTAAAAAGCTTACTTAATAGAAAAAATAATTAATGAGTACCCTTATTAAAAGAAGATGTTATCACTTTCAGGGATGAATGGTAGAAACTGTATGAAGATGGCGATAATACGCTACCAACTAAATTCTTAAACAAGAGATAAATAATGGTAAACGAATATGAAATTTGAGAAATCATCAACTAATTGGCGAAATGAAAAGCAGCAGGACCTGATGAAATACAAGTAGAAACAATATTAGCAGTCGGGAAAAAACTAACAGAAGTAGCATTTAAAATGATAGTTAAGATGATTTAAGAGGGAGTAATACCTTAAGAGATGAAATAATAATACATAATATTAATATACAAAAAAGGAGGACAGATAAACCCGATGAATTATAGACCAATCTCTTTACTGAATCATGCTTTAAAAATAGTAGATGCATGAATTTTCTAGCAACTATAAGGATATATGCATAATGATGAAAGCGAATATTAATATGACTTTAAAAAAGGAAAATCATGCTCACTATAAATTTTCAACCTAAGAACAGTATAAGAATGATCAATACGGAACAAAAAAGATGTTTTCGTAATATTTGTTGATATTAAAAAAGCGTACGACTCGGTGCAAAGAAAAGATATTTGATAAATCCTAAACGATCTAAAAGTACCGGAATAGATAATTAAACTCCTAGCAAACTTCTACTGTGAAGAAGAAATTAAACTTAAAATCAATGAATAAATAGCAAAATCATTCGCGACTAATAAAGGACTAAAACAGGGAAGCATAACGTCGCCAAGACTATTTAACTTAATAATAGCAAGATTTCTCCATAGCTTGGAAGATTAAAAGCTAGAAATTACAATAGACTTTAAAAATTAAGAGGGATGAACGCAAAAAATATATGCAGGATGTTTTGCATATGCAGATGACCTAGCCTTAATAAGTGAATGAGAATAATTAGAGGAAGTAATAAAAAATTTAACCTCATGGGCAGAAAAATACAAACTGGAAATTGCAGATAAAACAAAATGAATGATATGAAAAGCAGCAGAAAATAGAAACTGAGAAAATATAGGCAATACTATTGAGGTAGGAAATTTAAGAATCGAAAGAGTAACGTCCTTTTAGTACCTAGGGCATATAATAGAAGAGACCATCAGCTTTTAAAAACACATGGAGAACAGACTAGAAGCAGCATAAAAGATGTAAACATGAATACTGGGTAAAATAACAATGAATAAGGGATTAACACCATATAACGCAGGAATAATGATAAAAACGTTCGTAAGCTCAGTATTCAGCTATGGGACAGAAGTTATCCCATATTGTGAATAATTTGTAGGAAAATAAGTGATGGAACAATTAGAAATAATATAGAGAAGATCTTTACGAGCAATCATAGATGCCCCTTTCTAAGTGTAAAATGAGATGCTAGAATACGAGTTACAGTTTATGAAATGTAAACATTACCTATGGCAGAAAAAGCTGAGATTAAGAGGCAGACTAATAGGTAACTAAGGAAAAACAGTAGATGGATTAATGTTCGACCTAAGTAAAGAAGAGAACTTTATTTTTGAACAATACTGAACGACAATAAAATTAGAATTAAAAATTGAAGACAAAAATATATTTATAGATGATGGTAATAATAATCAAAAAGGGAAGAAAAACATTAATCGTGCAATTTGAGAACATAGAGTATACATAGAAGATAGAGAAAGAATGGAGTAAATGATAACAACTCTACAGTATAGAAAAACATGATTTGATGAATATGTAGTAGGACCACCCAACTATCTGAGATACAATAAAAATAGAAAAGAAGAAATATGCTACATATTTAGAATAAGAACGAGATGTAATGGGAGCCAGGATTGTTTAAAAGAAAGACACCTAGTTGCGACAAGCAAATGCCCTTTCTGTAATGATGCAAGAGAAAACGAAAGGCATATCATAGAAAAATGCTAAGAATACAAAGAAAGTAGATAAATATGTATTAGAAAGTTAAGAACAATAGGAGTAGTAAGACAAGGAATGGAACTATTTGATATAATATGAGGTATTGCAAAATTCGAAAAATTCATTAGAACCTAAGAAGAGTAAAAAAGAGCTAAAACTGACTTGATAATAAAAGATTATATCAAAAACATATTAGAAAAAAGAAAAAAAAGGATACTTAGAAAAGAAAATTTAATGAAAAAAAGAAATAGGAAAATATTATAGAGCAGGAAAAGAATAGTTTTTATGAGTTTATAAAAGCTTGATTAAGAAGAAAAGAATTAGAAACGAAAATTAGCAAAGTATGTAAAAAAAAATAATGGACGCTTGTAACAAAGAATCAATAAAACGTAGATAGATAGTAGACAGAAGAACAAGAGATATTGAAGAAGAAAATGATGAAGATATGGAACTAATAAGAGAAGAATTTTTATTATTTGAAGGCTTACTTGAAGAAATAGACAAGTATTGAAACATTTATTAAAGAGCTGCGAACCAAAGAGGTGCTACGCGCTCTATAATCAAATTTATTTATTATTTATTTATGTGAAATATGTGAGTAATAAAGACTTATAATAATAATGGGAGTATCTGATTATAGTTTATCTTCATTTATTATGTTATCTACTTTTAAGTTCGAATGTATTTCTTTTTATAAAATTTCTGCAGTTTCCTTTGAAGTTGTTCATGTATAATCTTGATCTTCTTTTTCTATACCTCAGTTTTCAACTTGTTCTAAGGTCAACCATCTTCTTCCTCAAATGTTACGCATCCTACAGTTCTTTCAAATATTTTTCTCTTTATTATGTTATTCTCTTTAGTTGTAACTATATTCCTTAGCACTATTTTCTTCTGTAGATTATATCTTCTTGTGTGCAATATATTTAGATCATTTTTCTTCTAAGTCTTTTTCCTCAATTCTTTACTTTATGTTAAACTGTTAACATGTCTTACTAGGTGACTTTTCCTATTATAGAATCAGTATCTTAATAATATGTTCTGTCTTATGATACAGTCAAGTTTTTTATCTTTCTCAGTATCTAGAGAGTCTCCAATGTATTAGTTTTTCTAGATTATTGAATGATTTCATAAAGTAAATTATTATTAATTTTAACTAAAATAGTTTTTGGAACCGGAAATTCCTTTCCAGTTATACAACCTGACGCTCTCTTTTTAAGGAATAACGGAGACATACTATTGTGTTCCAGACACAGTTACTAGTGAGTTCCATTGCTATGAGCTGCCAGGCTTCAAACCTCGATCAAGAGCGAATAAACTAATAAACAATATTCCCTTCAGAAAACGACTATGATCAAATACTTTTTAAGAGATAGGAAGAAACTTGTTCCTTCCATAAAATCAGAAAGTTTAGTCAAGAAGATCAATCTCAGCTCCCACCATCTTTTTATTTATAAAAGTAAATTATTTAAGTTTTTCTTCAATTTAGATTAGTTTAAAATTTAATTCTTAGGTTTCCGAATTGCTGCTAATTTTCTTTTTAATGAGTTATTTTCTTGCAAATCTGCACTGTGGCTTGTAACAAGGTTTTTCGTTTAATTCTGAAAATTAAGTTTTTAGGACCTGGTTCTTCGAGAACAATTATCATGATTCTTTCTTGTGATAGTTTAAGTTGTATATTTTTTGAAGAAGAGGTTTAATCCATTTTATTTCATAGTATTTAAGCTTTATAATTAAGAATAAATTACATTTCTTTAAAACTTGGAAAAAAGGAAGAATAGTAAAGTGTAAAAGAATTAGCAAAAGACCAGAAGAAAAACTAGACTAAAAAAGCAAACTTTATAAGACTCTTCGTTATCGTGGCAAAGAAAAAGACTAAAAAGAACTTAATAATCAAGTAGGAAAATGAGATCTATAAAGTTAACTAGATTGAATGTTAAAGCTAATTTAAAAATATGAAATAACAATTTTCATTTAAGAAAGAGATCAGAGAACTAATTAAAATATTTATGCTAAAACAATAAATTAATATTACTACGTGTCCAGCTAATCTTAGTAACTTATTAACAGATAAGTAACTTTATAAGCAATCACTATTGTTATTTATCAAGAAGAAAACATGGAAAATGAAAGAGACTAAGCTAAATTAAATGATTAATAAATGAAACAAGATTAAAAGACTGATATTAATTTACAAAAGAGAAAAGAACAATCAAAAAAATAAGAAAAAAGATCTAGGAAAAATAGAGAAAAATTGCTGGTACTATAAATAAAATAACTATAAATAAACAACGATGCTGATCTTGAAAAACTCCAGATAAATAAATATAAAGGATAAAAGAGCAAGAACACCTCGTCGGTGCATAGCTTTTCAATATTAAAATTAAAAAAAGTGTTCTCATGTTTCTATTGTCATTCTATTCGTTCAATGAGTCACATCTACTTCTCAAAATGGGATTCTGTTAAAAGATTATTCTCGAATCTTGAACCAAATACTCCAGTCTTCTTGAATAAGATCAAATAAGAATTAGTAATTAAATAATTAGCTGACCCCGTCAGTCAAAAGTTCATACTCCAAAAAATGAACCCTCAGATAAGTTAGGTTATTCTCTTCAAAATTGATCCACATTTCCCCAAAACAGCATCTAGTGCAAAATTACTCGTAATACCGTATTCATTGCGCTAGATTACCTACTAGTTCTCCCGATACGACCGATATCCATATTATATATATAATAAAACAATTAAGAATATAAAAGTGTTAAATAAACTTTGAATAACTGAAATTGTAATAATAATTTTATTTAAATTGTTTTGTGGCGACAATTAGTCACCACTAAAAAGAAGTTTTAAAGTTATCTTTATCTTGCTTGTTTCTAGTTCTAGGATTCTTGAGTCTTGCTCCTTTGATCTTTCATCTCCCACTATATTTTATTTTAACTCTATCTCCAAATTCTTCCAGTTCAAGGTTACTTTTCAATCTATAGACTTCTCCATTTGTTCTACATCAGATCTGGTTCTTGCTCTTTCTTATTCTTTGCTAGACTTGTTTTTTCCATGTAATTTCTTTTACTTTACGAAACTCACCGCAGTTCTTCCATTTGTGCCATTTACTTTAACAATAGTAGCACAGTTTCACAATCCGAGGTTTTTGATTAGTTTTCATCTTAACTTAAGGATTCTTCTCGATCTCCATCTTATCAGATAGAATTTACTCCATCGGAATTTGCTAACTTTGGAAGCTTTTCTGACTTTGTAAGATATTTTCGATCTGCTAGCTCTAGTCTTGAATCTTTTGCACTTAGGAGTTCGTCTAACTATATTACTCTCGTTAGTAATTCCAAAGAGCGTCGAGTTTCCTCTCCTAATTGGCCATTCTAAGATCAAGTGTATCTTAAATTCCATGAGAGATCAGCTCCGTCAACTTCGTGTTCTCCTTGCGAAGCTTTTTAACCTCTTCCTGGGGTTTAGTACTACTTTTATGAGCTATTACATGCTCATCTGGCCAGAAGGATTAAATTAAGAGACCTCCTGATGGAGAGCAGACTTCATCTGCTTCCTCGGTTTTTCACTTGAAGTTGGGGTTTCCGTATGGGCTGTCTTTAAGGTTATCTTTTGTTTATCTTGTTAAGTTTCAGGTTTTTATTAAGAAGAAGATTAAGGTTATTATTAAGAAGACAGAGAAGAGATAGTTTCCTGCTTCCTCTCTTCCTTTTTGGCTTAGGAAGAGATGGTATAGAAGCTTTCCTGAAACTTTATTCCATTTTTTTAAAGTATCTGAAATTGTAATATAAATATAAAATGAATACAAGAACTGTAGATAGTCATCAATGGAAACCTTCCACATAAAAAAGCCACGATATTCATCAAAAAACAAAATGGTAGAAGGTATTTGGTTGAAAGCCTTGAAAAATTAAACACTTTAAACACTTATTTTTTATTATTTTTTTAATATAATTATGTCTAAATAAACATTAAAATCCCGAATAATATCCTCAAATTAAGAAAAAAATACTGCTAATTTATATTATTTTCAACTAATATTATTCAAATTTAAAATATTCTTCCAACTCACTGTTTTATCTTAATTTCGCAACCTTTTAATATTTTCCTATGCAAAGTTCAAATTTAAATCAAATTTAAATGACTTTATTCATTCTTTCAATAATAGAGATTTTTTCTTAGTAGGTTTATAGGAAATTGAGGCTTTTTAACAAGCTTTTAAATAAATTCCTTCTTTCATTTTTATTTGATTTGACTCGAAAAAATGTATTAATAAAATAAATTTTCTTTATTTCACTCCAATAAAAGTTAATCATTTTATTCTATTATGTTTTACTTTAGTATCTTAATGTAAAATTTTATTTCTTTCATTTTTTTACAAACACAAAATATCTATTTATACAGAAAGTTCTTGGTCTATTTTTAGCTTTTTGAAATAGAAATAATCATTTTCTTACTGCTTTTTTTCACATTTTACATCTTTTTAAGGATCAAAAAATTATTAATCATTTCTTTTTTTCGAAACTTTCTTAAAAAATTGGAATATTGTAAGACATATCCCTTTATTTGAATTTTATCTCTAATTTAAAAATATAATTAAATTTTCTAGGTATTCATTTTTCAATCTAACTAATAGTTTGAGTGAAAATGAAATTGGAATTAAAATACTTTTTACTAAAGTATTTATATGTTTAATAACAAATATTTTAAATTTTATAAATATTAAATTTCTTTTCTTTCTCTTTGTTATAATCCTAAAATTAATCTTTCTTCTATGTGAACGTAATTTGCTCTTTCATTACTCTAAATAGTTTTAAACTAAATATGTATGAAAATTTCTTGTTGCAATTTATTTTGTTCCTATTGATCTATCTACATTTTTTGGCTATATTTTCCATGCAAGAAACTTATATTCTTATTTAAATTGTTTATGACAATAATATTTAGAATATTTTAGTATTGGAAAATTTATTTTAATACCTAAAAATTTAATAATATATTAAATCTCATTTTTTTATATTTTTCTATCAGTGTAATGTTATGAATCTCTTATAATATTTTACTTTATTAACTAATTATTAAATATTTTTTGTAAAACAATAATAAAATTATTATTTTTATATATTTTGAATTCTTTTAGTTTACCTACCTTTTTATGCCAAATTAGTTTAAATTATAATGAGAAAGTTATTGAGAAGCATATCTAATAATTTTTCAGTCTTTATTATAAGAAATATTTAATTACTAAAATTAAAAATATAATGAAGTTCTTTAATGAATTTTAATTTAAAATATTCTCATTAGTAAAAAAGTATGAATATTATCTTAAATTGGTATTATCTAAATTATTTAATTTAATGTAAACATAAATATTATCTTTATATATATTTTAAAATATTTATGTTTACTGAGGTATTAAAAGATACATTTCATAATCTGATAACTTCCATTTATAAGTTCCTGCTAAATGATTCTTTGCTTCATTTGAACCACTTGAATAAGGAGTTTAATATGTATGTCCTAAATTACATCATTCATCTGAATTTTTATCTTTCGTTACTTTTAAATCATGACCTCCTCCAAATGTAGGCCCATAACTAGTATGATAATAATTTGCTTTTTCTAAATTTTAAAATATTTAATGTTTTGTTTTTCTATTTATCGAAAATAAAAAACTCTCTTTTGAATTATCTGCATTATATTATCCATTAGTTTAATGAAATGCTACTGCACTATATGCTCCAAATATATAATCATTTGTACTCTTTATTATAAATAAAGTTGGATAAACTAGTCTATAATTATATCATGCATCAGGTCCATTTTGAGATTCTCTTACTAATAAAACTGCTTACTTAAACTTATTTTTTGGTAGTTACTCATTCAATCAATTCAAATCTTATTAATTTTTTATTATTTAAGTTTCACTAAATAAGGGATTTAACTATTTAGCTATTTATTTTAAAATTAATTTAGTAGTTTATTGTCTCAAAAGTATTTTTCAATGTCAATTTTCTAAAATTTAATAGTTATCTTGTTTACTAATTTTCTTTTTATCTAATACTAAGATTTGTTATTAAAGTTCTTAAATTTTAGTATCTAATTCTTTTATTTGTTTCTATTTTTCTATTTTAATTTAATCAATTTCATCTATTTACTTTTTTAAGCTTTCTTTATCTATTTCTTATAATGATTTTAAGTGTTATAGATACTAAGTTTTAGGTTATATTTTATAAATTTCTTTTATTAGTTTAAAAACATTTTCAGCTGTTTCGTTAATTTACTATGCTTAGATTAATTTTTATTATTTATTAGGATTAATCATTTAATTAATTACATTTACTATTTTTTCTCCTTATAATATTATTAGTTAGAATTCCATGTAGCTCTTACAGTTCTGTTTCAAATTATTTAATAGGAAAATAGTTATCTAAATGATCTTTGTGAGAATAAATACAAACTCCACAGCAGAGAGTGTTATCTTACTTACAATAAAAGTTTATTTTGGAATCATTAGAGCATTTGCAAACTAACTTGGGTTTTAGTTCTTTTTAAACGTAATTTAAAGCAAAATTAAGAACTAATTTATTGGTCTGAAGAACAGTAATAACAGCAATATCATGGGTTTGGTTACATTTAGCACACTAAAACTTTTACTAGTTATTCTGGATTTATTTAGAAACACAAGATAAACAGAAAGTATTTCCACACTCCAAAATTAAAGGTTTTCTCTATCCATCATCATAAAATTCTTTACAAATTTCACAAGTGATAAACTACAATTCCATAGTTTAAACTATTATAAATAATGAAATAGGTAAATATTACTTTATAATTT
Source organism: Loxodes magnus (assembly GCA_946699065.1). Lineage (NCBI taxonomy): Eukaryota > Ciliophora > Karyorelictea > Loxodida > Loxodidae > Loxodes > Loxodes magnus. The sequence continues at coordinate 25,041 of CAMPDV010000480.1, forward strand.
ATTTAGTAATTTTATTAATTTTTTATTTAAAAAAGTATTTAAGAAGTATAACTAGAAACTAAATAAAAGCTATTCTGTCTTATCATTTTTAATATATATGTAAAAAGGAAAAATTCTTTTTAAAAAGATCAGACAAAAGACAAAAGTTATCAGAATAGTCTTAATAAGGAATTTTCTTAAAATCTTAAGTTTGTAAGAAGAAAAGTAAAAACTAACATTTTAGTTGCTAACGCTTAGGGAGTTAATTTGAAGACTTTATTGCAAGTATGATTTTGATAAAATAAGAAAACTAAAAAAATAATATAGAAACTAATTAAAAATCGCTAATTTAAACTCTTAGTGACTCTTCTTTATCTAACAATAAAGAAACTGTGATCTTATAAAAAAAGCATAGGCAGATGTTTAAAACTTCATAAATCTAGAATTTGGAAACGCTACAACTGAAGTAAATAAAATGAATAGCCAATTTAATAAGATAAATACTAAAACAATGTAGCTAATAGACAATAAATACTTTTCTTAGGGGTCCACTAAGATAACTTAAATATTCCTTGGAGCGATGTCACCAGTTGAAGCGCATTTTAAAAGTTGAGAAATATACTTATCAAAAGAAAGCAAATTTTGCCGCTATAGTTTAATAAAATGTATCAAAAATATCTTCAGGAAATTTAAATAATAGGGGAATTAATAAAGATATTTAAGATACAAAAAATACTTTAAATAACCAAAATGAAAATAATAATGGAATTTAATTAATTAATTTCAACTATAAAAGTTTTTGGACCGGAAACTCATTTCCGATTGCACGAACCGACGCTTTCTTTTTATGGAATAACGGGGATATCATGTTGTGCTCCAGGCACAGCTGCACGGAGCTCCATCGCTATGAGCAGCCAGGCTTCAAGCCCCTACCAAGAGCGGATAATCTCAATGACAGCGTTTCCTTCAGAAAATGACTCTGACAAGGGACTTTCTCAGCGACAGGAAAGGAACTTGTTCCTAGCCATAAAACCAGAAAGTGTTGTCACGAAGGTCATTCTCAGACCCCACCATCTTTTCAATTATAATAATAACGGAATTATAAAATGATCCATATTTACTTAAAACTTAGAGTATAATAATGTATAGTACTCAAATTATAAATTCAACAATCTTTTAAACCAAAAGAATTAAGTAAATTAAAATATAAAAAATCTAAATAATCTTGAAATCAAAAACATATAACTTTAAGCCTAACTTATTGAAGTAAAGGATCAAATGTAATCCTAGGAATAAGAGTTTGAAGCTAGTAAAAAATAGTTCTTAAATTAGATTAAAGAATTTGAATAATAAATATAAAATCTATCAAATAATCAAATTATTTTTAATTAAAAATTTCTATCAGCTTAAGAGAATCAGGATCAAACTAATTAAAGGATTATAAGTAAGTATGAAGCAGTAATAGAATAGTACAAAATGTATGTAAATAAAACTTCAAGAAATTAAAGAAAATTTAAAATAAAAATAATAATAGGATAAATTAAGTTTAGCAATTTCGAGGATTTTCATCTCTTTATGCTGGACACCAGATTACTCCAGTGTTAAAAATAAAGTTTTAGATGTCTCTACTCCTCTCTCCTCCCATTGCTCTTGTCATTTCCGGATCTAGCCTTATTTCTAATTAAATTTTCTCTTGTAAATGTATCCTTATTCATTTAAGTATAATCTTTCTCTTATTTGTCTCTACTACATTTGTTTTTTCTTCCTCTACTGTGTTTGTATGGTTCTTTATTTATTCCAGTACTACGTCTTGAAATTTTGGAATTCCTTGCAGCGTCTTCATAAGTGTTCTGTCGAATTGCAGTAGTAACATTTCTTCACTACTTTTTGGAGTTTAACCTTAGTCTTCCTATTGGTCTCTTCAATCATCATTGGATCTCCCCTTTGTTCATCTAATTTCTTTTCTAGTATTTCCAGTCTAATACTCAGATCAGATTGTTTCTGAAGCTAATTTAAGGATTAGCTACTCTGGTCTTAAGATATGTTTCAGAAAGCGCTTAGTTCTCTTTATTAGGACATAAGTCTGGATTCTATTCCTTCCGCTAGGTTGAGTTTTTCCATAAGTTTCTCATTGTCCTTTCTCAGTTTCCTAACCTCTTCCTGGAGGTTTAATACCACTTTGATGAGCTGTTCCATGCTCATCTAGCCAGAAGGATTAAACTTTGAGACCTCCTGGTGCAGAGCAGACTTCATCTGCTTTCTGGGCTTCTCTTCTGAGGTTGGAGTTATCTCATGTGTTGTCTTCTGAGCTTGTTTCTGTTCCTCTTTAGGTTGTTAGTATTAAGAAAAAGGTTAGGGTTAAGGGTAAGAAGACTATCCAAGATTGGATTCAGGTTTCCTCTCCAACTTTTTGGAGGTGGTGTAGAAACCTCTTTTGAATCCTTCCATTTTTATATATATAAAATAAAAATAAAATACTAGAATCTAAATACTATAAGTAATAACTATAGTTGAAATATAATTAATTAATTTTTGGAAAAAAGTAAAATAAATCTAAAGAGATAGGAATTTAAACAGATTGTATTTCTCAATATAATAGTCAAACTGCATAAACTGAGGAAATTAATTAAATCTATTAAATAGATAAATTTTAAGAGTAGTTTAGAAGTCTTTCCTTAGTTCCTTAAAAATCCAATTAATCTTCAATAATCATTTAAAATTCTTCGACATAAACTAGCTTGTATGAATTCTTGTATATGTCTTAATCTAGTTTATAGGATGTTTTAGAAGAACTTGAGCTATATAAAAAATAATGATCTAAATTTGATTACATTTAGTAATTATATTACGAAAACTCTTAATAAAAGAAGACTATTGGGTTTGAATTATTGGAAACTAAAGCCCAAAACCAATAGTTGATAATTTAAAATTAATGACTTATAAACAAAGACTAATAACTATAAAAGCAGCTAATAACTTTAAATAATCAGCTAAAAATATAAAATTAGTAGAGTTTGAAATAAAACATGGAGTTTCAAGAAGAATTATAATAGAAAGATATGGAATTCCAAATATTGCTATCTTAAAAGCATAATGAAATTGAACACTTAAAAAGTTGTAATATATAATAACTACTAACCATAGAAAAATGTAATATAGACATATAAAAACAATATTATCTCAAACTTTAATAAACAGCAGGAAATTAAACTTAAACAGAATTACTAAGCTAAAATAAATAAATTTAGACAGATTAAAAGCTTTAAATAAAATGTAATGTAGAAAATAAAACTATCTAAACAATTAATTTATAATAAGATTAAGAAATTTAAGTTTAATGATAACATTAAGAAGTTGAAGTTAACACTGAAAAATTGGAATAAAGTTAAAAATTTTGTTAAACAAACTTTATAGATATAAATCACTAAAAACTACAATAAACATATCATTAACTTAATATGGAATTTATTTTAAATAGCTAGAATAAATTAGAAAACTAGAAGAAATTATATTAAGAAAATAAGAAATTAACATCTAGTACAATAGGGATTGAATAATCAAATCAATTTTGCTAGACAAGTTTGCTTGATGAGAATTATATAAAACTCTAGTAATTCTTTCATTAGCTAAATATGAACTTCATTTGTAACAATTAAAAATTTGAGTAAAGCTTAAGAAAATAGTAAGAAATTAATGAATAATTAATGAAAGAATTATTTGATCTAAAAGCCAAGCCTTGATAAAAAGATTAAATGAGCTAAATAAACATTAATTATATTGAAAACTAGAATCGCACTGTTATCAAATAATCAAATTCTTTCAAAAGAAAACATGAAGAAGATGGAATTTAATATCCTCCAGCTAAACGCACTATTAAATGAAAAAATGAAAGAGAAAGTGAAAAGATAATACGATAATAAAATTTTCAATCTCCTCAACTATAAAACTTTATCAGACAAGGTTCGTGAAGGAGGAACTAATATTAAATGAGCAATGTTCAAGGAAGGTATATAACAATTAATAAAGAATTAACTCAAGGCACTATAGATAGTACCTAAAATTTTATTAAAATAGACAATAAACTACTAGAATCTTATTCGATTTAAGTAATTTACATTTTGATCTAATATTTCCACCAGCAACTGAGTATAAAAAAGAACTGGTACATATTTAAAGAGATTCATAAGGGACTAAATATATTTTCATATATTAGGGAGGGCTCCCTGGTGGAGCGCAAGAATCTAAGAAAATAAAAATAGGACATGTAAATATAAGCCCAATAGCTAGTAAACAAACGGCATTATAATAATTCATCCTTGATAATGAATTTGATATTTTTACCAATAAACGAAACATGAACGTAATAAACATATTGCCCAATTGTTATAGAACAATATCGTGCCTATTACTAAAACTCAAATAAACGTGCAGGTGGAGTATGTCTATTAGTAAAAAAGTAACTTGATTCTTGTTAAAATGAATTAGATTTCTCAAATCTTCCTGGACATTTTATAAGCGTGAGAGTGGAAATTTAATAATAGCATCATGCTATTTGCCTACAAACGAAAAGTCAAATATTTATAAGGACATTGCATATGAATACCTTAATAATATCATAAATAATAGTAACCAAAACCCTACTATCCTTAGTGGCGACTTTAATGCCTTAATTCCTAACTACAGTAATAATTAATCACAAATCAATAATAATACTTAAAGATTACTAGACTTTATAGAAGCAAATGAATTAATAATTTTAAATGATAATGAGTCCAACACATTTATTCATAGAGCGAATAATTAATGCTATTGTAATGACTACTTCTTGGCAACTTAACATTTAAATTCTGATGATTTCGTTGACTATAAAGTTATCCAAGATTCTGGTTTGCATACTGATCATTTTCCATTAAGTACTACATTAAATTATAATATTAAAAAGAAGTGAATAAGATTAACAATAACGATTACTCTTTAAAATTTCTAAACTATAGGATTTGGAAACGAGAAGCTATTATTAAAATCTATTTTTGGGATAATTCTATCAATTCTAGTAACTTTATTAAAACGATGTTCAAAATTAGTACTAATTCATCTGCGATTTTATTAGTTATAATGCTGAGATTGCGCTTGGATCTTAAAATCAAAGGAAAAACTATTATCAATTGCCAAATTACTTAGCGACGTTATTTGTTCAAGCAAAAAAGGATAATATTGCATATTGAAACGCATTAACTTTGTATGGACGTCATAATTAAGAAGTTACCAAACTTTACTAGCTTAAAATTTAATCTTATAAACATTATCTTCACAAATTTTGGAAATTAAAAAAAATAAAAAGCTAAGGAAAAACATAAAGATCTTAACAAAAATGCTTAAATAATGTTTAAACAAGCTAAAAATCTAATAAACCCTAAAATTCGTAATTAGTGAATTTTAACTTTAACTAACAATAGCAATTTATTGAAAATTGGGAAACTAACGTTTTTGATAAACAGTCAAAAATAAGTAAGATAGAATTTGACTTCTCAAATAGAAAAATAGAGGGAATATTTAGAAATAAATCTTTTATCTTAAATTAGAAATTAAGTCATTTATAAAATATGCTAAGCTTATTAAATATGGAGGTTAAGATTTGCATCAAATTATTACAAGTTTCATTAATAACATGCTTAGAACATTTAAAATACTTAATGCAATGAAAAAATAAACATTCTTCCGATTTTCAAAAAAGGAAGCAAAAGTAATTGATGTAATTGACAACCTATCGCTTTATTGAACTGTCTACTTAAAATTTATGATAAAGCACTAACATAATGACTTTATAATTATATTTATGAACGAAACATTTTACATCCAGCCTAATTTGGATTTATTCGTAAACGCTCCACTACTTAGCAAATTTGAATTATTTAGTAAATTATAGACTTGCATCGTAGATGGTTCCATAAAAAGTAATTAATTGCTACTTTAATAGATGTAGAACAAATGTTTGATAGCATATCTAGGAAACTACTTTTTGATCATCTTAGAAGACTTAGGCTACCTTTGGACCTAATATTGGCACTAGAATCTTTTTACGATAATGTTGATGCTAAGCTTATAATTGATGGATATCTTACAAGAACAATTAAATATAACAATGGAGTATTATAAGGAAGTAGCCATGCACCTGTACTTGCAATTTTATACTATGATATTGTTATAAGATATTTAGAAGATAATCAGAAGAAATTAGGATTTCAAATATTATCTAAAACTTTCGTAGTACGAGCCTTTGCTGACGACTTAATCCTATTTTCCTCTTCCTAGAAAAATGCCTAAAAATTATTATAAGCTACATCTACAGTTTTTGATTGAGTAAAACTTACAATTAATGTAGCCAAATGTGAAATAATAGAATTCTTGAAAAAAAATAAATGAAAAGAAAGCTAACCTTCTATTAATATAAGCTCAATGGGATTCAAATTGCTTAAAAAGATGAAGTTACCTATTTAAGATATTAGTTAGGAATAAAGTAAAATTACAAATTACATTGTACAGCAGTAGCTACTAAATACAGAGTAGCTATTTAAAAAGCTACTGCAATACTTTCTAAATATGGATTAGTATCCCCTCTCAGCTTCAAAACTCTTTGTAGAACTTTTATTTAGCCTAAAGTTGAATATGGAAGTGATATTACTCCGTGAGCTGCTATTTCTGGAATTAAGGGAATAAAAAACAAGATAACAAAGTCGTAAGGACTTATCTCAAGATAGGCCTTTAGATCTTAAGAATTCACATTCAATGAGTCATGCTTTATTGACCTAAACTAGCTTCCTTTTACACATATAGCAACTAAAAATTTAATGCACTTTTATTAAAAATTAATGTAATATAGCAAAGAAAATCCTAACTCAGATACTGCTTTTCTATTAGAAAATGCACTAAATTTAATTTACCATACTAGAAACATATAAAGAAATGTATCGATTTGTATAATTTTGACATGTCACATGTTTAGAGTAAGATGGATTTTTATAAGCACACAGAATAAAAAATAAAAGATAAATTCTTAATGGAATGTCTCTCTGGGAATACGCTTATGCCAACAGCAAAAAGAATTATAGACTAAATAGAAAATAATTAAAGTGTATTTCCTGAAATTACTTATACCAAATATAATAAACACTATATTAGAGAGACTATTTCTATCTATAAACTGAGCACTTTTTCTTATAATTTTCAATAAGAACTTAGTAATCGCCACATTAACGTTAGATATAGCATTATTTGCTTATGTGGCTAAGACTTTGATGAAACTGATCATATTTTAGATTGCTAATACTATGCAGACATTATTGAGGAACTTGAAAGTCATAAAGCTTTTAAACACAAGAAGAAACTAATTCTTTATGACTAAAACTATATAAACTAACATTTTTCAAATAATCAAATTCCTAAAATAGACAAATTAATCAAAAATTTTCATTCTAAATTACTAAAAAAGCGTATTGAAATGTTTGAACTACAAGATGAGCTTTTAGAAGAGTTTCTAGAAGGAAAAAAAGACAATATTAATCAAGACAATAAATAAAAATATATGATAGAGAAAGAACAAGAAGAAGCTTGATTGGCATTTACAAACTTTTATCTTTCAACATATTTGTAATATTTATAGTCTAAGCTATATTTATTGCAACTATGTCTCAATATTCTTAAATATTGAAACTATTATATTTTAATTAATTAATTTAAAAATTATAAAATAAACTAGTAGTAATATTAACAAATTTTAAAACTTTATATATAAATTTTATTATAGAGCGCGTAGCACTCTCGCTGGTGCACAGCTCTTTAAAAAAATGTTTCATACTGACAAGAATGTTTCTTACTGGTATAATTATTCAGTACTGATAAACCTTGTTCAATACTGGTATAATTTAAGAATACTCGTAATCTTTAATACTTGTTGGAGGTCCAAGGACATGGCAGGATTGTGTCTCGTTACATCACCGAAGCAGAGGACGACATGTGTCAATTATGGGTACTTAAATTCCCCACCTCTGATGAAGCTCCCAATATTATTTCTTTTTCGTTCCAGAATTAAATCTAAACTAAGCCAGTGCCGAAGGTCTAAGAATCTTATGTCTCGAGGTCAAACCAAAAGCAGAGGAAGACATAAAGTCGATTATGGGTACTTAACTTCCCCGACCTCTGATGAAGATGACCTTATTGTTCACCTTCGAACAACTATGGCGGTTTTAAAAAATAATATATAATATAATATATTTTTAATTAAATATTGTAGTGTCTTTATTTTATTAGCTAATTAAAATAATAAACTATAGTATTTTTTTGATAAATAAGAATATATTAATATTTGCTTATCAAAGAAAATATTTATAACATTTTATATATGCAAAGTGTTTAATACTAATAACCTAAAAATATTTGGTTTATTATGTGAAATATGTGAGTAATAAAGACTTATAATAATAATGGGAGTATCTGATTAAAGTTGATCTTCGTTTATTAGGTTATCCACTTTTAAGTTCGAATGTATTTCTTTTTATAAAATTTCTGCTGTGACCTTTGAAGTTGCTCATGTATAATTTTGCTCTTCTTTTTCTATACCTTAGTTTTCAACTTGCTCTGAAGGGTAGCCTTCTTCTTCCTCAAATGTTACGCATCCTACAGTTCTTTCAAATATTTTTCTCTTTATTATTTTATTCTCTTCAGTTGTAACTATATTCCTTAGCACTATTTTCTTCTGTAGATTATATCTTCTTGTGTACAATATTTTTAGATCATTTTTCTTCTAAGTCTTTTTCCTCAATTCTTTACTTTATGTTAAACTGTTAACATGTCTTACTAGGTGACTTTTCCTATTATAGAATCAGTATCTTAATAATATGTTTTGTCTTATGATACAGTCAAGTTTTTTATCTTTCTCAGTATCCAGAGAGTCTCCAATGTATTAATTTTTCTAGATTATTGAATGATTTCATAAAGTAAATTATTATTAATTTTAACTAAAATAGTTTTTGGAACCGGAAAGTCCTTTCCAGTTAGATAATCCGATGCTCTCTTTTTAAGGAATAACGGGGACATAATGTTGTGTTCCACACACAGTTACTAGTGAGTTCCATCACTACGAGCAGATAAACTAATAGACAATCTTCCCTTCAGAAAACGACACTGATCAGATACTTTTTCAGTGATAGGAAGAAACTTGTTCCTGCCATAAAAACAGAAAGTTTAGTCAAGAAGGTCAGTCTCAGCTCCCACCATCTTTTTAATTATAAAAGTAAATTATTTAAGTTTTTCTTCAATTTAATTTAGTTTAAAATTTAATTCTTAGATTTCCGAATTGCTGCTAATTTTCTTTTTAATGATTTATTTTCTTGCTAAATCTGCACTGTGGCTTGTAACAAGGTTTTTCTTTTAAGTCTGAAAATTAAGTTTTTAGGACCTGGTTCTTCGAGAACAATTATCATGATTCTTTCTTGTGATAGTTTAAGTTGTATATTTTTTAGAAGAAGAGGCTTAATCCATTTTATTTCATAGTATTTAAGCTTTATAATTAAGAATAAATTACATTTCTTTAAAACTTGGAAAAAAAGAAGAATAGTAAAGTGTAAAAGAATTAGCAAAAGACCAGAAGCAAAACTAGACTAAAAAAGCAAACTTTATAAGACTCTTCGTTATCGTGGCAAAGAAAAAGACTAAAAAGAACTTAATAATCAAGTAGGAAAATGAGATCTATAAAGTTAACTAGATTGAATGTTAAAGCTAATTTAAAAATATGAAATAACAATTTTCATTTAAGAAAGAGATCAGAGAACTAATTAAAATATTTATGCTAAAACAATAAATTAATATTACTACGTGCCAAGCTAATCTTAGTATTTATTAACAGATAAGTAACTTTATAAGCAATCACTATTGTTATTTATCAAGAAGAAAACATGGAAAATGAAAGAGACCAAGCTAAATTAAATGATTAATAAATGAAACAAGATTAAAAGACTGATACTAATTTACAAAAGAGAAAAGAACAATCAAAAAAATAAGAAAAAAGATCCAGGAAAAATAGAGAAAAACTGCTGGTACTATAAATAAACAACGATGCTGATCTTGAAAAACTCCAGATAAATAAATATAAATGATAAAAGAGCAAGAACACCTCGTCGGTGCATAGCTTTTCAATATTAAAATTAAAAAAAGTGTTCTCATATTTCTATTGTCATTCTATTCGTTCAATGAGTCACATCTACTTCTCAAAATGGGATTCTGTTAAAAGATTATTCTCGAATCTTGAACTAAATACTCCAGTCTTCTTGAATAAGATCAAATAAGAATTAGTAATTAAATAATTAGCTGACCCCGTCAGTCAAAAGTTCATACTCCAAAAAACGAACCCTCAGATAAGTTAGGTTATTCTCTTCAAAATTGATTCACATTTCCTCATAGCAGCATCTAGTGCAAAATACTCGTAATACCGTATTTATTGCGCTAGATTACCTACTAGTTCTCCCGATACGACCGATATCCATATTATATATATAATAAAACAATTAAGAATATAAAAGTGTTAAATAAACTTTGAATAACTGAAATTGTAATAATAATTTTATTTAAATTGTTTTGTGGCGACAATTAGTCACCACTAAAAAGAAGTTTTAAAGTTATCTTTATCTTGCTTGTTTCTAGTTCTAGGATTCTTGAGTCTTGCTCCTTTGATCTTTCATCTCCCACTATATTTTATTTTAACTCTATCTCCAAATTCTTCCAGTTCAAGGTTACTTTTCAATCTATAGACTTCTCCATTTGTTCTACATCAGATCTGGTTCTTGCTCTTTCTTATTCTTTGCTAGACTTGTTTTTTCCATGTAATTTCTTTTACTTTACGAAACTCACCGCAGTTCTTCCATTTGTGCCATTTACTTTAACAATAGTAGCACAGTTTCACAATCCGAGGTTTTTGATTAGTTTTCATCTTAACTTAAGGATTCTTCTCGATCTCCATCTTATCAGATAGAATTTACTCCAATGGAATTTGCTAACTTTGGAAGCTTTTCTGACTTTGTAAGATATTTTCGATCTGCTAGCTCTAGTCTTGAATCTTTTGCAGTTAGGAGTTCGTCTAACTAAATTACTCTCGTTAGTAATTCCAAAGAGCGTCGAACTCCCTCTCCTAATTGGCCATTCTAAGATCAAGTGTATCTTAAATTCCATGAGAGATCAGCTCCGTCAACTTCGTGTTCTCCTTGCGAAGCTTTTTAACCTCTTCCTGGAGGTTTAGTACTACTTTTATGAGCTATTCCATGCTCATCTGGCCAGAAGGATTAAATTAAGAGACCTCCTGATGGAGAGCAGACTTCATCTGCTTCCTCGGTTTTTCACTTGAAGTTGGGGTTTCCGTATGGGCTGTCTTTAAGGTTATCTTTTGTTTATCTTGTTAAGTTTCAGGTTTTTATTAAGAAGAAGATTAAGGTTATTATTAAGAAGACAGAGAAGAGATAGTTTCCTGCTTCCTCTCTTCCTTTTTGGCTTAGGAAGAGATGGTATAGAAGCCTTTCCTGAAACTTTATTCCATTTTTTCTAAGTATCTGAAATTGTAATATAAATATAAAATGAATGCAAGAACTGTAGATAGTCATCAACAGAAACCTTCCACATAAAAAAGACACTATATTCATCAAAAAACAAAATAGTAGAAGGTATTTGGTTGAAAGCCTTGAAAAATTAAACACTTAAAACACTTATTTTTTATTATTTTTTTAATATAATTATGTCTAAATAAACACTAAAACCCCGAATAATATCCTCAAATTAAGAAAAAAATACTGCTAATTTATATTATTTTCAACTAATATTATTCAAATTTAAAATATTCTTCCAACTCACTGTTTTATCTTAATTTCGCAACCTTTTAATATTTTACTATGCAAAGTTCAAATTTAAATCAAATTTAAAAGACTTTATTCATTCTTTCAATAATAGAGATTTTTTCTTAGTAGCTTTATAGGAAATTGAGGCTTTTTAACAAGCTAATAAATAAATTCCTTCTTTCATTTTTATTTGATTTGACTCGAAAAAATGTATTAATAAAATAAATTTTCTTTATTTCACTCCAATAAAAGTTAATCATTTTATTCTATTATATTTTACTTTAGTATCTTAATGTAAAATTTTATTTCTTTCATTTTTTTACGAACACAAAATATCTATTTATACAGAAAGTTATTGGTCTATTTTTCGCTTTTTGAAATAGAAATAGTCATTTTCTTACTGTTTTTTTTAACATTTTACATCTTTTTAAGGATCAAAAAAGTATTAATCATTCTTTTTTTATATGCGAAACTTTCTTAAAAAATTGGAATATTGTAAGACATATCCCTTTATTTGAATTGTATCTCTAATTTAAAAATATAATTAAATTTTCTAGGTATTCATTTTTCAATCTAACGAATAGTTTGAGTGAAAATGAAATAGGAATTAAAATACTTTTTACTAAAGTATTTATATGTTTAATAACAAATATTTTAAATTTTATAAATATTAAATTTCTTTTCTTTCTCTTTGTTATAATCCTAAATCTTAATTTTTCTTCTATGTGAACGTAATTTGCTCTTTCATTGCTCTAAATAGTTTTAAACTAAATATGTATGAAAATTTCTTGTTGCAATTTATTTTGTTCCTATTGATCTATCTACATTTTTTGGCTAGATTTTCCATGCAAGAAACTTATATTCTTACTTAAATTGTTTATGAATATAATATTTAGAATATTTTAGGATTGGAAAATTTATTTTAATACCTAAAAATTTAATAATATATTAAGTCTCATATTTTTATATTTTTCTATCAGTGTAATTTTATGAATCTGTTATAATATTTTACTTTATTAACTAATTATTAAATTTTTTTTGATATTATAATATTAAAAAATAATTATTTTTATATATTTTGAATTATTTTAGTTTACCTACCTTTTTATGTCAAATTAGTTTAAATTATAATGAGAAAGTTATTAAGAAGCATATCTAATAATTTTATAGTCTTTATTATAAGAAATATTTAATTATTAAAATTAAAAATATAATGAAATACTTTAATTAATTTTAATTTTTAAAACTTTTCTTTAATAAAAAAGCGTATAAATATCTTCTAAAATTGGTATTATCTAAATTATTTAATTTAATGTAAACATAAATATTATCTTTATATATATTTTAAAATATTTATGTTTACTGAGGTATTAAAAGATACATCTCATAATCTGATAACTTCCAATTATAAGTTCCTGCTAAATGATTCTTTGCTTCATTTGAACCTTATTAATGTGATGTATAATATGTATGTCCTAAATTGCAAGATCCTTATTAATTTTTATCTTTTTGAACAAGTAAATCATTACCTCCTCCAAATGTTGGTCCATAACTAGTATAATAATAATTTGCATTTCCTAAATTTTAAAATATTTAATGTTTTGTTTTTCTATTTATCGAAAATAAAAAACTCTCTTTTAAATTATCTGCATTATATTATCCATTAGTTTAATGAAATGCTACTGCACTATATGCTCCAAATATATAATCATTTGTACTCTTTATTATAAATAAAGTTGGATAAACTAGTCTATAATTTTATCATGCATCAGGTCCATTCTAAGATTCTCTTACTAATAAAACTGCTTACTTAAACTTATTTTTTGGTAGTTACTCATTCAATCAATTCAAATCTTACTAATCTTTTATTATTTAAGTTTCACTAAATAAGGGATTTAACTATTTAGCTATTTACTTCAAAACTAATTTAGTAGTTGATTATCTCAAAAGCATTTTCATATACCAACTTTCAATCATTTTTAAATAATCTTTCTATTTTATTTTTTACTTTTCTAAATCTTAGATTTGTTATTAAAGTTCTTAAATTTTAGTATCTAATTCTTTTATTTGTTTCTATTTTTCTATTTTAATTTAATCAATTTCATCTATTTACTTTTTTAAGCTTTCTTTATCTATTTCTTATAATGATTTTAAGTGTTATAGATACTAAGTTTTAGGTTATATTTTATAAATTTCTTTTATTAGTTTAAAAACATTTTCAGCTGTTTCGTTAATTTACTATGCTTAGATTAATTTTTATTATTTATTAGGATTAATCATTTAATTAATTACATTTACTATTTTTTCTCCTTCTTTTATAATATTATTAGTTAGAATTCCATGTAGCTCTTACAGTTCTGTTTCGATAGAATCAATAGTAAAATAATTTTCCATGTGATCTTTATGTTTATTAATACATTTTCCACAGCAAAGAATATTGTCTTACTAGCAATAATAATCTATTTCTTTATTATTAGAACATTTACAAATAAGTTTCGGCTTAAGTTCTTTTTAAACATAATTTAAAGCAAATTTAAGCAGCACTTTATTGGTCTGAAGAACGGTAATAACAGCAATATCATGGGCTTGATTACAATTAGTACACTAATATTTTTACTGATTATTCTAGATTTATTTAGAAATGCAGGATAAACAGAAAGTATTTCCACACTCTAGCATTAAAGGTTTTCTCTATCCATCATCATAAACTTCTTTACAATCTTCACAAGTGATTAACTCTAATTCCATGTTAGCTTTATTACAAATAAAAACTAATCTAAAATAAAATTACTCTTTATCTTATTTTATCTTATTCTAGTAAATTTATTAATATTTATCTAAAAATAAGTTGGTTAAAATTATAGTTAGAAACTAAAAGGATTTTATTCCTTTTTTATTTTTATACAATATCATTTACTTTTTTGTTTATTTAACAAAAGCATATATTGTATGTTTAATAGGTATAATATAATCCTATTTCTATCTATTCAAATCTAAACTTTTTTAAACCTTTTTTTTAATAAATTTGATACTGCGGGAAAAATAAAATTTTAGGGTTAAAAAGTTTCCTTAAAATTATCTTTCAAGTAACCTAGAAAATATTAAATAAAAAGTTTGGCTAATTTTTTTTAATCAGGCAAACTAAAAGACTTCTAAAAATAGTGCAGACCATATAAAAAATTATTTAAAATGATAGTTTTTATAAAAGATGGAATATTAGGCAATTACTATGAATTATAATTTTTTAATTTGAATTTTAATCAAGTTCTTTTATTCATTGCTACTTATATTAACTTTTTTACCTCTATGAGTATTTCCTATAAAACGCTCCTTCAATTATAAAAACTTTGCAATAAAGTTATTTCTAATTTCTTTTTTCATGTGTTAAGTATGTAAAAAAGTGTTTAATAAATTGTATTTTAGTCCTTATTTATTTAAATTATTAATAAGATTTAATTTTTAACGATAACTTAGAATTAGATAATGCTTTTCTATTATAAAATTATAATATTTAAAACTTTCTTTTTCTCTAATTATTTTTATTTTCATTTTAATATTTAGGAATTAAGTGAATTGAGACTTACTCTTTTTGCAATAAATAAAAATTAATTAATTTAGCTATAGAGCAAGTAGTTCCTTGTCGACTTGCAGCTATTTCAGTATTTATATTTTATAATAGGAAAGTTTTTTCATACCTCTTGTTATCATTCTAGCCATCCAATGATCACATCAGCTTCTCCGAACGTAAAATCTGCTTGTTAAAGATTATTCTTTAATCTTGAACTTAATGCTGCAGTTTTCTAGAATAAGATTCAAATATAATTTTTAATTTATATCTTCAGTTGGTCCGTCAGTCAATCTTCATACTGTTTGAGAACCTTCGGGTAAGTTAAAATTGTCTATTCCAAGTTTATCCACCCTACGCCATTGTGCTATCTAGTGCGAGATTACTCGCGAAGCAGTATATACTGTTCCAGATTACCTACTATTTCTTCCGACTATGATCAACATTCATATATAGGAATAAATAAATGAATTGGATGATTTTATTTAAAGTAAAATGGAATAATCTATTCGCCTTTCCAAAAACCAAATTAAGAACGCAAAAAGGAAAGCTGCGAAACTAATGTTGAAACAATAACAAGAAGAAGATAAATCAAGTTCCTCATCTGAAGGAAAAGTTATAATTGGAACAATAGAGACGAATCCAGTAAAAATACAAAAATAATCAGAAATCTAAATATAAATTGACTAAATTAAAACAATAATACAAAATTATTAGGAAACAATTTACAATCAAGGGGAAAAAATAAGAGAACTAATGAATACTATCGAAGATTAAAACAACGAGCTACTAATAATAAGACGACAATTGATTTAAAATAATTTAGTCACGGAATAGTAACTATATGAATAATCTCAATCGAATTTTAAGCAAGAACAAAATATGATTATTGAAAAAGTTTCTACATAAACAAACATCCAAGAAAAATAGAATGACGAAAAGATTAACATAGAATTACTCCAAAGAATCGATTAACTTGAAAAAAAAGTATTTCTGAAGGAACTCAAGAAAAGACCAATCAAAAATTACTATTATTGCAAATCAAAGTGACACCTATTACAAAATTGCGATCAGTGAAGATAAATTTAGATGAAAGAACAACAAAGAACGTTAAGAATGCTTAACAGACTCTGAATCACCGAAACGGGAATTTACAAAAAGAAGATATTCGTATAAAAGACAGAAGATTCTCAGTGGTTCCATCCACAAAAAAAAATGGTAGCAAAAACCTGGTTGAAAATCCAGGGAATGCTAAACTTTAATTACTTTTAGTTTACTATTATTATTATTATAAATGAATTGGATTTTAGAGTGCGTAGCACTCTCGTTAGAGCGCAGCTCTTTAAATTAATTTATTTAATGTCGAAAATATTTTTAAAAGGTCTCTCTTTCCTTGTTTCCTCTTCCTGCAGTATGTCCCTGTAATTTTTCCTTCCAAAGCATAGGATGCAATATGCGATTACGGGTACATTTCCCCGACCTATGATGAAGAAAGTTTCCTCCTGGTATTCAGAGTTCTCCAGCTTGTCACATCTTCATTCTCTTGTAATAGATTTCTCTTCCTCCGATTTATCCTCCGTCCGCGCTCATTTTTTTGTTGTCTTGCTGGGCCTCCAAGCAGCATCCGAAGGAAAGGGCTTTCCACCCTATTTAAATTATAATATAATAAAATTAAAAAATTATAATTCTAATATTAAATATGGAAACAAATAGAGAGGAGCAACCCTCCAAATGAAACTGAATTAAACTTTGGAACCAGGAAGTACCCCATAGATGAAGAACCAATAAAAATCTTGGTAGGAGCCAAGAGAAGATAAGGATTGAAGAAGCATCAAGTAGCATTATTGATGAAAGATGCCAGATATTAAGGTTTCTTAGGGTAGGATTCCGATCTCAGCATTATAGAAGATAAAATTTAAAAGAACATGCAGCACTATGGAAGACTTCAGCAAGGAATTTTTTAATTTTAAAAATCTTTATTAACTGCGCACCGTTAAGGAGCTACGCGCTCTATAATCTCATTTATCTATTCTATTTTAAGAGCTGCGATATTGAAGAACTACGCTTCTATATACTAAGAAAAAACAATTTATATTTAAGTTTAAAAAGATTAAATTTCCTATTTTCTTCAAGTTAAACTTTTGAGATTTTGAGTTTTGTTTAGATATTTAGCTCAAAAGATAAGCAAGCAGAGATAAAACTTCTTAGCTTTATAAAATTAGATAAAATATGACCATTATATCCTTAAGGATTAGGTGTAAAATTGTATGTCTTCTCAAGCATGAAATCTAACTCAGTCTAAATTAAACTTAATGGCTAATTACTGTAAGTCAAACACCCAAGTAATTGAATAGCAAATTATTAATCTTAGTTTTATTTAAACCGAATTTTATCCCTCTTACGCTTCCAAGCGGTGAATCAGATCCCACTTATATTTTCCATTAATACTCCAATGATGCAATTATATGGCCATTATATCCTTAAGGATTTGGTGTACAAATTTTAATTTATATAAAAGAAGGATAAACTAAGTTTATAGTCTTAGAAAAGTACTTTACAGTTAAATTCGTTTTGATCCAACTCTCTCCCAAACTAAAGGATTGAGTAAAGCTTCGTTCTACAGTTATATTCTTGAGTTATAATATTTCTTCCTATATTTTAGTCCTGCTCTTGTTGGTCTTAAGCAGAAAAGTTCGTCTAATATTTATTTCTCATCCTTTCTTTTAAACTTTCTTTAAGCATCTTTTTCAGTAATAGTTCTTCTAACATATATAGCACCGAATCTTTCTACAACGGAGCTTCCTCTTATTTGTATCTTATTATTATTATTCAGATTCTATCCCCATTGGAATGATTGATTACTATTCTTAAGCTTTTTAAATTACTGCTTGTCATTATCCTTACTTTTCTTAAAATTGCTTTATTTGATATCAAAATTAAGAAAATTGGAATTGAAACATTTGAGGAATCTCATTAAATTATTTATCAATCTAATCAAATTTAATTACTATTTATTGTTTAATTATATTGAGTACGGTGGACCTTGTCTCTAAAGGTGTTACAAGAAGAAGTTACAAAAACTGAACTGACTGAGAAGCAAGATTTCTAAGTATTGAATGATTAATCTTCTCATCATGGGTTATCCTGTGTTTTGGAGAATTGGAACCGTAACGTTGCCCGCGATTAGAAGAGAAAATGCTATGGGAATATTTGGATTTAAAGAAACTTAAAAATTTACTTTTTAAAGAGATGCGCCCTATTGAAGAACTACGCACTCTATAATAACATTATTTGAGTGCTTCTTCTATGGATGGAAATTATAGGTCTAGTTATTCGATCAATTTTTTCTAGCAAATTTCCAAGTGTTTCTATCCTTTATCTTTGTTATTTTAATTCGTATTGTATATTAGTTGTCCATTACTGCCTTAATTATGCGTAAGCTTCCTGAAATAATTTTTCTTAAGTTTACTGAGGCACTTATTCTGATAGGCCAGATTATTCTTGTTTTTCATTACATGAACCAAGAGAGTACTATTTCTTGGGTGCCATTTTTTATTTATACTTAATAACGAATATTTAAAATTGTACAAAAATTACATTTCTTTTCTTTCTCTTTTTTCTAATCCAAAATTTCCTTTTTTCTTCTATTTAAGCTCATTTGCTTTTTAATAATTTTAAATATTTTTCTAGCTAAATATCTTCGAAATCTCTAATTTACCTTTTATTCTTGCTAAACTATTTTGCTAGATTTTCTATGAAGAATCTATTATTCTTACTTAAACTGTCTATGATGATAATAATTAGTCAGTTTTAGGATTGGTAAATTACTTTTGATACCTAGCTTAACAGTATATTATAGCTCTCTGTTTGGATTTATTTTTGTAATTTTCTGTCTGTGTAGATTAAGCATTTTATATGGTTTTTTTATTTTTATAAAGAAGAAAATGGCTTCTAAGAAATAATAGAACTTTGAGCGAAAAATCTAAAACAGAAAGGCTTTCCAAGAATAGAGAAAACGCTGCAACTATAATGAATGAAAGTGAGGTGAGGGATTGATAGGGGGAACATTAGCCGCCTGTCTAGAAAGAAAAAAAACTCTCAATACAAACTTGAAGAGAGATATTTTAACTCCCTAGTAGGTTTTGTTGTTCAACTAGGATACTTTATTGAGAAAGAAGAAAAACTAATAAAACCTTTGCTTGAGAAACAATATTAATCAACATAAGACATTGAAAAAACTGGAACAAAGAATATCTCAAATCTAATAATAAATAACAGTAGCACCATTTTCTTTTTAGCAGGATTAATCAGATCCTATGTAAATAGAAAATAAAGCCTCAAAATAAAATAAATAGTAAACATTAAATTAAAATAACAACAGGAATAATAGTCTAAAAGAAGAATAAAATGATATATGTGAAATAAATACCATTATTGAAAATACTGTTACTAACTAAGCAAAATTTAAAGAAAGAATAAATTAAAAATTAAAAAGATGCTTAGGATATATACAACGTAAAATGGGAAAATAAATAGAAACAAATTCTATAATTCAAATTTTAATCAGCGAAGTAAGAATAATTATAATCGCTAAATGCAAGATATAAACTATTCAGAATAATAAAGGAAGGAGCATTAAGGAGATGCTAAACCGCCTAACTAAGCCTAGTAGGAATTCTCAACAACCTATTGGAGACAAGCTGATAGAAAAGGTCAGATGACTGAATACTAAGGTCTTAACAAAGCATTATTTTTTTTGATATTATAATATTAATAAAAAATAATTTTTTATCTTTTATATCTCTGAATTCTTTTAGTTTAACTGCTTTATTAAAGCAGATTAATTAAAATTATAATGAGAAAGTTAATGAGAAACATATCTAAAAATTTTTCAGTCTTTATTATAAGAAATATTTAATCACTAAAATTAAAAATATAATGAAATCCTTTAATTAATTTTAATTTTTTAAACTTTTCTTTAATAAAAAAGCGTATGAATATCTTCTAAAATTGTTATTATCTAAATTATTTAATTTAATGTAAACATAAATATTATCTTTATATATATTTTAAAATATTTATGTTTACTGAGGTATTAAAAGATACATCTCATAATCTGATAACTTCCAATTATAAGTTCCTACTAAATGATTCTTTGCTTCATTTGAACCTTATTAATAAGGTGTTTAATAAGTATGCCCTAAACTACAATATCCTTATGAATTTTTGTCCTTATTAGTTTAAATATCATGACCTCCTCCAAATGTTGGACCATAACTAGTATTATAATGATTTGCATATTCTGGTTTTAATTGTTAATGTTTTGTTTTTCTATTTATCGAAAATAAAAAACTCTCTTTTGAATTATCTGCATTATATTATCCACTGCTTTAATGAAAAGCTACTGCACTATATGCTCCAAATATATAATCATTTGTACTCTTTATTATAAATAAAGTTGGATACATATGTCTATAATTTTATCATGCATCAGGACCATTTTAAGATTCTCTTACTAATAAAACTGCTTACTTAAACTTATTTTATGGTAGTTACTCATATAATCAATTCAAATCCTACTAATCTTTTATTATTTAACTTTCACTAAAAAAGTGATTTATTGTTTATTATTTAGCAATTTATTTTAAAATAATTTTGGTAGTTGATTATCTCAAAAGCATTTTCATATACCAACTTTCAATCATTTTTAAATAATCTTTCTATTTTATTTTTTACTTTTCTAAATCTTAGATTTGTTATTAAAGTTCTTAAATTTTAGTATCTAATTCTTTTATTTGTTTCTATTTTTCTATTTTAATTTAATCAATTTCATCTATTTACTTTTTTAAGCTTTCTTTATCTATTTCTTATAATGATTTTAAGTGTTATAGATACTAAGTTTTAGGTTATATTTTATAAATTTCTTTTATTAGTTTAAAAACATTTTCAGCTGTTTCGTTAATTTACTATGCTTAGATTAATTTTTATTATTTATTAGGATTAATCATTTAATTAATTACATTTACTATTTTTTCTCCTTCTTTTATAATATTATTAGTTAGAATTCCATGTAGCTCTTACAGTTCTGTTTCGATAGAATCAATAGTAAAATAATTTTCCATGTGATCTTTATGTTTATTAATACATTTTCCACAGCAAAGAATATTGTCCTACTAGCAATAATAATCTATTTCTTTATTATTAGAGCATTTACAAACCAGTTTCGGTTTAAGTTCTTTTTATACATATTTCTAAACTAGTTTGAGATATATTTTATTGGTCTGAAGAACGGTAATAACAGCAATATCATGGGTTTGATTACAATTAGCACACTAAAACTTTTACTAGTTATTCTGGATTTATTAAGAAACACAAGATAAACAGAAAGTATTTCCACACTCAAGCATTAAAGGTTTTCTCTATCCATCATCATAAATTTCTTTACAGATTATGCATGTAATATCTTCTAAATCCATTTAATAAAAAGTTGAAAAATAATTTAAATTTAAAAATTATGAAATAAACTAGTAGTAATATTAACAAATTTTAATACTTTATAATATAATATATTTTTAATTAAATCTTATAGTATCTTTATTTTACTAGCTAATTAAAATAACTAACTATAGTATTTTAATTGATAAATAAGAATATATTAATATTTGCTTATCAAAGAAAATATTTAGAACATTTTATATATGCAAAGTGTTTAATATTAATAACCTAAAAATATTTGGTTTATTATATATATTAAAAAATGGTTAACTTCAAGAAGGGTTTTTATACCACCTCCTCAGAGTAGGAGAGAAAACCTGAAGCACTTTCTTTTACCACGTCTTTGCTTTAATTATTCCAACCTTCTTTATTATGCATGGAAACCAGACTAATAATGCAAGACCTCAGACACGCAGGACCAAAATAACTGACCGAACGAACACGAAATAATAGAACGAATAATAGAAAAAAAATAGCAATATATCCATGATTGGTCGAACTGTACTAAAAGGAGGAGCACAAAATAAGAAAGGACGTGGCAAAAAAAGTAAACAACCTAAGTAATAATTTAACAAAATAATGAACAACTCATTTCAGCCAACGTCCCTGAAGAATAAATGTAAAGGGTCTACTAAAACGCCTATGATGATTTATCAGAAATGGTGGCCGCAATTTACTTTAACCATTACTTGGAAAACACTGATTTAGTAGAGAAAAAGGCCAAAGACTAAGAAGTTATACAAGTGTTTAGAAATCAAATATGGAAGGATTACGGACAAGCAGTGGCGAAGTTCATAGTGAAATAAAACGGAATTTTATACGTGGTATTTAACAATGAAGAAAGATACTAACATTTCACTTAATTCAGGGAATAAACGTTCAAAGGAGTTAGAATTCCTATCTAAGCTAGAAACTAATTGGAATATTTTGACATTCATAACTACCCAATTTACTTCATAATTAACGAATACTCAAATATGAAGGAAGTAATGAAAATAATAAGATAATATGAAAAATCAAGAGGAAAGATATAGCATACATATCCAAACACAATAATGCTAACAGGGAGGAGTGTAGTCTACCTAGATTTAAAGGATGTAGACGAAGCAAAGAGGATACCTGAAGTAATATATTTGAATGGAAACATAATAAGAATATAGCACCCAGTAAATTTTATCTGCTGCCTATGTAAAGTGAAAGGGCACACAGACCAGCAATGCAGAAGGGTAGAAGCAGCAAAAAGGAAAAAGCTACATACAAGAGAATTAGAGATGCTTGAAGGAGAAGTTATTTTAGCAATAAACAAACCAGATTTTGAAGCAAATCAAGCAAATAAGAGGATAATTGGAGAAGAAGAATAAATGATTATAGAGGAATCAAGGGAAGAAGAGAAGGAAATAAAATGAGGAGAATAGAAAAATAATTAAAACAACTAAACAATTAAATAATAAAAAGTTTTTTATGCTAAAAGAATAAATAAAAATTATTTTCATCAAAATGGAATTGGACATATGTAAGACAGAGGGATAGAGAAATGTTCAAATAATTAAATAAAATAGAAAACAATCAACTAAATAATAAGATATACCATAAAGCAAATTAGAGAAAAGGATAGGATAGGTGATGGTAAAAACGCAAAACCCTAACAAAAGAAATAAGAAATAAACAAAATAGTATAATGGAGTATGTCAGGAAAAGCGTAAATAAAGGAAAAAAGCAAAAAGAAATAGAACAAACTCAAGAAGAAAAAGAATAAGATGCAAGATAAAAGTGAGAAGAAAGAAGTAAATTGAAGCAAACTTCAATGAGAATGTACTATGCTAAGAAACCGATAAACAAAAATGAACAATTATCCGACTTCAACTAATAGGAAAAGGAAAAAGAAGAAGATTAGAATAGATAAGAAGAAGGAAAAGGTAAATAATAAGATGAAAAAGACAAAAAAGGGGAAAGAACTAATAAAGAAAATAATATGGAAGCATAGAATGATAGATAAGAAGAAGAAAAGGTGGAGAAGGAAGATGAATAAAAAGAAGAATAAGGTGAAAAGGAAGTAGAGGGAAAGAGTGTAAAAAAAGATTAAGAATAAGTCATAAAAATAGGGACATCAAATGTTAGGGGAGTAAGAAGTGCAAAAGAGGCATTAGCCAAATTCATGACTCAAAAAAGTATCCACATAATGGCAATATAAGAAATTTAGATTGAAGACTAAAAAGATATGTGTAATATAGCAGGATATAAAAACTTAATAAATGTGGGATCAAAAAAGGAAAAGGAGTAGCATTCTATATTAGAAACGACATATGTAAGGAGATCTGAGAGATATAGAATGAAGTAAACCAAATGACGCTCTTCGGAGGAGCGAGAGTAATGGCAATAGAAATAATGAAATAATTAGCAGTAATAAATGTCTACGCTCCTGTTGCAAATAACAACGAACAGTATGAGCCTTTCTATAATTTAGTGAATGAATTTAAACTATAAGCAATAGAAAAAGGACTTAATATAATGATAATAGGAGACTGAAATGTGCACATAGAAAAATGACTGCCAAAGAAAACAAACTCAGCAGGAAAGAGAATGACACAGTTTATGGAACAGAATAATTTAATATGCCTAGACCCAACTGAAATAGGTACCTTTATTCACTAAAACAATGAGTATAAAATAGATTACTTTTTAATCGAAGAGAGAATGAGAGAAAAGGTGTTAAAGAGTGATTTTTATTACTCATACGTAATAGGTGACCATAGGCCTGGTATTATATAGGTAAAGATGGGTAAAGAAGTAAGAAAGCCATAAAAGATAGCAAAAATAAACTACCTACTATTAAAGAAAAAAGAGATATAAGAAAAATTTGAAAGATTTATACAAGAAAATCTCTAAGAAGAAGAAATTGATAACCTAAACGGCACATAGACTTATAAATGATGAAAGAAAAAGATATAAGAAGGAGTTTAAATAGTATGTGGAAAATTCAAAACATAAAACTCTAAGATATATAAATATTCAGAAACAACAAAATAGTGTAATAAAATCTTTAGAAAATGCAGCAAACAATTAAAATAAAGGGTAAAGAACAGAGAACAAATAAATGAAAATCAATAAATTGAGAATTAAAGAGAATACCAAAGAGTAAGATAAGAATACATTTAATCAAAAAAAGATAAAAGAAACTAACTAAACCTATTTATGGACAATGTAAATAAAGGAAGTCTAACAGATATGTGGAAGAAACTAAAAAGCTTACTTAATAGAAAAAATAATTAATGAGTACCCTTATTAAAAGAAGATGTTAATACTTTCAGGGATGAATGGTAGAAACTGTATGAAGATGGCGATAATATGCTACCAACTAAATTCTTAAACAAGAGATAAATAGTGGTAAACGAATATGAAATTTGAGAAATCATCAACTAATTGGCGAAATGAAAAGCAGCAGGACCTGATGAAATACAAGTAGGCACAATATTAGCAGGTGGGAAAAAACTAACAGAAGTAGCATTTAAAATGATAGTTAAGATGATTTAAGAGGGAGTAATACCTTAAGAGATGAAATAATAATACATAATATTAATATACAAAAAAGGAGGACAGATAAACCCGATGAATTATAGACCAATCTCTTTACTGAATCATGCTTTAAAAATAGTAGATGCATGAATTTTCTAGCAACTATAAGGATATATGCATAATGATGAAAGCGAATATTAATATGGCTTTAAAAAAGGAAAATCATGCTCACTATAAATTTTCAACCTAAGAACAGTATAAGAATGATCAATACGGAACAAAAAAGATGTTTTCGTAATATTTGTTGATATTAAAAAAGCGTACGACTCGGTGCAAAGAAAAGATATATGATAAATCCTAAACGATCTAAAAGTACCGGAATATATAATTAAACTCCTAGCAAACTTCTACTGTGAAGAAGAAATTAAACTTAAAATCAATGAATAAATAGCAAAATCATTCGCGACTAATAAAGGACTAAAACAGGGAAGCATAACGTCGCCAAGACTATTTAACTTAATAATAGCAAGACTTCTCCATAGCTTGGAAGATTAAAAGCTAGGAATTACGATAGACTTTAAAAATTAAGAGGGATGAACGCAAGAAATATATGCAGGATGTTTTGCATATGCAGATGACCTAGCCTTAATAAGTGAATGAGAATAATTAGAGGAAGTAATCAAAAATTTAACCTCATGGGCAGAAAAATACAAACTGGAAATTGCAGATAAAACAAAATGAATGATATGAAAAGCAGCAGAAAATAGAAACTGAGAAAATATAGGCAATACTATTGAGGTAGGAAATTTAAGAATCGAAAGAGTAACGTCCTTTTAGTACCTAGGGCATATAATAGAAGAGACCATTAGCTTTTAAAAACACATGGAGAACAGACTAGAAGCAGCATAAAAGATGTAAACATGAATACTGGGTAAAATAACAATGAATAAGGGATTAGCACCATATAACGCAGGAATAATGATAAAAACGTTCGTAAGCTCAGTATTCAGCTATGGGACAGAAGTTATCCCATATTGTGAATAATTTGTAGGAAAATAAGTGATGGAACAATTAGAAATAATATAGAGAAGATCTTTACGAGCAATCATAGATGCCCCTTTCTAAGTGTAAAATGAGATGCTAGAATACGAGTTACAGTTTATGAAATTTAAACATTACCTATGGCAGAAAACGCTGAGATTAAGAGGCAGACTAATAGGTAACTAAGGAAAAACAGTAGATGGATTAATGTTCGACCTAAGTAAAGAAGAGAACTTTATTTTTGAACAATACTGCACGAAAATAAAATTAGAATTAAAAATTGAAGACAAAAATATATTTATAGATGATGGTAATAATAATCAAAAAGGGAAGAAAAACATTAATCGTGCAATTTGAGAACATAGAGTATACATAGAAGATAGAGAAAGAATGGAGTAAATGATAACAACTCTACAGTATAGAAAAACATGATTTGATGAATATGTAGTAGGACCACCCAACTTCCTGAGATACAATAAAAATAGAAAAGAAGAAAAATGCTACATATTTAGAATAAGAACGAGATATAATGGGAGCCAGGATTTTTTAAAAGAAAGACACCTAGTTGCTCAAGCAAATGCCCTTTCTGTAATGATGCAAGAGAAAACGAAAGGCATATCATAGAAAAATGCTCAGAATACAAAGAAAGTAGATAAATATGTATTAGAAAGTTAAGAACAATAGGAGTAGTAAGACAAGGAATGGAACTATTTGATATAATATGAGGTATTGCAAAATTCGAAAAATTCATTAGAACCTAAGAAGAGTAAAAAAGAGCTAAAACTGACTTGATAATAAAAGATTATATCAAAAACATATTAGAAAAAAGAAAAAAAGGATACTTAGAAAAGAAAATTTAATGAAAAAAAGAAATAGGAAAAGATTATAGAGCAGGAAAAGAATAATTTTTATGAGTTTATAAAAGCTTGATTAAGAAGAAAAGAATTAGAAACGAAAATTAGCAAAGTATGTAAAAAAAAATAATGGACACTTGTAGCAAAGAATCAATAAAACGTAGATAGATAGTAGACAGAAGAACAAGAGATATTGAAGAAGAAAATGATGAAGATATGGAACTAATAAGAGAAGAATTTTTATTATTTGAAGGCTTACTTGAAGAAATAGACAAGTATTGAAACATTTATTAAAGAGCTGCGCACCAACGAGGTGCTACGCGCTCTATAATCAAATTTATTTATTTATGTGAAATATGTGAGTAATAAAGACTTATAATAATAATAGGAATATCTGATTATAGTTGATATTCATTTATTATGTTATCCACTTTTAGGTTCGAATGTATTTCTTTTTATAAAATTTCTACTGTGTCCTTTGAAGTTGCTCATGTATAATCTTGCTCTTCTTTTTCTATACCTCAGTTTTCAACTTGCAAAGAAGATCAGCCCTCTTCTTCCTCAAATGTTACGCATCCTACAGTTCTTTCAAATGTTTTTCTCTTTATTATTTTATTCTCTTCAGTTGTAACTATATTCCTTAGCATAATTTTCTTCTGTAAATTATATCTTCTTGTGTGCAATATATTTAGATCATTTTTCTTCTAAGTCTTTTTCCTCTAATCTTTACTTTATGTTAAACTGCTCACATGTCTTATTAGGTGACCTGTCCTATTATAGAATCAGTATCTTAATAATATGTTCTGTCTTATGATACAGTCAAGTTTTTTATCTTTCTCAGTATCCAGAGAGTCTCCAATGTATTAGCTTTTTCTAGATTATTGAATGATTTCATAAAGTAAATTATTATTAATTTTAACTAAAATAGTTTTTGGAACCGGAAATTCCTTTCCAGTTAGATAATCCGACGCTCTCTTTTTAAGGAATAACGGGGACATACTGTTGTGTTCCAGACACTTTTACTAGTGAGTTCCATCACTATGAGCAGATAAACTAATAGACAATCTTCCCTTCAGAAAACGACTCTGATCAGATACTTTTTCAGAGATAGGAAGAAACTTCTTCCTGCTATAAAATCAGAATATTTAGTCAAGAAGATCAATCTCAACTCCCACCATCTTTTTAATTATAAAAGTAAATTATTTAAGTCTTTCTTCAATTTAATTTAGTTTAAAATTTAATTCTTAGGTTTCCGAATTGTTGCTAATTTTCTTTTTAATGAGTTATTTTCTTGCAAATCTGCACTGTGGCTTGTAACAAGGTCTTAATTTTTTTGTTTAAGTCTGAAAATTAAGTTTTTAGGACCTGGTTCTTCGAGAACAATTATCATGATTCTTTCTTGTGATAGTTGAAGTTGTATATTTTTTGAAGAAGAGGTTTAATCCATTTTATTTCATAGTATTTAAACTTTATAATTAAGAATAAATTACATTTCTTTAAAACTTGGAAAAAAAGAAGAATAGTAAAGCTTAAAAGTATTAGCAAAAGACCAGAAGAAAAACTAGACTAAAAAAGCAAACTTTATAAGACTCTTTGTTATCGTGGCAAAGAAAAAGACTAAAAAGAACTTAATAATCAAGTAGGAAAATGAGATCTATAAAGTTAACTAGATTGAATGTTAAAGCTAATTTAAAAATATGAAATAACAATTTTCATTTAAGAAAGAGATCAGAGAACTAATTAAAATATTTATGCTAAAACAATAAATTAATATTACTACGTGTCCAGCTAATCTTAGTAACTTATTAACAGATAAGTAACTTTATAAGCAATCACTATTGTTATTTATCAAGAAGAAAACATGGAAAATGAAAGAGACTAAGCTAAATTAAATGATTAATAAATGAAACAAGATTAAAAGACTGATATTAATTTACAAAAGAGAAAAGAACAATCAAAAAAATAAGAAAAAAGATCCAGGAAAAATAGAAAAAAAACTGTTGGAACTATAAATAAAATAACTATAAATAAACAACGATACTGATCTTGAAAAACTCCAGATAAATAAATATAAATGATAAAAGAGCAAGAACACCTCGTCGGTGCATAGCTTTTCAATATTAAAATTAAAAAAAGTGTTCTCATGTTTCTATTGTCATTCTATTCGTTCAATGAGTCACATCTACTTCTCAAAATGGGATTCTGTTAAAAGATTATTC
This sequence comes from Loxodes magnus, assembly GCA_946699065.1. Taxonomy (NCBI): domain Eukaryota; phylum Ciliophora; class Karyorelictea; order Loxodida; family Loxodidae; genus Loxodes; species Loxodes magnus. Next base: position 54,583 of record CAMPDV010000480.1, read on the forward strand.
TCGAATCTTGAACCAAATACTCCAGTCTTCTTGAATAAGATCAAATAAGAATTAGTAATTAAATAGATAAATAATTAGTTGACCCGTCAGTCAAAAGTTCATACTGCTAGTGAGAATCCTCAGATAAGTTAGGTTATTCTCTTCAAATTGATCCACATTTCCTCAAAGCAGCATCTAGTGCAAAATTACTCGTAATACTGTATTCATTGCGCTAGATTACCTACTAGTTCTCTCAATACTGCCGATATCCATATTATATATATAATAAAACAATAAAGAACATAAAAGTGTTAAATAAACTTTGAATAACTGAAATTGTAATATAAATATAAAATGAATACAAGAACTGTATATAGTCATCAACAGAAACCTTCCACATAAAAAAACCACGATATTCATCAAAAAACAAAATGGAGAAGATACTTGGTTGAAAGCCTTGAAAAATTAAACACTTTAAACACTTATTTTTTATTATTTTTTTATTATAATTATGTCTAAATAAACACTAAAACCCCGAATAATATCCTCAAATTAAGAAAAAAATACTGCTAATTTATATTATTTTCAACTAATATTATTCAAATTTAAAATATTCTTCCAACTCACTGTTTTATCTGAATTTCGCAACCTTTTAATATTTTCCTATGCAAAGTTAAAATTTAAATCAAATTTAAATGACTTTATTCATTCTTTCAACAATAGAGATTTTTTCTTAGTAGGTTTATAGGAAATTGAGGCTTTTTAACAAGCTTATAAATAAAATCCTTCTTTCATTTTTATTTACTTTGACTCGAAAAAATGTATTAATAAAATAAATTTTCTTTATTTCACTCCAATAAAAGTTAATCATTTTATTCTATTATATTTTACTTTAGTATCTTAATGTAAAAATTATTTCTTTCATTTTTTAACAAACACAAAATATTTACTTATACAGAAAGTTCTTGGTCTATTTTTCGCTTTTTGAAATAGAAATAATCATTTTCTTACTGTTTTTTTTCACATTTTACATCTTTTTAAGGATCAACAAAGTATTAATCATTCTTTTTTTTGAAACTTTCTTAAAAAATTGGAATATTGTAAGACATATCCCTTTATTTGAATTTTATCTCTAATTTAAAAATATAATTAAATTTTCTAGGTATTCATTTTTCAATCTAACTAATAGTTTGAGTGAAAATGAAATTGGAATTAAAATACTTTTTACTAAAGTATTTATATGTTTAATAACAAATATTTTAAATTTTATAAATATTAAATTTCTTTTCTTTCTCTTTGTTATAATCCTAAAATTAATCTTTCTTCTATGTGAACGTAATTGCTCTTTCGTTGCTCTCAATAGTTTTAAACTAAATATGTATGAAAATTTATTGTTGCAATTAATTAATTAATTAATTTTAACTATAAGGGTTAGGGTCATCTTTAATTAGAGGAAATGTTTCCTCAAATTAAAGAGAATAAAAGTTTTTATATTCAATACTCAACTGTACATGTCTTCATCTGAATCAATTTCAAACTGAGATAATTCTTCTTTCTCTTCAATAAGCTCATAGAATTGTTCTTCCGTCTTCTTGCAATTTTTCTCCAGCTTCTCTAAACAAATTCTAAGGTCATTGTTGTCCTTTTAAAGCTATTAATTCTATTACTATTAAATACCAAGATCCTGTTTGATTAATGTCACACTTGAATCATTTAATATCAGCTTCTTTCTGTAAATACCTGCAAAGTAGTTACAATATAGCCTCCTCGATATTCCAAATTCTTTGCGGTGCTGATCAAGCACTCTTCTTCACTTCGGACATTACCTCCAAAAGTGTCCTGCCTTTTGACAACAATAGCAACGTTTTATTAAAGGTTTGAATTAAAATTTTGATTCTGTTTGCATTTTTTCAATTTCCATCTTATCTGTTTGAGGTTAGTTTTTTTTGATTGGTAATCGATTTTCTTCTTTAGTTTTCTATTGATTTGCTACTAATTTTTTTTCTAATAGTTCAAATTAGGAAGTTAAGTTTTCAATTTAAAACTAAACTTTACTTTCCAAGTCTTGATCTTCCTTTTTTCTATCTTACAAAAGAAGCCGAAGATTCAAGTTTTCCGCCTTCAGGATCTATATTTCGGTATTCATTTTCTCAATTAATGAATAAAGCTAAATAATGTCTTGCTCGTGGGGTTTCTCAAGTTTTTTCAGTTTGTTAGGAAATTCCGTATTTCCCAATCCTTAACAGGATTAGATTTATCTTTTTTGAATTCTTGGTTCTTGTTAGTTAACTGAGACTTAAGATTGATCTTTAAGGTTAGAATTTAAGGTTTAGATTCCCGGATTTTTTCCATTTTTTAATGATGTTGCAATTTATTTGGTTCCTATTGATCTATCTACATTTTTTGGCTAGATTTTCCATGCAAGAAACTTATATTCTTACTTGAATTGTTTATGACAATAATATTTAGATGATTTTAGGATTGGAAATTTATTTTAATACCTAAAAATTTAATAATATATTAAGTCTCATATTTTAATATTTTTCTATCAGTGTAATTTTATGAATCTGTTATAATATTTTACTTTATTAACTAATTATTAAATTTTTTTTGATATTATAATATTAAAAAATAATTATTTTTATATATTTTTAATTATTTTAGTTTACCTACATTTTTATACCAATTTAATTTGAATTATTATGAGAAAGTTATTGAGAAGTATATCTAATAATTTTTCAGTCTTTATTATAAGAAATATTTAATTACTAAAATTAAAAATATAATGAAGTTCTTTAATGAATTTTAATTTTTAAAACTTTTCTTTAATATAAAAGTGTATGAATATCTTCTAAAATTGGTATTATCTAAATTATTTAATTTAATGTAAACATAAATATTATCTTTATATATATTTTAAAATATTTATGTTTACTGAGGGATTAAAAGATACATCTCATAATCTGATAACTTCCATTCATAAGTTCCTGCTAAATGATTCTATGCTTCATTTGAACCATATTAATGTGATGTTTAATAAGTATTTCCTAAATTACAATATCCTTATGAATTTTTATCTTTAACTACTCTTAAATCATTACCTCCTCCAAATATTGGCCCATAACTAGTATGATATGCATTTGCATTTCCTAAGTTTTAAAATATTTAATGTTTTGTTTTTCTATTTATCGAAAATAAAAAACTCTCTTTTGAGTTATCTGCATTATAATTATCATTATTTTAATGGAAAGCTACTGCACTATAAGCTCCAAATATATAATCATTTGTACTCTTTATTATAAATAAAGTTGGATACATATGTCTATATTTATATCACGCATTAGGTCCATTCTGAGATTCTCTTACTAATAATTATGCTTTTATAAACTTATTTGTTGGTAATTACTCATATAATCAATTCAAATCTTACTATTATTTTATTAATTAAGTTTAACTAAAAAATTTTTCTTTATCTATTTCTATTTCTTATAATGATTTTAAGTGTTATAGATACTAAGTTTTAGGTTATATTTTATAAATTTCTTTTATTAGTTTAAAAACATTTTCAGCTGTTTCGTTAATTTACTATGCTTAGATGAATTTTTATTATTTATTAGGATTAATCATTTAATTAATTACATTTACTATTTTTTCTCCTTCTTTTATAATATTATTAGTTAGAATTCCATGTAGCTCTTACAGTTCTGTTTCAAATTATTTAATAGGAAAATAGTTATCTAAATGATCTTTGTGAGAATAAATACAAACTCCACAGCAGAGAGTGTTATCTTACTTACAATAAAAGTTTATTTTGGAATCATTAGAGCATTTGCAAACTAATTTAGGTTTTAGTTCTTTTTAAGCATAGTTTAAAGCAAATTTAAGCAGCACTATATTAGTTTAAAGAACGGTAATAACAGCAATATCATGAGTTCGTTTGCAACTATTGCACTAAAATTTTTATTAGTTATTCTGGACTTATTTAGAAACACATGATAAACAGAAAGTATTTCCACACTCCAAAATTAAAGGCTTTCTCTACCCATCATCATAAACTTCTTTACAATTTTCACAAGTGATTAACTCTAATTCCATGTTAGCTTAATTATAAATAAAATCTGATTTAAATAAAATTACTTCTTAGTTTATTTTAGTAATATAATTAAAATTTAATTTAAAAAATAAAAAAAAATTAATTTGAAACTGGAAAATTACTCCATTTTTAAATCTTTATATATGATCTATTAATTATCCTTGTTTATATATCAAACTGTTTATATAATAAGTATATAATATTATATTATATCTAGCCATTCAAATTTTAGCTTTTTTAAATAAATTTTTTAAGATTAATTTGTTTCTTTCGAGGAAACAAATTTTAAGGTAAAAAATTTAGTTTTTTTTTTTTTAATAATATGGACTAAAAAAAGTTATTAAAGCAATATAGATCTTATAAAACACATTGAGATACAATATAATATTAATGAAAGATAAAATGAATGTTCAAATAATAAAAAAATAATTGTCAACTTAATTTTTTAACGTTTTCGTTTCACCAATTGTAGATATCTTTTAAAACAATTAATTATAGAATCTTTAATCTTTGATAAATCTTAATTGAAACTTAGTTCTCTATAATTGCCATTTTGCAAGTAATTAATTAATTTTAACTTAAAGAATTTTGGGGACTGAAACTCCTTTTTAGTTATATGATCTGACACTCTCTTTTTTAGGAATACCAGGGATATCCTGTTGTGCTCCAAACACAGCTGTCAGAGAGCTTCATAGTTATGTCCAGCCATGCTTCAAATCCCCACCAAGAGCGGATAATTTCGTAGACAATCTTCCCTTCACAAATTACTCTAACCAGGGACTTTCTCAGCAACAGGAAAGGAACTTGTTCTAGCCTTAAAACCAGAAAGTTTAGTCAAGAAGGCCAATCTCAGTTCCCACCATCTTTTTAATTATTGCTATTTTACAATTAAATTAGTAAAAAATGCTTAGCAAACTGCAGAAGTATATAAAGGAAACTATCAATAAGATTAAATATAATTAAAAAGATAGCAGGAACTTAGGTTGATTCATGATAAAATCTTCTAGCTTTATGAATTAGGTTAAGTTTCTATCCAGTCACTGAGAAGGTCCTGGTTAGAGTCACCTCAGCAAATGAACAAAATCTTTCTGGTTATCCATTCTTTCTTGTGGCTTGAAGACTGTCAGCCCATAGTTTTAGGAACTTCCAGAATGAAGTTTATTGAATTAAGCAGCAGGATATCCACGTTATGTACATGAAGAGAGCGTCCTAGGTTTTTTAGCTGGAAACTCCCCTCCAGTCCCTCAAAATCTTAAGTAAGGGTTAGTTCTGATTTGATATATAATTATACTTTATTTTAACCAGACCTTTTTAACTATTTCTATTTGTTCCAATTGGGAAGATAGAAGCTAACAAAAGAAATTTAAGAGCTTAAATAAATAACTTAATCTCTTATGATTACAGTTAATAAATGATTAGAACCCTAAGCAAGCTATTAACTATTGCACTAGTTCCTAAGAAATGGAAAGATAGCCCAATCAAATCGAATGGAATTTAAGATAAAATTTGGACAAGAGACTCAGTTAACTGGAGCAAATCTAGATTAACTAGCTATCTTATTCAATGTATAAAGAGGAAAATTAGTCCTTAATTTTCTCTTATTAAAAAAGAAAAAATAGTTGTCAATTCTGCAAAAAATTTGGCCTTAAGGTAAAATTGAGTTATAAATTTAAGGATAAATAATAATAAGAAACAAAAAGAGGAATTTAAAACCTATTCAGGATTTATTGTTTATCATGCGGAAGTCGCTTCAAGAAAAAAAATTATAGCCATATTAAGAGGCTAGAGGTTTGCATCAATCAATAGTTTCAAATTTGTATTTTCTGGGTCATAAATCCTTATAACTTGCTTGCTTTGTTCTTTTTTCAAAATCTGGAAATCAATACCATATTATCATTTCTCTAATTTTCTTAATGTGATCATAATATGTACGAATTATGATTCTTGTTAAACCGAAAAAAAGTGACACTGTATTTATAGTTTTTATTTTATTTCCTAAAGTTATCAGGATATGGCCTTTAAATATTCAGATATCATTTGAATTTCAACTAATTTTAGCAAAACTGAAAAGGCAACTGCTGTTTAAACTTAATCATTACAAGTAAATATAGTATTTCTAAATTAAGTTACCCAATGCCCATTATATATAAAAATATGGATGTCGGCCACTGTTGGGAAAAATAGTAGGTCATCTGGTGTAGTGTATACTGCATTGAGAGTAATCTCGCACTAGATGCCATCACGGAGAACGGTGGACAATGCTCGAAAGAGACAAGCCTTATTTACCTGAAGGTTCTTACTAGCAGTAAGAATGTTTGACCGAAGGGCCTGCTAATGATTTAATTACTAATTCTTATTTGGATCATATTCAAGAAGACTGGAGCATTTGGTTCAAGATCTGAGAATAATTTTGAATAAGCAGATTCCTCATATTGAGAAGCTGATGTGACTCATTGGATGTATAGAATGACAATAAGAAGACAATGAAAATTCCAATAAATTCGTTTTTTCTTCTTTACTGACTTAGCTTTTAGTCTTTTTATTTAACTTCAAGATATTTATTTAATAACTTCTTATTCTGAGTTTTAATATAAGCATAAGATAGCACAACATTACATAATAAATTAACGTGACTTTGCCATCATTATGTTAACCAGAATTTTAATTGCTCAATGCTGCTAAATAAGATATATCTTGAAAAATGGAATTATGGCAGGTTGTATCTCTTAGGAAAATTAAGATAGTGCTTACATATCCTCCTGGTCGGCCTCCAAGACAAATAACCGCCAAAACCAAAAGTCATTCCATTTCAAGTCCCGAGAATCAGCCAAAGCAGAGGAAGACATAATCGATTTTGAGTACTTAACTTCCCCAACCTCTTATGAAGTTACTCTTCCTTCACCCTTCGATTCAGGGCTAAGATCCTGCTGAAGTTCTTCCCTCTTAAACTTGGTACCTCCATCATATAAATTTTAATATTAACCTACTAAAGAAATCTAGATTAATCTTTAAAGATTACTATAATATAATATAAACGAATGCTTTTTTTCAATTATCTTAAGAATATATTTTCATTATAAAATGTATCTAAAGCTAAATCTAGCTTTGGTTCTATATTTTTCTATTTGCTTCTAGTTAGATAAATATTATTATAGAGAGTGTACTATCTCGTTGGCGCGCAGCTCTTTCAATTTTAATATTTATTATTAAAAAAGAGTTCTCATACTTATTATTGTCATTCTATCCATTCAATGAATCACGTTAGCTTCTCCAAATGGGAAATCTATTTATTAAAATATAATCTTGAACCAAATGCTCCAGTCTTCTTGAATAAGATCCAAATAAGAATTAGTAATTAAATCATTAGCAGGCTCATCGGTCAAACATTCCTACTGCTAGTAAGAACCCTCGGGCAAATAAGTCTTGTCTCTTTCGAGCATCGTCCACCCTTCTCCGTAATGGTATCTAGTGCGAGATTACTCGCAATGCAGTATACGCTACATTAGATGACCTACTAGTTTTCCTGACAGTAGCTATAAAGCGCAGTGAAGATTCTGCAAGACAATATCGAATTAAAAAAAGAAATAAACAGTAAATCGGAATTTTCAAAGTGAATATACTAAAATATAGATAGAAGAGAAACTCAATAAGATTGCAGCATAAACGCAATCAATGAATTTCAAAAAATAACCAAATAGAGATCTTTTGACCAATAAGACGGAATAAATAGCAGCTATAAATAGAGAATGATACTAAGATATAAGAGGACAAGAAACTTAATCAGATAATGGTTGCAATTTACGAAAAGATAGAATAAATGAAATTCTGAAATAAATTGCATTAACTATATTGGACGTAATAAGAATAATTTATAGAAGAGGGCTATGCTAAGGATTATAATTGCTCGAAGCAATAACAGAAGCAAAAAAATACTAAAATGAAAAAGATAGGTACATGAAGCAGAATGATATCAAGAAGACTTTGAAGAATGAGACGTGCTTGAAAACATTGAAGAACTACGGAAGCGTGTAGGAGCACTAAGATTTGAAAATGCATTAGTGCGTGTAGGTTAGAACAAATATCATAGGAACCGGTGGACTTCTAAGATATGCAGGCTTCAATATACTACTCAAGAGAAGAAATATCGAAATTGAAAGGATCCAAAGTAGGCTTTCCTATAGTTACAGTTGATTTCAAACCATCAATACCTGAAGTAGAAATGATTCTGGAGTCTAAAGTGTAAAAAATTTGTCCTTGCTATGAGAAGAAGCGGAAAGAATATGAGCCAAGATCGAGACATAAGACAAAAAATGTTACTATTGCGAATCAATTTGAAACTTTCTGCAGCAATGCAAGGAATATAAAAAATTCTAAAAAAGAAAGTCAGACGAATTATGAAGAGAAGCAAACGAAAAGAGGAAAAAATATAAAGAAAAGTGACAAGATTATTCTACTAAGGAGGTAACTTCTATAGAAAAAAATTAACAAGAATGCTGGCATATCCAAGAGGTCCATACCTTTAACAACTTTTTAGACATTTTCCCTCTCGGCTCATTAGCACAAATGAGAGGTCATTTCATTTCATTTCATTATTTTATTTTATTTAAATGAAAAAGATATTTGAAGAAGCATAAGAGCAAATCATTTTCAAGAGGAGGAAGAAAACTGAGCAGTAGAAAAAGAAGAACAAAAAATCTTTGAGTAACTTCATAGGAAGTAGCATGAATTCTATAAAAATAAGTACAATAATACTTAAAAGTGGTGAACATAATAATGGAAGCACCTCTATAATTAAATATAATTATTGTCATTTATTAATTTTTGCAATATTTAATTTTAATACATTAAGCTTCTTTAAATCTACTGTTTTTTTATTTTTGTAAGTTTAAATAAATATTATGCATTTTTGAATTCACCAATCTCATTATTTCTCTTATTATTAATTACAAAATTTTTAAAAGCTTTTTATTTACTCACTTTATAAGTCCCTTTAATTTTTTAGTTGCTTAATTCAGTTTTAAATTAAGAGCAATTCAGATGTATAATAATTATAAAAAAATAACATAACGAACATTAGTAAAATTCGATAAAATTTGCAATATTTAAATTAAATTTTTTTTTCCATTTTCAATAAAACTTTTAGCTTAAACTTTCTTCCTTTTGCACTGTTTGAAATCACTTTTTTGTAAATCTTTCTATTTTAACTAAAAATGAACATTAATAGTATTTAGTTTAGATTTTTAATCTTCTCTACTTCAAAATTTAATTTTAAGTAGCTTTTTATAATCTAGTTTTTGATTATTTAGTATCTAATAAAACATTTTCTACATATGTGATTTTAAGTTCATATGCTTTTACATACTACACTATTCTACTTCATTATAATTACCTATTATCTTTTTCGCATTTTCATATATTTTTGTTAGAATTATTAAATGTTCTTACTTTACTTTTTGTATAAACTATTTAATAGATAAATGTATCACTTTTTATAAATTCGGCATTTAGTATCATTTATCTTTTTCTTTAATCACTTAGATAGTACACAATATTGAAATACAAATTGGTTATAAGATCTAAAATATTTTTTTAATTTTGTTCTTTTACTTACAAGAGAAAAAATTAATTTATGAAGTCTGGCTAGATATTGATATACTAGTAATCATTTTAACTTTTTTTGTGAATTTTGAAAATAAAATCAAAGACTCTTGTAGTGCTTAGAAAAATGTTATAAAAAGCTTTCTTTGCAAAATCTTTTATTTTACTATTTCAAAAAGTGAAGTAGGTTGAATTCTTTTTATTTGTCTTATGAAAGGATAAAAAATAATTTTTCTAACTTTTTTATTAAGAGAATACTTATTAATTATAGCTATAAAAAAAGATATAGATTTGTATTATTTATGGTGACTAAAACGAAACGAATAAAATGATATATCAACAGAATAAAAATGTCAGAGTAATAGAGTAAAAATAAAAAGGAAATAAACTTGGAAATAACAGTTTATTAAAGTTCTTAAATAGCTTTATATTTTAAATTTTTTGGCTTATCATTAAAGGAAAATTTTTTTTTCATTTTACAGTTTTAATCAGTTATAAAAATAGAAAATAGATATAAATTTAGTTAATAAAAGTAAATAAGAAAAAAAAGCGAAAAATAAATTTTAGAAATGCTAATAAAGTTTAATTATTGTTGATAAAATCAGGCCAAAATCTATTGAATAAATATATATTTACAAAGATAAAAAAATTAACCACCAAGAAAAAAAGTAAAAATTTCAAAAATTTCAAAAATTGAAAAATCTTTTTTAAGTAGATGAACTTTAAATAAACTAATTTATTAAATTAATTTCATTTTTTTTATTTATCGAAAGAAATTAAATTTTTATAAAAAAAAAAATTATTATTTTTTTATTGAAATAACCAATAAAGCTAATTTTGCTAAAATATAATAATAAAATTTAGAATCTTAGTATTCTATCATGATTACTTTAAAAAATAAAATCGATTTTTAGAATTTATTTGAAGATAAAATGGATCGATTTCAAACTATCATTTTTATTACTCTTCTCTTAAATTATTTTAGATACATAATATAAGTAAATTATTTTAAAATAAACAGCAGCTAAATCTTTTTATTCTATATGATAAAACAAAAATTCTCTTCAAGTTGTAAACTTAAAATCTTTCTAACTATAGCTTTATATAAATTAAATATTACAATATAGGAATAATATTCAGCATTTTATATCTCAAAATGCAACTTATTTCTTTTCATTCTATTTTCAGATAAGAATATTAAGGTAAGTATTTAAAGGTTTCTAAAGTTTAATAAAATTAAGATTCACTTTTTTCGATAAATCATTTACGCTTTTTAAATTAATCAAAGTTATTGCGGAATTAAAAGAAACATTTCGTAGTGTGAAAGCTTCCAGTTGTAAGTTCCTGCTAGATGATTTCTAACTTTATTCGATTAATATTAATGTGATTTTAATATATATTCCCTAATTCACAAAATCCCGATGAGTTCTTGTCTCTATTAATTTAAAAATAAGGACATCCTCCAAAAATTGGTCCTAAACTAGTAACGTAATGATTTGCATTTGATGAATTTTAAAATAGTTGATGTTTGGTTTTTCTATTTATCGAAAACAAAAAGCTCTCTTTTGAATTATCTACATTATAATTACCATGTGTTTAATGAAAAGCTACCGCATTATATGCTCCAAATATATAATCATTTGCACTCTTTATTATAAATTAAGTTGGACATATGTCTATAATTATATCATGCTTCTGGTCCATTCTGAGATCTCCTTCTAATAGCACTACTTTCTTAAACTTATTTTATGGTAATTACTAAGACATCCAATTTAAATCTTACTAAGTCTAAATTATTTATGACTCACATAAAATGTGATTTAATTAAAATTGAATATCATACATCTTTTTATCTAATTCTTTTAGTTTTTTCTAATTTTGTGTTTTAATTTCTTCAATATTATCTATCTAATTTTTAAGCTTTCTTTATCTATTTCTTATAATGATTTTAAGTGTTATAGATACTAAGTATTAGGTTATATTTTTTAAATGTCTTTTATGAACTTGAAAACACTTTCATCTGTTTTGCTAATTTATTACGCTTGAGCAAATTTTTATTATTTGGCAGAACTAATCATTGTCTTAACTATATCTGTTGGTATTTCTGTTTCTTTGATTGTATTGTTCGCTGAAATTCCGTGTAATTCTTGTATTTCAGTTTCAAATTATCTAATAGGCAAATAGTTATCAAATGTTCGTTATAAGAGTAAATGCAAACTCCACAAATAAGATTATTACCTGGATTACAAAAAAACTAATTTTGGAATCATTAGGTATCATTTACAAACTAACTTAGGCTTACATTTCTTTTTCGCATATTTTGAAACATATTAAAATAAGGCTTAATTAGTCTGAAGGAAGTTAACTTCAGCTATATCATGATTTTAATTGCAATGAGTACATAAAAACTTTTTCTAATTGCTTTATATTTATTGAGAAACACAAGAAAAGCAGAATGAGTTTCCATACTCAAGTGTTAAAGGTTTTCTCTATCCATCTTTACAAACTTATTTGCATACTGTGCATGTAACATCTTTTATATCCATTTAAAGTGGCTAATAATTTTAACTTCTAGTGTCTGTTTTTTATAAGCATATTGAAAGTCTATTCTTTCTTTCTCAGTTTCTTTGGAAAATTGCTTATATGTTCTTATTACTGTTATTACGATTTAATTCCTTTTGATCATATTCTCTTATTGATCAAAATAGTTTAAGAAAATTGAGTAGCGAAATCTATTTTTAGAAAAAAAATGGAGGCAGGTGTATTAAGATTTTAGCGTAGATTCAAAAAAATGGAGTAAGTGATATTCTTGAATCTCTAGGATTAAGGAAAAGCCAGCAAGAAAGTCGCACATAAGATTGTGATTTTTGTATCTGAAGAAAAGCCTAAAAAATAAGACTAAAAGTCTTGAATTAAGATGTTTAGGAATTCATCACTGAGTAGCATGTAAACTTCGATTAATTAGCTAAAGAGGTGCTGAACCTCAAGGCAGAGTTAAAAGACTGAAAAAAAGAGCAAAAAGAAGTTAAGGACGAGTTGGGATATCAGAAGAAATAGAACTGAGACTCATGGCCCAAGAAAGAGATTTATATTCCTTCTTAAATCATTTTATAGGATTTAAATAATAGATCATAAAGATGAAAACAGTGAAAAAAGAAATATTTAGCAAAATAAACGAAATAACATAAAATTAGCATAAATTATAACGTTAAAGTGACCAAAGAAATTTTAAAAAGATCCAGTTGTATTTGTAGATAGTTAGAGCAAGTTACTGCTCCTAGACAGTAGAAAAAAGCGAATGAGGCAATTATGAAGAAATTCTATTGCTGTAGGAGTGAAAAATATCTGCATTAATAATGTTAATAATTTTATAAAAATAAAAGATATTTGGAAGCGGACAAGTTATTATATAAAGATGTTCTGTATTCCTCAAAGAAATATACAGCAAGAAATAAAAACTTGATCCTAAATCTGAAAACAGAGAATAGTGGAGGGGAGAGTAAGATGGCTCCAACCACGTAGGAAAATTAGCGACTCAAAAAGGGTGGAATATACCAGAAAAAGATGGAACTTTATTTAATTCTAACTTAGCTTTTATATAAATAAATTTTTAAGTTTGTCTTTTAAATCTTTTTACTTTCATCAAAATGAACGAGATGTAAACAGTTCTTCCAGTTTTTGCTTTTTTATGATAAAACATCTTTTACCGAGCTTCTTTGAATGAAAATATTTATCTCTTAAATCAATTTAGTTAAGTTGTCTTTAAAAAATCGTTTATGATAAAAAAATTTTAATTATGAAATCTTACGCAATAGATAAAAATCTTTATTTTCCAAAAAATATGAGCTGGAATTGCGAGATAAATGATAATAAATATTTAAGATTGTAGAGCGCGTAGCACCTCAATGGCACACAGTTCTTTGACGGAGATTCTTAAAGTAAAAAAAATTTCTTACTGAAGTATTCCACAGTGCTAGCATTCCTTTGTGAGTTTTGTCTTCTAAGGGCAGTGATCGGAATCCTTCCTAAGAGAATCTAGTATCAGGCATGTTTAACCATTAACGTTACTTGATATCTCTTCAGTCTTGTCTTCTCTTGGCTTCTAAGAAGATTCCTCCTAGGTTCTTTGCCCATGGGGTGCTTCCTGGTACCAGAATTTAAATCAATCTCAGTTGCAGGATTGCTCCTCCCTATTTAAAAATATAATATTCAAAAGGTAATTTTAATATAATGTTTAAAATTTCATTTTTTGTAGAATTTGGACTTAGAAATTTGAACATTAGTATTTTCTCTTTAGTGAATAGTTTCTGTTATAATCACTGCATTCGAAAGTAAGAAAAAGATAATTAAATTTTAAGATGAAAAAAAATTTATTATTTAGACAATTTAATAATAGCTCCGTTATTGCAATTTCTTGTGATTCTAGGGAAAATTCTTATTAATAGAGTTTTAATGTAGCCTATTTCATAAAAAACGATCTTAAATATGAATTTTCGATTGTCTCTAAACTTTTTAATTATTTAATTTCAATAAAAATTAATTTTTCATGTCTTTGACTTTTTGATCATAAGTAAATGTATTTAATTTTATATTTACTAGCCAAACTAAGATAAATATTTGAATTGATAAGAGTTAAGGATTTTGGATTTCCAGAAGTCATTAAGTACAATGTATAAGGTTCTCACGAGAAAATAATTTGAGAGCTTATTTTCTCCGTCTAACATATAGTAAATGCCAAACCACCATCAACTCTGCAATTCAACGCAGGCATTTCGAAATGTTAGAATCGAATACTCATTTTCGATGCCTCATAATTCCAGAATAATTAAATAGGCACGTCATCTCACCTCACAAAGCAATCCAAAATGTGAACTGCGGTTAGGAGATTTAATAGGCTATCTGGTTTAATGTATACTGCATTGGGAGTAATCTAGCACTGGATGATATCACGGAGAATGATAGAAAAGCTCGTAGGAGATAAGCCTAACTCACCCGAGGTTCTCGCTAGCAGTATTAACGTTTGACTGACAGGCCTTCTAATTAATGACTTAATAACTAAACCTTATTTAGACCTTATTCATGAAGACTGGAGCATTTAATTAAAGATTCGAGAATAATCTTTAATAAGTAGATTCCCCATTTAGAGAAGCTGACGCGACTCATTAAACTACTAGAATTTTAGCAAGAAGCATCATAACATTTTTTCTTAATATTAAATATTAATATTGAAAGAACTGCGCACCAACACGCTCTATAATCTCCTTTATTTATTTATTATTATTTATATAAATTTGAATTATTATCATGTGAGATAGTAAATCTTTGGAAAAATCCTTTCTTATAAATATTGTTTTTTAGTAGTAAAATAAAAATACATAAAATTTTTTCTTTTAGTTGTATCATACTAATCTTCCTATAAAATTTATATATTTTCAATACTATTTGATGATCTTTAACTAACGTCATGATTTTTTATTTTTCCACTCTTTTAATATTCGATTCAACTTACTCTTTTGAAAATCTCTCTAGCTTACCATTTTCCTTAAATTTCATTTCATTTCATTTCTATTTTTCAATATATTTTTTTGATAAATAAGTAATCTTTGCTCTAGAAAACTATATATTATCTGGTATTTAGCTATTGATTTTAAAAATTTGAGTATTTACAATTATTAAAATAGTTTTGTGATAAAGATATCTTCATAACTTCTTTTATCATTTTTTCTGAACTCAATTTAATTCTTTTGCGATGTCCAATAGATTTAGATTCTGATTTTTCATTTTAAAATTTTATATTTTTCTCATTTCCTAATTTCTATTTTTTATTTAAGTTAAAATGCATACTTTGCTTCACGACTTCTAAAAATGCCTTGCATATAATCAAAATGGAATTAAAGATTAAAAATTTTAAAATAATTAATTTAGGGAACTTTTTTATCTCTTATTTGAAGTAAGAAAATAGTAAAAAAAAGTAATTTTTTGCTTTTCAGAATTAAAATTCTTCAATTCCTGTTCATCATTTTACCCTCTATTTGTTTCCATATTTTTTGTTACAGTATAGCTTAAGATATTATATAATAACTTTAAATTAGAAAATTTACTTTAAAATTTATCTTTAGGATGGCATCAAAATTTTGCAATCCTACTTCACGATTTTTAGCACTGTTTTTGGAAAAATAATCGTAAGAAGAAGGATTTTTTTATTTGGTTATAAAGAAAAAGAAGCAAAAGAAATCTTAATAATCAATAGAATTTATAGTAACTAACTATATCAAGCAACAAATTATAACTAAAACTTCTGAAGAAGAGCTCATATTTAGGCCAAGCCAGTATTACTGAAAGAGATCCTGAGTTTTATACAACTGAACAAATAAATTTTGCTTTATTAGCTAATTAACTATTGAACTTACGAGAAAATGTTAATTTACTTAAATAAGAACAGAAGGATTAATGAAAAAACTTTATAACCTTGAATAGACTAATTATTGTTTCATATCACAAGAACAAGATCTAATACTTTATGAATTAGGAATATCGATTGAAATATTCTTAGATGTTTTCATATAGATAATAAAACTGTTTATTTATATTCTGTTCCCCATTCTTACTTTACTTATAACTCAAATTTTTCTTTTTATTAGTAAATTTTAGTGAAAATTTTTAATTCTAAAATCTATTATTTTACTGCTATTAAGTATGAAAATTAAGACTAAGATAGCTTTTTTATATACTAGCATCTTAATAAGTCATAATTTTTTAATTCCTGAAATTCACAATCAAGATCTTGCAGAGTTTCGCATGTATAAAGTTGACTAATTCTCCACAGATGCAAATCTCAAAGGGATTAATTTAGAAGTATCTTTAATATAAGTCATATTAGAAATTATAGCAATAGATTCTAAATTTGTTTATAGAAAATTCTATTAATTATAAATTTATTTAATTTCGTATATATATAAATTGGAAATTACCTTGCTTCATTATCAAAATCTTAAAAGTAAAAATATTAAGTTTATATTGATCTTAGCTTATCTTATCTATAGCATCTAATAGTACTTTTATTTTATTTTATAATACACTTTATTCAAAATTTTTTAAGATCTTCAATATTCTTTTCTTCTAATTCAAAATAATAGGCGTTTTTCTCAAAATTTTTAAAATATTTCAGATTAGCAATCTTTATTTAGCTTCTTTATTAACTATGCAATAAAAATTAAATATTTTATTAAATCTATGAAAAAATCTGTCAGGATTCAAACCAGGATTTTTCGCGGCTCTAAAAAAGTAGGAGTTAACGGCAGCCTAGAAAGGCAAGGACCAGAAAAGGGTAACGAAAAGATTACCTATCAGGATGAATATCCCACCTCTGAAGAAAAGCCTGAGAAATAGGCTTAAAATATTATGTGCTTGGAAGTCACAAATCTCGTCACATAATAGTAAATAAACTATGATTAGCTGATTAAAGTGTTGCTTGACCTCTAGGAAGAGGTCAAAAAGTTGAAGAAAGACAATAAGAAGTTTATGGAAAAACTTGAATTCGCAGAGGAAATAGAACCGAGACTCATGACCTAAGAAAGAGGACCTTTACGCATTTTGAAATATATCACAAGATTAAAACAGTTAATCTCAAAACTAAACAATAGAAGCAGAAAGAACTGATCAGCAAATTAAAAAAAAGAAGAAAGTCATTACAAATTACAGTTTTAAATGGAATTGAACGAATAAAGGAATGATCCGATGATAATTGAAGGTGATAATTACTCAAGATTTAGACCTAAGCGACTAGCGTGAAGATATTATTATTGCAACTCGCAAAAGTATCTGTGGGAAAGATGCATGAAATTTCTCGATTTCAAATAAGAATATTGAAACTAATAGAAGTAGTTGGAGAATAAAAAGATTAAACTATAATAAGTAAAGTTATCAAGAGAAAGAGAAAGATTATATTATAATAAATTTGGAGAAATTTACAAAAAAAGATATCTAGTATCTATGTGAAAGATGAATTCAAGGACAACATGCATGGCAAGAAGAAGAATTATAAAGATTTTCAAACTTTTATGTTTAGCCTCTAGAGCAATCTAGAAGTTGGCGGAAAGAGTTTGAAATACCTCCAAGAACGCCAAACACTTTTTTTTATTTTTATTTATTAAAATTATGATCAGAAACATAATAAAGAGACGAAAAAATATGAAAATTGTAAAAAAGAAGTAAGAAATGCAAAAATAAAAGAATTAAAAGAATATGGAAGGGATAGGATACAAAAGGAGGAAATTAAAATTGGGCGATAAAAGCAGGAGGAAATATGTGCTATTTTTTCAATTTGCAGAAGTATTTCTAAAAAGAATGTAAGAAATTATTATTTAAAAATATAAATAAATTAAAAGGAATTAACAATAAAAGACATGAAACAATAATGGAAAGAGTAAGGATGTAACAAAAGAAAATATTCTGCGATAATTTGGGAAATTTACAGAGAATAACATAGTAATATTGAAAATAGAATACATATAAGAAGAAAATTAAGTAAAAATTAAAAATAGTTATCAAATATATCTAAATTTGTTTTAACTCCAGAAATTTCAGGATAACAGTGAGAAAGTAGTTGAAATCTCTTCTAAAGCATTAAAATTTAATTTATTTTTATAATTGTATATAAAATAAAGTGGCTCCAAAGAAATATCAGTCCTCTCCTACAAAACTTAACTTTTAATTAGAAATGCCAAAGATCTTTCCTTCTCCAGATGGAGAATAAAAATTAAATAAACTATTAGTGATCTTTATTAATGATCTAAAGATTTAATAAACTCTATGGAAATTTTAAAATCTGAAAACTCAATTTTATGATAGGAAGTAATTCTAAACATGTCTTTGTAGCATATATATAGAAGAATTTTATAGATAGAATAATAAAATTTTAAACAAAAAAATTTCCCTACTGAAGAGTAATGAATTACTGATATTGCAAACGATCAGGACACAAAGTAAGAAGTTGCTACCAATTTAAATAAAAAGAACAGACTAATAAAATATTAATGAGAAAATATATTTAAAATACATCTTACTCAAGAAAGTTTACTTGATAGAAAAAATCATGCTACTAAAGAAGCTATCTGTATTTAAAAAGCAATCCATTAATATAATAGAAAGTAATTGGGACCTGATCCATAGGAAATAAAGAAAAACAATCTTAAATTCATAAAAATTAGTGACAGTGAAGATGCAAGCAAATTAGTAGTAAATCTTCTTTAAGCACTAATCCTTTTATTTGTGGTAATGCTATTAATAGTAGCATTTTACTTCATTACTTTATTATTATTATCATAATTTTTTAGAATTTCACTATTTTGTACTTCAAGTACAAAAGTTCAGTCTCATTTCAATTTAAAGTTAGGATTCTATTTTAATATAATGATTAATTAAAATGATTGTTTATTCTTAAAGGCTTAATTATTCGAAAATAATAATATATCAGATTTTAGTTTTATTTTTAATTTTTTTTTCTCAATATAATAGATTAAAATAGAAATAAATTTTTTTATTTATCCTCACCTTTTGAAAAAATTGAGTAAATTTTAACAAGAGATATTTATAAATTATTATTTTTTTTAATTTATCTTTTGCTATCAATAATATATAAATTTAACATAAAAATTGATAAAATTTCTTCTTGATTTATATGAAAATTTTTTTAATATTTTTGCTTTTAGAATTTATCAAATAAATTATTAAAAAAATTCAAATAATATAATTCACCTATTAAAGATTTTAAATTAATCTTGATTATATTTTTTAAATAGGTCTTAAATTATTAAATTCATTGAGAGATTATAAAATACATTTCATAATCTGATAACTTCCATTCATAAGTTCCTGCTAAATGATTATTTGCTTCATTTGAACCATGTTAATAAGGTGTTTAATATGAATATCCTAATTTACAATATCCTTATGAATTTTTATCCTTTTATACAAGTAAATCAGTACCTCCTCCAAATCTAGGTCCATAACTAGTACTATATAAATTTGCATTTCCTAAGTTTTAAAATAGTTAATGTTTTGTTTTCCTGTTTATCGAAAATAAAAAACTCTCTTTTGAGTTATCTGCATTATAATTACCATCATTTTAATGAAAAGCTACTGCACTATAAGCTCCGAATATATAATCATTTGTACTCTTTATTATAAATAAAGTTGGATACATATGTCTATATTTATATCATGCATCAGGTCCATTTTAAGATTCTCTTACTAATAAAACTGCCTTTTTAAACTTATTTTACGGTAATTACTGATGTAATCAATTCAAATCCTACTAATCTTTTATTATTTAACTTTCACTAAAAAAGTGATTTATTGCTTATTATTTAGCAATTTATTTTAAAATAATTTTAGTAGTTTATTATCTCAAAAGCATTTTCATATACCAACTTTCAATCATTTTTAAATAATCTTTCTATTTTATTTTTTATTTTTCTAAATCTTAAATTTCTTTTTAAAGTTCTTAAATAATTTTATCTAA
Source organism: Loxodes magnus (assembly GCA_946699065.1). NCBI lineage: Eukaryota > Ciliophora > Karyorelictea > Loxodida > Loxodidae > Loxodes > Loxodes magnus. The sequence goes on from CAMPDV010000480.1 coordinate 74,775, forward strand.
TTCTTTTATTTTTAATTATTTTTAGTTTTTAATTTCATCAATTTCATCTATTTGTTTTTTTAAGCTTTCTTTATCTATTTCTTATAATGATTTTAAGTGTTATAAATATTAAGTTTTAGGTTATATTTTATAAATTTCTTTTATTAGTTTAAAAACATTTTCAGAAATTTCATTAATTTATTATGCTTAAATGAATTTTTATTATTTAGCAGGAGTTATCGTTTAATTAATTAAATTTAGTATTTTTTCTGCTTCTTTAATGATAATATTAGAAAGAATTCCTTGTAGTTCTTTTAGTTCTGCTTCAATTGAATCGATAATAAAATAATATTCCATGTGATCTTTATGACTGAATATACATTTTCCACAACAAAGAGTATTATCTTGTTTGCAATAAAAATCTATTTTAGTATCATTAGAACACTTACAAACTAATTTAGGTTTTAGCTCTTTTTAAACGTAGTTTAATGCAAAGTTAAGAACTAATTTATTGGTCGGAAGAACAGTAATGACAGCTATATCATGAGTTTAATTACATTTATCACACTAAAATTTTTACTAGTTATTTTAGATTTATTTAGAAACGCAGAATAAGCAGAAAGTATTTCCACATTCTAGCATTAAAGGTTTTCTCTATCCATCATCATAAACTTCTTTACAGATTTCACATGTGATAAATTAAAGTTCCATAATTAAAGTTCCTATATGAATGGTACTTAGAATAATATTTGTCCTTTGTAAATTTCAGAATTTTTAAAATAGCAATAAAAAAATAAAAAAAATAATTTTTTTTTATTTACTTTTCTTTTATTTTATTGGCTAATAAAATTAATTTGTTATAATAGAATAAGCATAAACAGCAATTAAATAAAAATATATCATTAAAGTAGTTTTTACATTCATTTAGATTTTAATTAGATATTTCGATTTTTTAAGTGATTGAAAAACTTTAGCGAAAAAAAAAGAAAAGCAATACATTTAACTTCAATTTTATGAAATATTAGATTATTAGCCTTTTATTTTTCAATTACAATTTTATTTTTCTTGTAAAAATATTTAATATTATGAAAAAAGATTTGGAGCTTTTTAATAAAATAGGTATGAAATTAAATAATAATTTTATTATTTTCGCTATATCTTTTTTAAGTTGAATAGATAATTAATAAAAAATTAGAACAATATTTATTTTAATCATTATTTAAATAAGATTAAGGATTTAATTTAACACCACGTTTATTTATGAAAATTGGTGAACTAAAAAATTCTCAAGATTTAATTGAAAAAATTAAACTTTTCTACTTATCTTTAATATTTAATTAAGGGTTTGTTAATTTCCAATTTGCTTAAATTTTCGATTTACATTTTTTGGGTTAAAAATTATACATTTACATTTTAATTCTAACAATAATGATGTTAATAAAAAAGTTGCATATATGTTATTTAATTGTGATTAAAATCATTCTACTTGTAAATCATATAATTAAAAAAGTAATTTATTTATATTTATTTTGCTATTTTTAATATTTGCTTTAAGTCTTTTAGAAATAAAAATATATTATTTAACTGAAAACTTGGGAAGAGGAATAATTTGGGTATATCTTCTTAAATTAGCAATTTACTTCAAGTATGAGATCAAAAGCACTCTGTTATATTTAAATTTTCTCAGGAATTTAAAAATAAAAAAACTGTCTTTTTTAAAGGCATTTTAAATTAAATTTAGATTTAGGTTGAGTAGCAAAAAAACTTGTGAAGTGATAGTGCGACGTAGAAAGAGAAAAGAAACTATGTAATAAAAATAAAAAATAGAATAAAATGTAATTATAAATTTAAATCAGAAGTTTCATGCATCAACATTTTTTAGAGTGAATTTTCCCATTTAATCTTTTAATTAAAAATTTATATTTTTTTTATAAATTATTCAATTAAAAAATAACACATTTTTGATAATCAAAAATATTAAAAAATTGTTTTTTAAATCTTTATAGAGAACCGAAATAGGCTTATTTATTTTAAATAATATAGAAATTTATTAGAATTAAAAATAAAGGAAATTAAAAACATTCAAATCAAAAAGTACAGTTAAATAAAGAATTCCCAATCATAAAATGAAAAAAGAAGGATTAAAGTAAAATTTTATATTTATAATTTTCCAAATTTCTACATTAAATTAAATAATTGGTAATTAATCTTTTGCTAAATTTTAAAATAATTTTAGTTAGAATAAAAGTTTATAAAATCTACTATTTCTATATTTAGCGATGATTTGAAAATATTTACTTAATTTTTTGTCAAATATCTATTTTATGAATTCTAATCGGAATAAATTAAGTTAAATTAAATATATTAAATCAAATCACTTTTATTATAAGGTTACTATAATCTGAAATTTTTTATTGAAAGTAATTAACTAAATCCTGGTGCTAATTAGTGTATTGTTAAAATATTTAAGAGAAAAGAAATATGAAAATTTTACTTACTGATCAAATCATTTTTATTTGTCTATAAAAACTAAATATATAAGAAATAATTAAACTGGTTGTGAAAATATTTTAACTTTTAATAGCATAATAGAACAAAATGGGGAAGAATTTAATAAATAATTTAAAATATTGATTGATTTAATTTACTTATTAAATTCTTATAAGAGAGAAAATATATATTATTAAGGATTCTCTTCTTAATTTAAATGAATTAATTAACTGGAATACCAATATTGATTTTAAATTTATATTTTCATAATTTTTATTATCTTAAGTTATTTATTTAGCCAACATTTTTTTTTTAATTTGATGTGTAAAATTTTATTAAGTTAAGATAAAAATTTTAGTTTGCTTAGGAGCTTAGGATTTTGAATTTCCAGAAATCTTTAAATACAGAACATGATTCTTCACAAAAAGCTTTGTTTTAGCATTGATCTTCTTCATCCGATCCTATGGCAATGTCAAGTCAACATCGACTCTGCAATACAATGCAGCATTGCAAAGGATTAGATTTAAATCATCCTTATTGCAGCCTCATCTTTCCGGAATGATTAAAAGGTATGTCACCTCGCGAAACGGCCCAAAGGTCTCAGTATCAAAAAAAATGACACGGAGTTTAGCTCCTTGCACCATTTCCCTTCGATGCCATATTTAATTATATGTGAAAAATTTAATAAAACAATATTAGCTTGAAAAGTAAGAACAGAATTTTATTTTAGTTTTTAATTAATTAAAAATTCTATAAAATAGTTCGAGATAAAAAAATTTCAAATCTTGCTACAAAACTAAATTTTATATTTCTTTAAACTATATCTTTAATATTATAGTTAAAATTTAAATTGGATAATTTGTTGATTTATTATTTTAAAATTATAATAAATAAATATTATTATAGAACACGTAGCACCTCGCCGTCGCGCAGGACTTTCAATATTAATATTAAGAAAAAGTATTATTATACTTCTTATTGTCATTCTAGCCGTTCCAATGGGTTACGTCAGCTTCTCCAAATGTTATCTGCTTATTAAAAATTATTCTCGATTCATGAACCAAATACTCCAGTCTTCTTGAATAATATCCAAATAGCATTTAATAATATAATTACTAAATGATCTATCAATCAAACATTTAATGCTAGAGAGGACCAGACAAATTAAGCTTGTCTCTTCCAAACTTGGCCACCTTTCTCTGTGGTGGCATCTAGTACGAGATTACTCGCAATGTGGTATGCACTGCCCCAGATTACCTAAAGTTCTCTTGACAGTTGCTGACTTTCATATTTTTATATATAATAGCATATTTATAAATATATATTAATAAATTTAGATATATTCAATTAAAATATTTGCTAATTAATCTTCTAATTTTCTTTCTTCAGTTTTGTCTTCTCTTGACTTCTTCCAAGATTCTTGTTCCGCATATGGAGTATTTACTGTTGCCTTAATTTAAGTCAATCTCAGTTGGAGGACCTATTTATTTATACATAATAATGTAAATGTTTACAATATAAAGGAAGGCTATTGAGTAGATATAATTAAAGTTTTTTTTCTTAATATTGAAAGAAAATATTTTTTGTTCATTATACATTCTTATCATTTATAGATTTTATTCTCTTAGAGAGCATTCTAATCACGGCCCTATAGAAGACAAGACTCAAAAAGGAATGCTAGCATTTTGGAAGACTTCAACAAAGAATTTTAAACTTTAAAATCTTTAATAAAGAGCTGCACCTTTAAGGTGCTACACGCTCTATAATCTTATTTATTATATAAAAAGTTAAACTTAAAAAGCTTTGTTAAAGCCTTAGTAGTCAGCCTTCTGACCTATTCTATCAGCTTGTCTCCATTAGTTTGTCTTGAATTTCTACTAGGCTTAGTTAGGCGGCGTAGCACTTCATTAGTGCACCATCCTTTAATATTCTGAATAGTTTTCATCTTGCATGTAGCGTTCCTAATTATTTCTCCAAGGATTAAGATTTGAATTAAAGAATTTTTTTCTATAAATTTTTCCGCTTTATGTTGGATATATCCTAAATAGTTTTCTAAAAATATCTTATTTATTCTTTCTTTAAATTTCGCTTTTTTAGTAGCAGTATTTTCATTGGTGTTATTTATTGCACACGTAGCATTTTATTCTTCTTTTAAACTATTATTCCTGTAACACTTATTTAATTTAAATTTACTACTTATTTTAAATAAACGTTTACTGTTTATTTTAATTTGAGGCTTCATTTTCTATTTCCATAGGATCTGATTATTCCGCTAAATCGAAAATGGCGTTACCTGAATTTATTATTAAATTTAAAGAATTCTTTGTTCCAGTTTGTTTTCTATTTCTTATGATGATTAATATTGTTTCTCAAGTAAAGAAGTTATTAGTTTTTCTAATTTTTCTACTTTATCAGGTATCTATTTTTAAACATAAACTCTTTTAATGACTTAGATAATATTTCTATTTGAGTTTGTGTCTGAAGTTTTTTTAATTCTGGATTTCCAAGTGGTTAATGTTCGTCATCAATCATATTTCTCACTTTCACTCATTGTAATTATTTCGCTTTTTTATTTTTTAGAGAATTTTCTTGTTTAAATGTTTTGTTCAAAGTTCTGTTATTTCTTAGAAGCCATTTTATATATATTAATAAATGAAACAAGATTAAAAGACTGATATTAATTTACAAAAGAGAAAAGAACAATCAAAAAAATAAGAAAAAAGATCCAGGAAAAATAGATAAAAAACTGCTGGTACTATAAATAAACAACGATACTGATCTTGAAAAACTCCAGATAAATAAATATAAATGATAAAAGAGCACGAAGACCTCGTCGGTGAGCTCTTTCAATATTAAAATTAAAAAAAGTGTTCTCATATTTCTGTTGTCATTCTATTCGTTCAATGAGTCACATCTACTTCTTAAAATGGGATTCTGTTAAAAGATTATTCTCGAATCTTGAACCAAATACTCCAGTCTTCTTGAATAAGATCAAATAAGTATTAGTAATTAAATAGATAAATAATTAGCTGACCCGTCAGTCAAAAGTTCATACTCCTAGCGAGAACCCTAAGACAAGTTAGTTATTCTCTTCAAAATTGATCCTCATTTCCCCAAAACAGCATCTAGTGCAAAATTACTCGTAATACCGTATATATTGCGTAAGATTACCTACTAGTTCTCCCGATACTGCCAATATCCATATTATTATATAATAAAGCAATAAAGAACATAAAAGTGTTAATAAGCTTTGAATAAATGAAATTGTAATATAAATATAAAATGAACGCAAGAACTGTAGATAGTCATCAATAGAAACCTTCCACATCAAAAAACCACGATATTCATCAAGAAACAAAATGGTAGAAGGTACTTGGTTGAAAGCCTTGAAAAATTAAACACTTTAAACACTTATTTTTTATTACTTTTTTAATATAATTATGTCTAAATAAACACTAAAATCCCGAATAATATCCTCAAATTAAGAAAAAAATACTGCTAATTTATATTATTTTCAACTAATATTATTCAAATTTAAAATATTCTTCCAACTCACTGTTTTATCTTAATTTCGCAATCTTTTAATATTTTCCTATGCAAAGTTAAAATTTAAATCAAATTTAAATGACTTTATTCATTCTTTCAATAATAGAGATTTTTTCTTAGTAGGTTTATAGGAAATTGAGGCTTTTTAACAAGCTTATAAATAAATTCCTTCTTTCATTTTTACTTATTTTGACTCGAAAAAATGTATTAATAAAAAACATTTTCTTAATTTCACTCCAATAAAAGTTAATAATTTTATTCTATTATATTTTACTTTAGTATCTTAATGTAAAAATTATTTCTTTCATTTTTTTACAAACGCAAAATATCTATTTATACAGAAAGTTCTTGGTCTATTTTTCGCTTTTTGAAGTAGAAATAATCATTTTCTTACTGTTTTTTTTCACATTTTACATCTTTTAATGATCAAAAAAGGTATTAATCATTCTTTTTTTATATGTGAAACTTTCTTATAAATTGAACTATTGTAAGACATATCCCTTTATTTGAATTGTATCTCTAATTTAAAAATATAATTAAATTTTCTAGGTATTCATTTTTCAATCTAACGAATAGTTTGAGTGAAAATGAAATTGGAATTAAAATACTTTTTACTAAAGTATTTATATGTTTAATAACAAATATTTTAAATTTTATAAATATTAAATTTCTTTTCTTTCTCTTTGTTATAATCCTAAAATTAATCTTTCTTCTATGTGAACGTAATTGCTCTTTCATTGCTCTCAATAGTTTTAAACTAAAATGTATGAAAATTACTTGTTGCAATTTATTTGGTTCCTATTGATCTACCTACATTTTTTGGCTAGATTTTCCATGCAAGAAACTTATATTCTTACTTAAATTGTTTATGACAATAATATTTAGAATATTTTAAGATTGGAAAATTTATTTTAGAATCTAAAAATTTAATAATATATTAAGTCTCATATTTTTATATTTTTCTGTCAGTGTAATTTTTTGAATCTGTTATAATATTTTACTTTATTAACTAATTATTAAATATTTTTTGTAAAATAATAATAAAAAATAATTATTTTTATATATTTTGAATTATTTTAGTTTACCTGCCTTTTTATGCCAATTTAGTTTAAATTATAATGAGAAAGTTATTGAAAAATATATCTAATATTTTTTCAGTCTTTATTATAAGAAATATTTAATTACTAAAATTAAAAATATAATGAAGTTCTTTAATGAATTTTAATTTTTAAAACTTTTCTTTAATATAAAAGTGTATGAATATTATCTAAAATTGGTATTATCTAAATTGTTTAATTTAATGTAAACATAAATATTATCTTTATATATATTTTAAAATATTTATGTTTACTGAGGTATTAAAAGATACATCTCATAATCTGATAACTTCCAATTATAAGTTCCTGCTAAATGATTCTTTGCTTCATTTGAACCATATTAATGTTATGTTTAATATGTATGTCCTAAATTGCAATATCCTTATTAATTTTTATCTTTATGTGTATAAATATCATGACCTCCTCCAAATGTTGGTCCGTAACTAGTATAATAATAATTTGCATTTCCTAAATTTTAAAATATTTAATGCTTTGTTTTTCTATTTATCGAAAATAGAAAACTCTCTTTTGAATTATCTGCATTATAATTTTAACTTTAATGAAAAGCTACTGCACTATAAGCTCCAAATATATAATCATTTGTACTCTTTATTATAAATAAAGTTGGATAAAGTAGTCTATAATTATATCATGCTTCAGGTCCATTCTGAGATTCTCTTACTAATAAAACTGCTTATTTAAACTTATTTTTTGGTAATTATTCATTCAATCAATTCAAATCTTATTAATTTTTTATTATTTAAGTTTCACTAAATAAGGGATTTAACTATTTAGCTATTTATTTTAAAATTAATTTAGTAGTTTATTATCTTAAAAGTATTTTTCAATGCCAATTTTCTAAAATTTAATAATTATCTTGTTTACTTATTTTCTTTTTATCTAAAACTTAAATTTCTTATTACAATTCATAAACTTTTTAATCTAACTCTTTTATTTTTTATTATTTTTAGTTTATAATTTAATCAATTTCATCTATTTACTTTTTCAAGCTTTCTTTATCTATTTCTTATAATGATTTTAAGTGTTAGAGATATTAAGTTTTAGGCTATATTTTAAAAATTTCTTTTATTAGTTTAAAAACATTTTCTGAAATTTCATTAATTTATTATGCTTAAATAAATTTTTATTATTTAGCAGGAGTTATTATTTATTAAATTTAGTTTAGAATTTTATCTGCTTCTTTAATGATATTACTAGAAAGAATTCCATGTAGTTCCTTAAGTTCTGTTTCGATAGAATCAATAATAAAATAGTGTTCCATGTGATCTTTATGAGAAAATATGCATTTTCCACAACAAAGGGTGTTATCTTATTTGCAATAAAAATCTATTTTAGTATCATTAGAACACTTACAAACTAATTTAGGTTTTAATTCTTTTTACACAAATTTTAAAGTTAATTTAAGAACTAATTTATTGATCTGTAGGACTGTAATAACAGCTATATCGTGAGTTTAATTACAAATAGCACACTAGAATTTTTATTAATTGTTCTAGATTTATTAAGAAACACAGTTTAAACAAAACGTATTTCCACATTCTAATATTAAAGGTTTTCTCTATTCATCATTATAAATTTCTTTACAGATTATGCAGGTAATGTCTTCTATATCCATAGTTAAATATTTAAAAAAAAATAGAATCTCCTTAAATAAAAAATTCTAAGATAATTATTTTTGCATTTTTATTTTTTTGTCACTTTTATTTTTAAATTACTTTTATTATTAACATCGTTATTTTTAATTTTTTTTAAAGATCTACAAAACCAGAAAAATCAAATGGAGTAGAATCTAAATTCTGATAGGATGGAAATAGAAAAGACCTCTAAATTGGAAATATAGCAAGTACCTAAGGTGTGAAAACTGTGTTATTATTGCAAGAGTTAATGACAACTATGAGGAGAATGTGCAGCTTTCCAGAAAATTAAGGAAGAATCTTGGAAGAGACAAGTACAGGAATCAATAAGGAGAAAGAAAAACTAGATCTGGTGTAGAGAAAAAGTTATAAGTTAGCAGGAAAAAATCGAATCATAATCGGAAAACTTGGAGAAGGAACTAGACTAAATAAGGCGTGAGAAGAAAGACAAGGGGAGCAAGATTCAAGAATTTTAAGACTAGATTCAAGCAAGAAAATTCAAAATTTAAAACTTCTTTTAATCAGTAACCTTGATTGTCACTGCTAAACAATTTAAATTTAATTCAATTTAAATGTTTTAATTTCCAATTTATTAAATTTATCAATTAAAAAAATAATAAACTTTAATTTATCTTTAAAATATTTTAAATAAATAATTTGATTATAGAGCACGTAACACCTCTTGAAACGTGGTTCTTTCAATATTAATATTTAATATTTAATATTTAAAACTTAAAAAGAGTTTTCTCATACTTCTCGTTATAATTCTATTCGTCCAATGAGTCACTTCAGCTTCTCCAAATGGGGTATCTACTTATTAAAGTTTATTCTCGAATCTTGAATCAAATGCTCCAGTCTTCTTGAATAACATCTAAATAAGAATTAGTTTTTAATGATTAATACTTAAATTAAGTTTGGCAATCTAGGAGGAATTTCAGCTCTTCCTGCCAATCGCTGGATTCCTCCGGGATTTTATAAAATGTTTAAAAGTTTGATCGCCTCTCTCTCACTTGGCTTTATTGCTTTTGGTTTCATCTTTCATTCTGTTCTAATTTCTTCTTGAAGATCTTGCCAAGCTCATTCATATAAAGTCTTTCTCTAAATCTTCTCTATTACAGTTGATTTTTTCCCTTTGTTGTGCTTGCAGTTTTCTTTGATTTTCTCAGTATTAATTCTTGAAACCTAGGAATTTCTTGCATCCCCCTCGTATATATTCTCCCGAATCGCAATAATAGCATCTTTTCTGAATTATTTTAGTTTTTTTTGTGTTTTCCTTCTAACTTCTTTGCTCATTTTATACTATTTGTCGTTGCAATTTCTCTTCTATCTTTATAATTCTTTTGTCCAGTTCTGTCTGTTTCTGAAACTAATTTTGGGATTAGCTTCTCATTTTCCTTCTTTAGCTTCTTGATCTCTTCCTGGAGAATTAACCCATTTTGATGAGCTATTCCATGCTAATCTGGCCAGAAGGATTAAATTATGAGACCTACTAGTGCAAAACAGACTTCGTCTGTTTTCTGGGTTTCTCCTTAGACGCTGGGGTGATTGCATAGGTTACTTTCTTGGATCATTTCTGTTCTTCTTGGACCTATGTTACTGTTTATTAAGAAAAAGGTTAGGGTTAAGTAAAAGAAGACTGGCTGAGAGTGCTTCTGGTTTCCTCTCCTTCTTGGAGGTGGTGTAGAAACCTGATTTGAAACCTTCCAATTTTTTATTCAAGAGATAGCTATTAATCCTTAATTAGAAGGCCCGTCAGTCAAACGTTCATTCTGCAAGCGAGAACTCGCTGGTAAGTTAGGATGTCAATTCCAAGATAATTCACCTTTCCCCGTTGATGCATCTAATGCGAGATTACTTTCAATGCAGTATACAATACACCAGATTACCTACTATTTCTTCTGACCGTGGCCAACATCCATATTTTTATTCAATAAGAATTAAATTATCGTTATTTTTTTCTTTAAAAGGATTATCACAGTAATATTTTATTAAAAATCACAGTTAAAAAAGCACTTTAAAATAAATAAAGCATGACATCCATAAGTTAAATCTCTTTAATTTCTTCCCTTTTTCTATATAAGATCTAAATAATGTCAATTTTAGATCAAATTCACTAAGTTTTTTATTTTTAATTGGTTCCTTATATTTAAAAATCGCAAATTACCTGTTGTTTGAAGATCATTTTCATCTTATCATCTCTTGATTTTCAAATTAAAAAGTCTTATCGGTCTTGATTTTGCTCTCTTTCAATACTTACAGCTCTTCAGAATAGAATGAACTATGAGGTATTTAAAAAGTCCAGCCAAACTCTACTTGGAATATTTTTGTAACCAAGCTTCCAATTTTCGAGTAAATACTAGAGTAGTGGGCTTCGGCTTAAATTAGGACTTAAAATCTCAAGTTTCAGATTTAAACGAAAAAGATAGAACTTTTGTATAAGCCACAGTGAAGATATAATAAGAAAATACCTTTTAGAAAAAGAAACATGCAGCAAATAAGAAAAGCAAGAGGTAAACTTTCAACTAAAGTAAATAGAAGATCAACTCAACTAGTTTACCTAACTTCATCAATTGATAATCTAGGAAAACTAAAAAATGGAGATAGTAAAGATATCGAGAAGGATTAATAACTTGATTACGTCTATAAGCATATAAATATAATGAGATATTGATTCTGAAAGAGGAATGGATATTTAGTAAGGTAATCTTAACGGTTTAAGATTAAATAAAGAATAGAAAAAAAAACTTTGAATAAACTAAGTCAAATAGATTGCATCAAAAAAATAAAATTCATAGAAGAAAATATTATCAAGGAATATAATTACAGAATAATAAAATATGTCAGGACTCAAAGCAGGATTCTTCGCATTTCCAAAAAGCAGGATTTAACAATATCCTAGAAAGGCTAGGACCAGGAAAAGGGTACCAAAAAGGTCACCCATCAGGATGAGTCTCTCACTTCTGAAGAAAAGCCTAGGAAATAGTTTAAAAATATAATGCGCTTGGAAGTCTCGAATCTCTAAACATAATAGTAAATAAACTATGATTAGTTGATTAAAGTGGAGGTGACCTCCAAGAAAAGAACAAAAATTTAAAGAAAAATAATAAGGAGTAATGGAAAAACTTGAACTTAAGGAGGAAATAGAATCGAGATTTATTATCTAAGAAAGAGTCCTTAACACAGTTCGAAACATTTCACAAGACCAGAGCAATTAATCATAACACTAACAATAGAATAATGTGGAACATATTTAAAGGAGGTACAGGATGTATAGAACTAGAAGAGGAAGTAAAGGACTAATTTTTAGAACATGATGAAGATTGAGCTGAAGAAAAAGAATAACAACAAATTTATGAGCAGCTTTACCGAAACATTAGGAATTTTATAAGAACATATATAATTGAATTTAATGTACTTAAATTTATAATGGTAACACCACTATAATTTATTATTATTATTATTAATAAAATGGAAAATTTATTGCAAAAATCTCTTTTAATAAGGATTCATCTCAGCCAGACTAAAATTAGCATACTATACTTAAAGAACTCAAAAATATTAAAGAAGAAAAGCATAAATTTTTAAGATATGTATAAGAGCTAGAAGGAAATATTACAAACCTGATTTCTAATACCTGAGAATAAAAAAATTGTCAATATATATTCAACAAGTGAGAGAATCGAGTTATTAGAAACAAAGTGCAATTAATTCGCATAGTTGATGGAAAGTTTAATTCTTTAAAATACATCGATGAACAATCTATGGATATGGAATCTATAGACTAGTCAGTACAAATTTCTTAATATAGGAGAATAAAGTAATATTGATATTACAAGATAAATGTCCATAATGTAAATTTTATGTTATATTTTAAATAAAAATAAGAATAAGAATAAGAATAAGTAAACTTAAAATTATGACAATAATTCAGTAATTTATATTGCAGTCAAAATGGGATGTTATGAAGAAAGAAAATGTTCAGAGGGAGTGAAATTTTAAGAGATATAGCATTAGCAAAAAAGGACAAATAAATACTAATGAACTTGACAGAAACAAGATTTCAATTATAAAAAAGGGTTAACAGCATAAGTAGATTGTTCTTTCAGAAAAGTGATACAAATGAAGACTAGAAATTTAAGATTTTACAAAACAATTAAACTTTAATACAGTGATGAACCTAATAAAAGTAGAATCATTATTATTATTATTATTATATTATTATATACTTCAAGTACTAAAAGTTAAATCTTTTTTCAACTTAAAGTAGTTTATTTTAGAATAATGATTATTTAACGTGATCAATTATTTTTTTATAGCTTAATTATACAAAAAATAAAAATATATAAGATTTTGGTTTTATTTGTAATCTGATAAGTTTTTTCAATATAATGGTTTATATAGTGAAGCATTTTTTTGCTTATTCTTACATTTTGAAAAAATTGAGTAAATTTTAACAAGAGATATTTACAAATTATCATTTCTTTTAATTTATCAAATTTTTAATCAATAAAATTAAAAAATTTAGCATAAAATTTGATTTTATTTCTTTTTGATTTCAGCGAGCATTGCTTTAATTTTTTAGCTTTTAGAATTTATAAAAAAGTTTAAAAATAATATAATTCTACTTACTAAAGATATTAAAATAAGCTTGATTATATTTTTAATATATGTCTTAAATTATTAAGCTCATTGAGGTATTAAAAAAAACATTTCATAATCTGATAACTTCCATTGATAAGTTCCTGCTAAATGATTCATTGCTTCATTTGAACCTTATTAATAAGGTGTTTAATATGTATGTCCTAAATTACAATATCCTTATGAATTTTTATCTTTAACTACTCTTATATCATTACCTCCTCCAAATATTGGCCCATAACTAGTATGATATAAATTTGCACTTCCTAAATTTTAAAATATTTAATGTTTTGTTTTTCTATTTATCGAAAATAAAAAACTCTCCTTTGAGTTATCTGCATTGTATTAACCATCACTTTAATGAAAAGTTACTGAACTATAAGCTCCGAATATATAATCATTTGTACTCTTTATTATAAATAAAGTTGGATACATATGTCTATATTTATATCACGCATCAGGTCCATTCTGAGATTCTCTTACTAATAAAACTGCTTATTTAAACTTATTTGCTGGTAATTACTAATGTAATCAATTCAAATCTTACTAATCTTTTATTATTTAAGTTTCACTAAAAAAATGATTTATTGTTTATTATTTAGCAATTTATTTTAAAATGATTTTGGTAGTTGATTATCTCAAAAGCATTTTCATATACCAACTTTCAATCATTTTTAAATAATCTTTCTATTTTATTTTTTACTTTTCTAAATCTTAGATTTGTTATTAAAGTTCTTAAATTTTAGTATCTAATTCTTTTATTTGTTTCTATTTTTCTATTTTAATTTAATCAATTTCATCTATTTACTTTTTTAAGCTTTCTTTATCTATTTCTTATAATGATTTTAAGTGTTATAGATACTAAGTTTTAGGTTATATTTTATAAATTTCTTTTATTAGTTTAAAAACATTTTCAGCTGTTTCGTTAATTTACTATGCTTAGATGAATTTTTATTATTTATTAGGATTAATCATTTAATTAATTACATTTACTATTTTTTCTCCTTCTTTTATAATACTATTAGTTAGAATTCCATGTAGCTCTTACAGTTCTGTTTCGATAGAATCAATAGTAAAATAATTTTCCATGTGATCTTTATGTTTATTAATACATTTTCCACAGCAAAGAATATTGTCTTACTAGCAATAATAATCTATTTCTTTATTGTTAGAGCATTTACAAACCAACTTAGGCTTTAATTCTTTTTAAACGTAATTTAAAACAATGCTAAGAACTAATTTATTGGTCTGAAGAACAGTAATAACAGCTATATCATGAGTTTGATTACACTTAACACACTAAAACTTTTACTGATTATTCTAGATTTATTAAGAAACACAGGATAAGCAAAAAGTATTTCCACATTCCAAGATTAAAGGTTTTCTCTATCCATCATCATATAATTCTTTACAAATTTCGCAAGTGATAAACTATAGTTCCATAATTAAAATTTTAACAAGAATGGTCAATTTAAAATAATTTTTTATCTTATTAATATTTGAAAATTTTCTTAAATATTAACAAAAAAAAAGAAAATTAAATTAAATTTTATCTTTATTATCTAAAAAAATTAAACTTGCTATAATAGAACAAGCATAAATAATAAACACAATATAAGTATATATATAAAAAAAGTTTTCCCGTTCGGTTGATTCTTCAAGAAGATTAAAAACTTCTGAGTTAATATAAAAGAAACATTTTTTTAGATTAACTTAGAAAAAATTTACACGAATAAAGAAAAATTTATTTTCCAGTTATTATTAAAAAATGCGTAATTATCCATATGCTAGATTATTTTATTTATACATAAATACTTTATAAAAATAAAATACAAAGCAATAAATTTTAATTTCACAAGATATTAAATAATGACTTTTTACTTTTATCTTTCATTTTCAAATATTCATTTCTTTCGTTAAGAATGTTTAAAACTATGAAAAAAATGCTGGAAATAATTAGAATAATAGATATGAATTGAAATGCCACTTTTTAAATGTTTATTCATTTTATCTTACTTATAGTTTGTTTTTAAGTATAAAAAACTTTAAAAATGTAATTGTTTTGATCATTAGTATAAATAATATTAAGAGCTTAGAGTAAATATTATGTTTATTTATGAAAATTAAAAAGTGTTGAGATCTCAATATTTGATTGATGAGGTAAAACTTTCTATTTAAAAAATATATAATTTAATAAAATCTCAAAAATTATTGTAATACTTTTGAAATCATCCATTTCTTCTCCAGACTCCTATCCTTGTATACATATCTATTGCTGCTAATCTAATCTTTCTGTAAAATTATACTAGTTCCAATCTCAGTTCTTTCCAAAGTTTTTTTCGTTCTTCATTTTTGAGTATCTACTATTTTTTGGAGGGACTAGTCTCCTCCAATAATTTTTTCCTATTATTTCACCTCTAGATGTGCAAAAAGACTTTGTTAGGTTTTATTAGAATTTTAATGACTGTCAAATTTTTTGTATTTCCAACAATTTAAATTTTGTGTGCCAAAACATTCTACAGAATCAGCATATAATTGGTCTTCTTCTTATTATTTAATTGATTATTAAATTTTCATGTTTAATTAATATTAAGATTTGATTGTTCAATCTCCATTGGATTTACATGTTTTTACTCGTAACTTGTTCTTAGTTTATTTAATTGATATTTCGAATTTAAAATATTTTTTCTTCTGCTCTTTTAACTTCTTAACTTAGTATTTTATTACCATTTTAAAGTTAGTTAAGCCTAGACTATTTATTAGCAGAATTAATTGATTCACTGCTTTCTATAGCCCTTATTTTTTTATTATTGGTAATAAATCTCAATCAAAGTATCTTATTGCTAATTAGAAGATTGATTTTAATTAAATTGCTTTTTAGGCGCCATTTTTACCATAATAACTTTCTTTTGCAGCATAAAGTCAAAAATAAAATTTCCATTTAAGTTTTATTCAAAATAAAAAAAAAGCATTTCTTAAGCAAAGTTTTTTACTAAAACTTATCACTTAAATAAAGGTAAACTAATTTATCTTTTATTTCAAAAAATATCAAAAATGATATTTGAAATTGAAAAAAGAAAAATAAGAATATTACCTTACAATCATTCGGCAATTTCGAAAAGTTTAATATATAAAATTGACAAAAAGTAATTGAAATGCTAAAATTAAAAACTTACATACTTTAATCGACCTAAAATTAAAGATTATGATTCTGTTTTTTTTTATTTTTAAAGAGTTCTAAAGATAACTATTTTAATCATAAAAAATAGATTTAAGTATTACAAGTGACAAAAAGAAAATAAAATTATCTTAGAATTAAATTATCTAACAATTTTTATTAAATAGATGTTTAACTATGGATTTAGAAGATATTACATGCATAATCTGCAAAGAAATTTACAATGATGATTAGAAAAAACCTTTAATGCTAGAATGTGGAAATACGTTTTGCTTATCTTGTGTTTCTTAATAAATCTAGAATAACTAGTAAAAATTTTAATGCGTTAATTGTAATCAAACCCATGATATAGCTGTTATTACTATTCTTCAAACTAATAAAGCCTTACTTAAATTAACTCTGAAATATGTATAAAAAGAATTAAAACCTAAGTTAGTTTGTAAGTGCTCTAATGATACTAAAATAGATTTTTATTGCAAATAAGATAACACCCTTTGTTGTGGAAAATGCATATTTTCTCATAAAGATCACATGGAACACTATTTTATTATTGATTCTATCGAAACAGAACTTAAGGAACTACATGGAATTCTTTCTAGTAATATCATTAAAGAAGCAGATAAAATTCTAAACTAAATTTAATAAATAATAACTCCTGCTAAATAATAAAAATTTATTTAAGCATAATAAATTAATGAAATTTCAGAAAATGTTTTTAAACTAATAAAAGAAATCTATAAAATATAGCCTAAAACTTAATATCTCTAACACTTAAAGACATTATAAGAAATAGACAAAGAAAGTTTAAAAAAGTAAATAGATGAAATTGATTAAATTAAAAACTAAAAATATTTAAAAATAAAAGAATTAGATAAAAGTATTTAAGAACTGTAATAAGAAATCTTAGTATTAGATAAAAAGAAAATAAGTAAACAAGATAATTATTAAATTTTAGAAAATTGGCATTGAAAAATGCTTTTAAAATAATAAACTACTAAAATAATACTTAAATAAATAGCTAAATAGTTAAATCCCTTATTTAGTGAAACTTAAATAATAAAAAATTAATAAGATTTGAATTGATTGAATGAGTAATTACCAAAAAATAAGTTTAAATAAGCAGTTTTATTAGTAAGAGAATCTCAGAATGGGCCTGAAGCATGATATAATTATAGACTACTTTATCCAACTTTATTTATAATAAAGAGTACAAATGATTATATATTTGGAGCATATAGTGCAGTAGCTTTTCATTAAACTAATGGTAATTATAATGCAGATAATTCGAAAGAGAGTTTTTTATTTTCGATAAATAGAAAAACAAAACATTAATTATTTTAAAATCCCTAAAATGCAAATGTATATAGTACTAGTTGTGGACCAACATTTGGATCAGGTCATGATATTTACATTAATAAAGATAAAAACTAATAAGGATAATGTAATTTAGGAAATACATATTAAACATCACATTAATATGGTTCAAATGAAGCAAAGAATCATTTAGCAGGAACTTATAATTGGAAGTTATCAGATTATGAGATGTATCTTTTAATACCTCAGTAAACATAAATATTTTAAAATATATATAAAGATAATATTTATGTTTACATTATTATAAAAAATTCAATTATACTTACCTTAATAATGTATAAACTCTTATTTTTCAACTCTGAATGCGAAAGCATAATTAAGATTTAATATATTTTTATAATAATTTATATAGCTTATTATTTTAATATTTGCATATTCTTTATAAAAATGATTAAAAAATTAGTGTTAATATTATTCGTTTACTTATTAATTAAAAAAATTTTCTTAATTTGTTACAAAAATTAGAAGATTAAAAAGATAAAGTTATTTATTATAGCTTTTTAATAGATTATAAATTTTTAAACTATTAAAATCTAATTTTTATGGAAAAACCTAAATTTCATTCTTAAGCTATAAATATATTAAATTTTGAGTTCTTAATAAAACTATAAAAGTTTAATTTATTTTCAAGCAAAACGCTTTTTTTCAATTTTCTTAATTTTATGGCATCAAACTATAAATTTCTTTTATTTAATAAAAATTTATATTTATTTTTCTTTGTGTTTAAAAACAGAAAATTTTCGATTAGAATTTCTTTCCTTACTAAACTCTAAATAGGCTGAACATAAATTAAAATATAAATTTGGAATGATATTTCAAATTCATTTTCTTAAAGAAAACTTAGAAGTATAAGAAAATTCTAAAAAAATAAAATTGGAAAAAGAATGATTTTTACTCTTGTAAAGAACAATAAAAAGGTAATGCTAAAATGCAAAACTTAAATTGAATTTTTTTGATAGCACAAAAAATTTTGAATGCTAAGAAATAATTATTGAAGTTTGATAAATAGAGGTACTAAAATATTAGATACTTTATCGTAATGAATGAAGTAGGATTAGACACTAAAATTCAGACAAGGAAAAGATTGAAGTTACATAAAATCTTTAAACTTCTAATATCTAAGTAAGAATGAAAGTAGAAGAAGAGATCAACATTTATATAAAGAGAAGAGAAAATTGTAGCAATCATTTATTCTTATAAACTTTTTATATTACAAAAAATTGATGAATTATTGTGGCAATAGCTTTAATATTTTTTATTATATATAAAATGGATGTCGGCCGCGTCGGTCAAACTAGTAGGTAATCTGGTGCAGTGTATACTGCATTGCGAGTAATCTCACACTAGATATCACCATGGGGAAGGGTGGATAAACTCTGTTGAGACGTACCTAACTTACCCCGAGGGTTCTCTCTAGCAATATGAAAGTTTGACTGACGGGCCTTCTAATTACCAACTTAATAACTATCTCTTATTTGGACCTTATTCAAGAAGACTGAAGCATTTGATTCAAGATTTTAGAATAATTTTAATAAGAAGATTCCCCATTTGGAGAAGCTGACATAACTCATCGGACCTCTAGAATTTAACAAGAAACATGAGAACATTTTTAAATATTAAATATTAATATTGAAAGAGCTGCGTGGCATCGAGGTGCTACACGCTCTATAATCATTTTTATTTATTTATTTATATAATTTTAATAGGGTGGAAAGCCCTTTCCTTCGGGTGCTGCTTGGAGGCCCAGCAAGGAAACTAAAGAATGAGCGCGGATGGAGGATAAATTGGAGGGAAAGAAACCAACAACATGAGAAAACTAGAAGGAAGATGAGACAAGTTGGAGAACTTTGAATGCCAGGAGGAAACTTTCTTCATCATAAGTCAGGGAAAGATGTACCCGTCATCGCATATTACATCCTATGCTTTGGAAGGAAAAATTACAGGGACGTACAGCAGGAAGAGAAAACAAGGATAAATCCATAAAAAAAATTTTCGACATTAAATAAAATTAATTTAAAGATCTACGCATCAACGAGAGTGCTATGCGCTTTATAATCCAATTTATTTATTTATTTATTTATTTAACTTTTCTACAATGTTAAGCAGATTTATCTTTTGCTATCAAGCAAACTTTTTTAATTTTTATCTTTTTATTTTAGATTCGTAAAATTAAATAAAATGCCAATATAGAAATAAATATAGTAAATTAAAACTTTTTATTGTTAAATATTTTATCAACTTAAATATGATCTAGCTTTTCATGCAATATCTTTTAATAAAAAGCTTTATTAAAATATAATTCGAATAGGAAGGAGTAATCCTCTCGCTGAAATAGACAAATATGTTGATACCAAAAAGTAACCTTGTGGCTTGAAGAGCTGTTCAATAATTATTGCAGGAGCAAACAGGTATAAGACTAAGGCATTGAGAAGCATCAATGTTGAACTATAAGGCTGGGATCAGAATGTTTCCCAAGAGATCTTAATGTTTGTGCAGACAAAAAAATTAAAAGGGAGAGCTAAAACAGAAAGAATTAATAAGAACTTTTAAAACTTTAAAAATTGCATATAAAAAGCTGCGCATCATTGAAATGCTA
Organism: Loxodes magnus; assembly: GCA_946699065.1. Lineage (NCBI taxonomy): Eukaryota > Ciliophora > Karyorelictea > Loxodida > Loxodidae > Loxodes > Loxodes magnus. The sequence goes on from CAMPDV010000480.1 coordinate 95,328, forward strand.
CGTTCTCTATAATAAAAACAATTTTAGATTTGAGAACGACTTTCATATTAAATGATTTAATAATCTTTTAAAAATATTAAATAGAACTATTACTCAAAATATTTAAAATTTATGAAGATAAAATTTCATTTCTTTGGCTCAATTAACTATTTGTTAAATGTATATGAATAATATAATGAATAATAAAATTTAAAAAAATGAATTTTTTTAAAGAAAATAAAACTGCATGAAACAAAGAAATAGGTAAGGATTATAGATCTGGTAAAGGATAGTTCATATGAGTCTACAAAAACTTAATTTAGAGGAAAAGATATACAAGTGAATATTGGAATGAAGTAAAGGAGAAAATAACTGAATCAAATCAAAAAGAATTTATAAAAAGAAGATTAATGGAAGACTAAAATGTTTTGAGAATCTATAGTAATATAGAAGAAGAGAAGTAAGGTGAGAAAGTGCTGTGACAGTATAAATTTAAAATGAATTAATTAAAAAATGGTTTCAAATATGTTGATTTCTGATAATAAAACTTCTTCAAGTTTCTTTATAATAGTAATACTGACTTGCGAAATTCCTAAATTGAAGATTCGTACTTCTTGGTGTATGACAATTTCCTATCTCTTGTCGTACTTTTCTTCCGACGTTGGTGTTTCCGGTATACTTTATTTAATAAATTCTTATTTAATCTTTTTAGTTTAACCCCTTGACGCTAGGCTGGAGGATATTATCCTTGCTTAATTCGCTCTATAACATTTTCAAGGGCTTTAGAAAAAAGTTATGTAGATTTAAGATTAGATGGACGGTAGAGAAATAACGTTTCTGGCTTTTTTCATACTAATAGGAGATGTCAAAAAAGACCTTTCTGAAACTATCAGCCATTTTCTTGCTAAAAATTGTAATTAGTAGAAAAATTAATTAAATATAGAGAAATCTTCATAAATATAATTATCACTGCTTTAGAGAATTAAAGAAAATGAATAAAAATTTGCAAATTTTTCTAATTTGATAATTTCAGATTTTAATCCTTCATTTCCTCAAAAAAAATTAATAAAGATCTAATAGATAAAAACTGGCCAAATTTTGACCAATTTATTTAAAAAAATTCACTTATTAAAAAATTTTAATTTAGTAATGCGTTGCTCCTCATTGGCGCGTAACTCTATCAAAAGTTTTTAATAATAACTATTCTAGAACTTATTCTTTTAGATACAATATGGGCTTGCAACTGAACCCACCAAGGTAATGGATGCCTTTTGTGATTACGATTAATTTTTTTTCGACCTAAGATGAAGTAGGATTTATGACAGCAGTTAGAGTTCTTAAGTCTGGAAAATCTTTCTTCAAAAATTCTCTTCGTTATTGGATTCTTCTAATACACTTTATTCTCCAGCTACACTCTCTACTAATTACTTTTTTTGGCTTATCTCATACAAATGCGGATTGTCAATAGGATAATAACGATCTTGAAGATCCTTCCAAAAATTAATTGATTAGATTCTTTCTTTATGCATATTAATTTATTCTTGTTTATACTATTTTTTCAATTTAATGTAAATAATTTGTAGAAAATGTTAAAGAATTCCAGATTACAAAATATATATTCCAGTAGTTTTCAACCTTTTAAATTCCTAAATAGCTTGATTAGAGAAAAAATTTTATATTTTATCATTAGATATTGGTCAAAATTTTAGGCTGCTATTGTACTAGGAATTCTGAGATCGATATTTAAAGGTCTTATAGTTGTTAGATTAACCATAAATAAAATGAGCTCGATTATAGAGCGCGTAGCATCGATGGCACGTAGCTCTTTAAATTAATTTTATTTAAAGTTAATAAAATTTCTCCTTGGAAGTTTCCTCCAGTGCTTCACTCCTTTGGAAGTTCTATCTTCTAATAGGGCATGATCAGAGTGATGCCTCAAGAGACCTATTCGTCTGGCATCTTTCAACAATCGATAATCAATTCCTCCAGTTCTTTCCTCTTGGCTAATTACTATGCGATAAGTTAATCTCAGTTGGAGGATGCTCCTCCCTATTTAAAATATTATAATATTGAAGCTTTTTTTCCAGTACTAAAAAGAGAGTTTATTATTTGTCTAGAAAATAATTATTTATAACTTTATTTAATAACTGAGCTTAAAAAATTTCAGAATCTTAATGGACTTGAAAGGTAATCAATTAAAATCTAAAAAACATGACTTATTATTGTCGAAATTGCTTCTCTAAAACTTTAAAATCTCTCCCATGCTTAATTCATTTATATTCCAAGCTGCAGTTATTCTTTTTTGTATACACCATTAAAATTTCTCATCCATAAATTACTTGAGGTAGTGTAAAATGTCTGCACAAAGTTTTAAAATATCATCGAGTCTCATTTTTATACATTCAATAAAAATAATTTTTTTCATTGCGTCTATTTTCTTAAATACGACTTCTTTGCGATCAGGATTAGAATTCATCTTATTATATTGAATAACTCCGAATTTATGATTTTCTTTTTTAAGCAACTGGTTAATTATCCATTTGCAAGTTTAATTTTTTTAATTTTTAATTTTTCTTAAGAAGTTAGAGAATTCGGACTTACTAACATTAAGTTTTTAGTAAATTCAAGTAAAAATCTTGATTGCATCATTAATTAAATTTTACTTTTCCTTTACAGATTTGGAAGAAAATAAGTTCATCTGCCTATCCTCTGTAAGCAAAAGTAGCGCTTAAGTTTTGGTATTTAAATCCTTACTAAGTACTTTTATTTTTTAAATATCTACTTAAATTAAAACAATACAGAAGTACCTAAGCATATCCATACAATTTCCTTGTTAAGTTCATTGTTGTAGTATAATGCGCTTATATTTATTCCATCAATAAAAAAGGAAGAATTTAAATTTCTTTCGAATAAATCTGATGCTTAAGACCTTTGATAATTTGACTCTCTTAAGTTGATCAAATAAAAGTATCCTTTCTAATGAATCAAGCATATCTTCAAATCTATCAACTTAAAATCAGTTTTGTCTTCCCTTTAGTACGTTTATGTTATTACCAATTATTTGTCATTCTTCCAAAATCTATTAAGTATTTTATCAATTTTCTTAATTCCCTTTTAAGAATGGTAGATCAAGTTTCCCTAATAAATCAGATTGTTTATTCTTATTTGTTAAAGCTATTTCATATAGTTTTAGAGTATTATAATTAGAGAAATAAACCTTCAATTTTTCAATCATTCTTACTTCCTTTTTTAACCAAGGAAATTCTCCCATATATTAATTTCCTCTGTATTTCATTCAACCTTTATCATTTATTTATAAAAAAGTGAAGAATCATTATAAGTTAATTTCCAGCAAGATTTCAATAATTCTTCTTTTATCCTATCAGAATTATCTTCTCCCCATTTCAAAATCTTTTTTCTTTATATCTTCACAGTAAAAATACAAAATCCTTATTAATTCTAGAATGCATACTTTTTATTCTCTTAAACACTCTTATTTCCTTTTCTAACTTTTCTATTATTAAGAATATAAATCCTCATTGTGATATTTAAGAAGCTTTCATTTTAATTTTTTATGCTTTAATTGATTTTTACTATCTTTGGAAAAAGTAATCATTTGGAAACTTTCCTTTTCTTTTTTTTATAATTAAATTACTGTTATTACTAATAAATTATTTTAGAAACATCTACATTTAATTTTTCAAATCTATAACTGAGAAAATGGATTTAGAAGATATTACGTGTGTTATTTGCAAAGAAATTTACAATGATTAATAGAATTAGCCTTTAATACTCGAGTGTGGAAATACTTTTTGCTTTTCTTGTGTTTCTTAGTAGGTCTAGAATAACTAGTAGAAGTTTTAGTGTGTTAATTGCAATCAAACCCATGATATAGCTGTTATTACTGTGCTTCAGACTAATAAACTAGTTCTTAAATTAGTATAAAAGTTTGTTTAAAAAGAACTGAAACCTAAACTAGTATGCAAATGCTCTAATAATAAAGATATTGATTACTTTTGCAAGCAGGATAACACTTTATGCTGTGGAAAATGTATTAATTAGCATAAAGATCACATGATGAATTATTTTACTATTGATTCAATTGAAGAAGAACTTAAGGAACTACATGGAATTCTAACTAATAATATCATAAAAGAAGCAGAAAAAATACTTAATTTAATCAATTCAATGATTATTCCCGCTAAATAATAAAAATCCATTTAAGCATAGTAAATTAACGAAACTGCTGAAAGTGTTTTCAAACTTATAAAAGAAATCTATAAAATATAACCTAAAACTTAGTATCTCAAACATTTAAAATCATTATAAGAAATAGATAAAGAAAGCTTAAAAAGACAAATAAATGAAATCGAAGAAATTAAAAATAAAAAATAATAGTAAATAAAAGAATTAGATAAAAATATATAAGAACTTTAATAGTAAATGTAAGTTTTAGAAAAATAGACCAAAAAATAGTAAGATAACTCTAAGTTATTTGAAAGTTGATATATGAAAATACTTTTGAGATAATAAGCTACTCAATTAATTTTGAAGTAAATAGCTAAATAGTAAATCGTTCCATTTTTTAGTGAAACTTAAATTATAAAAAATTAGTAAGATTTGAATTGATTATGTGAGTAATTACCATAAAATAAATTTAAAAAGGCAGTTTTATTAGTAAGAGAATCTCAAAATGGACCTGATGCATGATAAAATTATAGACATTTGCATCCAACTTTATTTATAATAAAGAGTACAAATGATTATATATTTGGAGCTTATAGTGCAGTAGCTTTTCATTAAAGTAGTGGTTATAATGCAGATAATTCAAAAGAGAGTTTTTTATTTTCGATAAATAGAAAAACAAAGCATTAACTTATTTCAGCTTCACACGCGAATTATTATAATACTAGCTAAGGACCTTCATTTGGAGGAGGACATGATATCTACACTAATAAAGATAAAAATTAATAAGGATATAGTAATTTTGGACATTCATATTAGGCACCTTATTAATATGGTTCAAATGAAGCAAAAAATAATTTAGCAGGAAATTATCAATGGAAATTATCAGATTATGAAATGTTTCAATTATTTCAATAACTTTTAACTAAGTTAAAAAGGAAATTTTTCTATATTAAAATTATTAAAATTTCATTTTTTTTAAGTTTAAAAACTTTTTTATTAAATAAAATTACTTTTAACTTAAAGCTAATTCAAAGTAAAATTAATTTATTAATTAATTTCAACTAAAAAAGTTTTTGGACATAAAACTCCTTTCCAATTGAACGACCCGACACTCTCTTTTTATGGAATAACGTGGGATATCCTGTTGTGCTCAAGGCACAACTGCTAGGGAGCTCCATCGCTATGAGCAGTCAGGCTTCAAGCCCCTACCAAGAGCGGATAATCTCAAAGACAGTGTTCCCTTCAGAAAATGACTCTGATCAGGGACTTTCTCAGCGACAGGAAAGAAATCTGTTCCTAGCCATAAAACCAGAAAGTGTTGTCACGAAGATCATTCTCAGCTCCCACCATCTTTTCAATTATTAAAATTAATTTATTTAAAAGTTATGTAAAATTATGAAAATTTAATTCAACTTTTATTTTAGAGATAAAAAACCATATTTAAAATTACTCTTAATCTTAAAAAAGTTATATATTTAAATTTTAATTAAAAAAATAAGATTATAGAGTGTAGCACCTCAATAGCACGCAGCTCTTTAATAAAGTTTTCAAAAATTAAAAAAATTTTCTATGCTGAAGTCTTCCACAGTGCTAGCGTTCTCTAGAGTCTTGTCTTCTAAAAGACTGTGCTCGGAATGTGACCTTTAGATACTTTAGTTTCTGGTATCTTTCATCAATAACGTTACTTGATTTTTCTTAATTCTTGTCTCCTACCAAGATTCTTGTTTGGTTCTTGAACATGGAACATTTCCTAGTACCAGAGTTTAGTTAATCTCAATTGGAGGATTTTTCCTCCCTATTTAAAATAAATTATGATAATAAATTAGCTTCTATTTTTCTATAACATAACAAGTCAATATTTGCCTAATATTCAAAATAATAATACAGTGCAATTGATGTTTTAAGCTTTTTAATTAAAATCCAAAACGATAAACAGGTAAAAATTAAAAATAAAAAAAAAAGAATACTTTCTCAATTTTAAAATCTAAATTAGAAGAAAACTAAATCAAATAATCAAATTAAAAGCATTAAGTTAAAAAACCTAACAAGATAGTAAAACATGACATGATAAAATTCTGAAAGTATATTAAAATAATTTTATGCTTAGAGGACGAGATAAAATATTATTTTGGAAAAAGAATTTGGTTTTTTGTAACTGGTACTGATGATTATTAATATTTAATAAGAGATTATTTAAAAAAAATTAATTTAAAATCTTAGAAATTTATTGAAAATGAAAGTGAAAACTTAAATAGCATTAAAATTAACTAAAAAAGAAAAATATAAGGATTATATAAGATATTTAAGAAAAGTATTTATCAACAAGAAAATGAAATATAATATAAATTTCTGGAGAAATCAAGAAGATGAAATTAAATAGTTAAATGAAAAATACGAAAAGACGGAAACAGAAAAATAATTTTCTTTAATAAAAAAAAAGAAATTACTACTATAAAAGCTATAATCATTAATATCGATAATTTAATAAACTTATTAAGTAAAAAAACTTAATTAAATATTCCAATCTGAGGTAGAGATTTTATTGTTATGAAAAAATCAGGATTTAAAGCAAATAATTAAAAAAATTGAAGATAGAAGAAGTATATAAGACAAAAACACAAAATGCTTAAAGGATTAAAAGTGGAGATTTTAAAGAATATGAATTATTTAGCGAAAGTACGTGAGTGACTGTTGAAAAACGTTTTGATATATATATTTTATGATTATAAGCAAGTATAAGTCAATTTTATCTTAAAACATATTTTTTTAATTTTTATTACTTTATTATATTATTGAAAAATGGATGTCGGCAGCGACCAGGAAAACTAGTAGGCAATCTGGTGCAGTGTATACTGCATTGCGATAAATCTCGCACTAGTTTATACCCCGGGGAAGTGTGGATAAGCTCGGAAGAGACAAACCTAACTTACCCAAGGATTCTCTCTAGCAATATGAAAGATTGACTAATGGGCTGCTAAAGACTTAACACTAACTCTTATTTAGATCTTATTCAAGAAGACGCGAAGATTTGATTCAAGAATCGAGAATAATTTTCAATAATTAGATTACCCATTTGGACAAGCTGATGTGAGTCATTTGAAGACTAGAATTTAGCAAGAAGTATGAGGGCATTTTTTTAAATATTTAATATAATATTGAAAGAACTGCGTGCCAACGAGGTGCTATGCACTCCATATTCATATTTATATTTTTATTTTTATTTATAAGCAATTTTAAAAGAACCTTTTGTTAGTGTTTTATTTAGGTAAATTTAATTTTTTTATAAAAAATTTATTTATTCTTCCTTGCTTAAATACCAGTCTTTGATAAAACTTATTAATTCTTTTAATGTCTATATAGATTATAGTAATACAAGATGTATTTTTTTAATTGCTATCAGATCAAACTATTTCTATATTGCTTTATACATTATTTTAAATTAAATTTTGATGGAATCTTATTTTAGTTTCAAATCATCTTGGTTTATAGTAAATAAACAAGAAAATCTACCTTAAAACTGAATTTAATAATTTTTATTTATCGAAGCTATTAAAATTCTGGAGCATTTATCTTTCAAATTTATAGTAAGTGTCGGATGGCACGATTTATCATCTAACGCTTTAAGTTTTATATAACAGTTAATTTAATATGCAGAGCTTTTTACATTTGAATTTATGACTAATTCTTTTATTTTTGGCGCGTTTACTTATGCATTTAATATATGCTAGATATGGCGGGCCATTTTTATTGTGCCGTTACTTTATCTTTCGTATTTATAGCAAGCTATATTTGTAATATGTAGCTTATCGACTTTATAAATTAATGATTATAAGATTATATCATAAATTTTTTTGGTGCCAACAGATCACCACTTAGAAGAGGTTCAAAGGTTTGTTTTTTCTAACTTTCTGCGAATTTAGTACTCGCGAGTCTTGCTTTTCATTTTTCCTTTCTCCCTCTGTTATTAATTATAGTTATGCCTCCTAGCTATACAGGTTCTAGTTTTCTCTTTAGTCTGTAAACTGAATCATTTTCGCTACATCAAATTTCATTTTTTCCCTAATTCGATTATGTACTTATTTTCTTCACGTTTATTCTTTGATTTTTCTAAATAGTTCCTAGTTTTTCCAAAGGTGCTACTAGTTCTGGCAATAACAACACAGTTTCTTAATCTTGGTTTTTTTCTTTTTTATCTTGGTTTCTTAATTAATCTTCTCAATATCCATTTTGTCAGTGCTTAGATTTTAATCTAGTACAATCTGCTAACTTTAAATTTCTTCTATCTTTAGAGAATACTTTCTATCTATTAACTTTAATTTTGAATCTTCCATACTTAAAATTTCTTCTGGTTAAATCATTCTCTTCAGTAATTCCAAAAGATGTCTATTTTTTTTTCTATTGGTTTTCCATCCTGAGGTCAAAAATCTCTTACTGCCTGTACTAGACCCGTCCGACTAACGAAATAAGCAATAAATTCCCCTAAAAAGTTTGGATCCCTTTTAGTGACATAAATGGACTAATATAAGACTATGATAGCAATCCTCCTAATTAATACGATAAGAATGTGCAACTAAAATAGTTTATCTTACAGAAAGATTTGTAGGGTATAAAAGATTCTATAGCAAATATGAGCATTCATTGAACTAATCGATAGTTTTGCTGTAATGGATATAGTCTAACAATCTAACATTCCAATATTTATTAGTTCAATGACTTCTTGGCTTACTATAATTAACTAATGCCTGATCATTATCATATCTTTTTGACTCTAGCTTATTATATAAGCTAAAATAATCAGGGTAATAGTAACTAAGTATAAAGAAGATAAGCTACATGATCCTGACAATAGATAAAGTTACTTAATTCAGTTTTAAGGTAGATTACTTTTTTTTTGACTGTGGATCAAAATAATGAGATGCTCAATACAATTTAATCACAAACATAAATTAGAAAAGTACAATGAACACATAAATAAAGCTATAAAAACCAATAATTTAAATAAACTTTCTTGGATATTACTTTTAAATAAAAAAATGTAAAAATAGCAAAATAGGAATTCAAGAAGCTGCTATTTTTATGCAAGAAAAAATCAAATAGATTAAGATGAATGAATTTACATAAAAAATCAGTTAAATTTATTTTAAAATCATTTATATTAAACTAATTAGAATATAAAAAATAAATAAAATTAGAAAAAAGTTTATTTGATGAAAAGATTGAAATATAAATTTTATAAGTTTGATGCAATATTTTTTAATTTTTATCTTGATTGATTTTGCATTTGAATAAAATTAAAAAAATAATTTTAGTAGAATAAATAGAGAATATTTTATTTCAAAATATCCGTTAAAATTTAGAAAAAAGTTTATTTTTTTTTAATATAATTCATTATTAACTGAATTAATATTGAATGGATTGTTAAAATTAAAAAGGTTTCAATTAGGTTTAGCTTCTTTAGTTTATCATAAAATATGTAGATTAAAATTTTTATCAACAATTTCTCTCATCCTTTCAGTAAATAATTAATACCCTCTTCAATTTTCTCTCTTATTCCTTTAATAATTTTTGTGTGCTTATGACTTCTATATTTTTTCGATCTTTAACTCGTTTAAATCTTGATTTAATATCCTGCCTTTTTCATAGCATTAAAATATCTTTTTTAATATATCAATTTATCATACTTCAAATATAAATCTTTTGCTTCTTCAATTTCTTGCATTTAAGAATATTTATGATTATAGCTTTTATTAAGAAACTTTTCTTTTTTCTGGTTCAAGAAAGTGATTTTTTTCCTGCATTGTCTTTTGCATTTTTCATTTAACTCTTCAGTTTATCTTCTTTATTTTTCCTTAAATTCAAAATTATATTTCATTTCTTTTTAGCAAGAATTTCTTCTTATTTCTTTAAATTTTTTCCTTTCAAATGTTTTAGAATATTTGCATTTTTCTTTTCTTAATTAATTATAGAGTATTTTAAGTTCTTACTTCAATTAGTCAGTATATTTCTTATATTTTAATTCAATTTCTTTTTCTAAATCACCTATTATAAAATACTAGCAATCATCGGAAACAAAAAAATGATATGCTTCTTTTTCTAAACAATAAGCTTCTCTCGCCCTTAAGAGCAAAAATAATTTAATATATTTTCTAGAATTTTCTTCTATGATTTGATTTACTTTTCATGTGAAGTTTTTCAAACTAATTTTTAAACTTTGATTATCTGACTTAGTTCACCACTTATTTAGACTTTTAAAGTAAAAAAGAAATTTTTATTTCAAAATTTTTTTATGTGATTGCTTCATGTTTTAAATCTTAAATTTAAGCTTTGCGGATCTGTCATGTCCTTAATATGTTCCTCTTAGCTGAATGATCTTCATCTTCCATTAAAAAATAAGATTTATTTCATATATTTTATTTTAATCTCTCAATGAAAATATTTAACTAAATTTCATTTTTTTATATTTCTCTAAAAATTTAATCGATTATTATATTGATTAAGCATTTATGTTCTATTTTAAATACCTAATATATAAAATTTTAAGATAAAATCTAAATATTATTAATTAAAAAAATGTTTAATAAATTTAGAGAAAGAAAAATGATAACATTTTTGTATGTAAATTTAATTATTTTATTTATATATTTAAAGTTATTATGGAATTAATTGATACATTTCGTAATCTGATAAATTCCAATTATAATTTCCTGCTAAATAATTCTTCGCTTCATTTGAGCCATATTTATAAGGTGCCTAATATGAATGTCCAAAATTACTATATCCTTATTAATTTTTATCTTTATTAGTGTAGATATCATGTCCTCCTCCAAATGAAGGTCCTTAACTAGTAGCATAATAATTTGCATATTAAGTTTAAATAAGTTAATGCTTTATTTTTTTATTTATCGAAAATAAAAAACTCTCTTTCGAATTATCTGCATTATAATTACCATTTGTTTAATGAAAAGCTACTGCACTATAAGCTCCAAATATATAATCATTTTTACTCTTTATTATAAATAAAGTTGGATAAATATGTCTATAATTATATCATGCATCAGGTCCATTCTGAGATTCTCTTACTAACATAACTGCCTTTTTAAATTTATTTTATGGTAATTACTCACATAATCAATTCAAATCTTACTAATTTTTTATAATTTAAGTTTCACTAAAGTATGGAATTTATTATTATTTTTATATAATCTAATTTTGTTATTACAGTTCTTAAATTTTTTAATCTAATTCTTTTATTTTTTACTATTTTTAGTTTTTAATTTAATCTATTTCATCCATTTGCTTTCTAAAACTTTCTTTATCTATTTCTTATAATAACTTTAAGTGTTAAAGGTATTAAGTTTTAGGTTATATTTAATAAATTTCTTTTATTAGTTTGAAAACTTTTTCAGCTATTTCATTAATTTACTATGCTTAAACAAATTTCTATTATTTATCAGGAGTAATCATTTATTAAATTTAACTTAATATTTTATCTGCTTCTTTAATGATATTGTTAGAAAGAATTCCATGCAATTCGTTTAGTTCTGCTTCAATAGAATCAATAGTAAAATAATTATCCAAGTGATTTTTATGCTAATTAATACATTTTCCACAACATAAAGTGTTATCTTGTTTACAATAGTAGTCAATTTCCTTGTTGTTTGAACATTTACAAACTAACTTAGGTTTCAGTTCTTTCTAGACATATTTTAAAGCTGATTTAAGAACTAATTTATTAGTTTGAAGAATAGTAATAACAGCTATATCATGGGTTTGATTGCAATTAACACATTAAAACTTCTACTAGTTATTCTAGACCTACTAAGAAACACAAGACAAGCAAAATGTATTTCCACATTCTAGCATTAAAGGTTTTCTCTATTCATCATTATAAATTTCTTTACAGATTATACAGGTGATATCTTCTATATCCATGTAACTAAGAAATAATTTCAAACTAATACAAATATTTCTAAAATAATTTTGTACACTATTTAGATATTTTTATTGCTATATATTTTATTTTATAAACATTTTATATCATTGCATTATATAAAAAAGTTTAATCTTTCGCTTAAATTATTTAAACTGTTAATTTTTATAAAATGTAAACTAAAATAAATTTAGATTATAAAACTCTAAAGTTGTAATTAAAGTTTCAAAGTTTTCGTACTAGTTGCTTAATATTTGAAATCGAGTAAAAAATTTTTTTTTGAAGTAATTGTAAATGAGAGATTTCATTAATAATAAAAAGCGATTTTTTAGTCAGTCTGCTCTTTTTATATTAAATCAAAAATTAAAAAATGCTGAGGAAATCTGCGAATTTGGCATTTTTATTATGATCCCAAATTAAAAGAATCATATTACTTTAGGTATTATAAGACTTATAATTTAATTATAAGATAACAAAGGCAAGGATTATTTAAATTCCTCTGGTTATCTTTTATATATAATTAGATTGCTCCTAGATAGGCTATTACCGATTTTTCATCTAGCATTCATTGTAATCTATAGAGATAGCAAACGTCTTCTATTTCAATTTCTATTATTCCAATAAAATCTTGATTTTTTTCTTCGTTTTTCTTGATCTTTTTCTTCTTTCTTTTTTCAAAAAAATCTTTAAAATATTTATCAGATGACAGTTTGAACCGCAGCTAGTATTACTTTTGATGATTTTAAGCCTTTAAAAATCCAGATCATTTCCGGATTCATTTTACTATTTCTTTGATATCTGCTATAAATGAAATTTCCAATTATTTTCTTTAATAAGATATTGATTTTCCGAATATACTGCTAGCTTTATACACTGGTTTATTTTTTTTATTTACTAATTTCAGTTGATTCTAGCATACAAACTGATTCACCATTAAGCTTAAAGATCTCTTTTCTTAGCTTATTGAACTTTCTTCGAAGTTTTAACAAATTTCCTCTTGTCTTTATTCATTTTTTAATAATAATAATAATATTAATTTATGTTTTCCGTTTTACGGATTTTCAACCCATTAAGGAAAACAGCAGTTCATGCTCCCTGCTGTTAAATATAAAAGTTCGGGTCGCCCAATTTTAGCGAGATTGGGAACTCGGATTTTTCCAGGTTTTCCCTACTTTAACTTGCCTTGGTTTCATCTTAATCTTGCATATTGAACCATCAGAGTTACAATACATTCTTTTCATTCTTGCTTTTTCTTTTTTCTTGTTTTTTTGCTCTTTTATCCAATAATTTCTTTATTTCTATTAAAATTTCCTTCACTTCCAATAAAGATGTCATACGCTTCCACAGCAGAAACATTTTTTTTTATTTTTAATTATTTTCCTTATTGGGTTTGCTCTTTTTAGGCTTCGATTTCCATTTGTATGCTCTAATTTCGCTTTACTCTTTCTTAATTGTTTACAATTTCTCTTCTATTTTTCCAAGTCTGTTATCCAGTTCAGTCTGTTTATGGAGATAATTTTAGGATTAGCTATTCTGACTTTATGATATGTTTCAAAAGGCGCTTAGTTTTCTTTCCTAGGACATGAATCTTGATTCTATTCCTTCTGATAGGTTAAGTTAATGCATTAGCTTCTCATTGTCCTTCCTTAGCTTTTTGACCTCTTCCTGAAGGTTTAATACATTTTTAATTAGCTATTCCATGCTCATCTAGCCAGAAGGTTAAACTCTGAGACCTCCTGGTACAAAGCAAATTTCGCCTGTTTTCTAGGCTTCTTCTCCGACATTGGAGTAAGCACATGAGTGCTTTTCTAAGTCCGTTTCTGTTCTTCATAGTTTTATTATATTCCAGGTTGTTAAGATTGATAAAAATGGGTTAAGTTTAAGTGAAAGAAAACTACCCGATATTTGTTTTCTGATTTCCTGTCTTTCTTAAAGGAGGTTGTATAGAAACCTTTTTTGAAGCCTTCCATTTTTTTATTCTTCTTTATTCACTTCTTTTAGTTGGAAATTCTTTCTTTAATTTCACATTAAATAGGGTAAACTTCCTAACGTTATTCGTTATATAGTTTTCTTTAATTCTAGCAATCTTGATTACGAGAAAGCCTTCTCTAATTTAAAAGGACTAGATAGTCTTTTGATTAGCTATTTATCTTTTACTTTTTCTCCTCATCTTTTTTTGGTTAAGTCAAAAATTTCGGTTACATTTTTACTAACTTTTTTAGTTTAAATTAGATTTTAATTAATTTACATATAAATGGCACCTAAGAAATAACAGACTTCTACAACAAATTCTAATAACACTTAGTAAGATTAGCAAATGATCTCTACCTTCTTTAGATTGAGAATTAAGAATTAGCAAAAGCTATTAAAGATCTTTATCAGCGAACTAAAGAATTAATAAACACTATGGAAATTCTAAAATTGGAAATTCAACACTATGATAGGAATTAACTCTAAACCCGCACTTGCAACAAATTTAAGGTAGAATTTTACAGAAAGAACAAATAGTAAGAAAAATTGAAAACTAGAAATATGTAAAGCAGAACAATCCTAAATACAAAATACCCAATGGAAATAGAATAACAACCTGTATCAAAATATGTTTCCTATAAAAAATAATGATTTGCTGGTATTGCAAACGTTCAGGACATGCTGAAAGAAATAACTACCAATTTTAATAAAAATAAAGAGTTTAATATAAAATAAATGGTAAGATGTAATTAGAAGATACTGCACAAGTGAAGGCTTATTCTATCAGAAAAAATACTCCAAATAAACAAAGAAGCTTCTTATTTCTAAAGGACAGTAAATGATTTCAATAGAAAAAGATTGGACTTCGACATATCGGAAAAAATAAAGGAAAATAATTTTAAAATTATCAAGAAACATGACAGCTAAGATCCAAGCAAATTTTAAATGAAGATTTATTTTTAAGCAATAAACTACTCTTGACAAGCCTAATAATGGTAGAGTCACGTTAATGTATTATAATACATTTTTACTATTATTATATATATATATATAAAATGGATCCTAAGAAATAACAGAACTTTGAACAAAACATTTAAACAAGAAAATTCTCTAAAAAATAAAAAAGCGAAATAATTACAATGAGTGAAAGTGAGAAATATGATTGATATGACGAACATTAACCACTCAGAAATCCAGAACTAAAAAAAATTCCGAAGCAAACTCAAATAGAAATATTATCTAAGTCATTAAAAGAATTTATGTTTAAAAATAGATACCTGATAAAGTAGAAAAATTAGAAAAACTAATAGCGTCTTTACTTGAGAAGCGATATTAATCATCATAAGAAATAGAAAACAAACTGGAACAAAGAATTCTTTAAATTTAATAATAAATTCAGGTAACGCTATTTTCGATTTAACAGAATTAATCAGATCCTATGGAAATAGAAAATGAAGCCTCAAATTAAAATAAACAGTAAACGTTTATTTAAAATAAGTAGTAAATTTAAATTAAATAAGTGCTACAGGAATAATAGTTTAAAAGAAGAATAAAATGCTACGTGTGCAATAAATAACACCAATGAAAATACTGCTACTAAAAAAGCGAAATTTAAAGAAAGAATAAATAAGATATTTTTAGAAAACTATTTAGGATATATCCAACATAAAGCGGAAAAATTTATAGAAAAAAATTCTTTAATTCAAATCTTAATCCTTGGAGAAATAATTAGGAACGCTACATGCAAGATGAAAACTATTCAGAATATTAAAGGATGGTGCACTAATGAAGTGCTACGCCGCCTAACTAAGCCTAGTAGAAATTCAAGACAAACTAATGGAGACAAGCTGATAGAATAGGTCAGATGGCTGACTACTAAGGCTTTAACAAAGCTTTTTAACTTTTTAACTTTTTTTTTTATAAATATTTCAAATTAAAACTTTTATTTTTGAGAAAAAATTATTTAAAAAAAGTAAATATTCATCTAGTTAGTAATGTTTAAATAAGAGCAATAAACCTAATAATAGAAAAAAAGATTTATAGGATTTAATTTAATTTGAATTAAAATAATTAAGAAACTTCTAAGTCAGTTTTATCTGCCTTTCACATTATAAACTTATTTAAGGGGCTCTAATAGCACGAAATGTATTGAGATATTTTTCTCCTTTTACTAATATTTTGTTTCTAAACTAAATTTTATTTAACACTTACTTTTGATTAAATTCTTAAATCTATATCAATTATTAAAGTAAATATCTAATAAAAAAATAAGAAAAAAACTTCTTATGTTTAATTAAAAAATTTAAGGAAATCTTAATTCTTAAATTATTTAAGCTTTGAAATAGATTTTTATATCTTCATACTTATTAATATGAGTTAACTGTTTATTCGCCACAAGTACTTCTTTTTTAGTTCTTATAATATTATATCTTTATTTAACTAATCTAAAAGTTTAAAATTATACTCCATATTTATACATGGAAACTAAATATTGATTCATATCTTAGTTTAGCATTTCTCTTTGTAAAATTAATTATATTCGGATTTTATTTTCAATCACCAAATAAAAGTGTACAGTCAACATTGCATCTTTTTTATATTGAGAAATGTATGATTAACTTTATTATATTTCTGTCAAAATAACTCTTTTATTTACTAGCTTCTTAAAAAATGTCAAGTAATTCTCTTAAATCCTTGAAAATACTTTTGGCAAATTTTTCTTTTTATCTAAAAGGAAAGTTTCTTTTAGACTAAAAATTATTAAGTTCCACTGGAAAGTTTATATATTTAAATTGATATTTCTCATTTGATATATTATTCAATCGCAAAAAATCATTAATGAAAATTTATTGATTTAGGTATTAAATTTTGTGGTTCATCTTATTCCTTTTCTTTAGATGTATACTGAGCTAACTGCTTCGAGTACTTGACAGCGACAGCGTAAACAAGACAAAACCTTTAAGAATTCAAGAACCTATTGGTTGAATAGGGAGTAGATATCTCTTAAGAAAGCAGCCCCTTCTTTAAACTCCTTTTAATTTATTTTTTTTAATTTTAATTTTAATTCTTTTTGTTGAAATGAAAGCAAAAGTAATTGATGTAATTAACGACCTATCGCTTTATTGAACTGTCTACTTAAAATTTATGATAAAGCACTAACATAATGGCTTTATAATTATATTTATGAACGAAGCATTTTACATCCAGCATAATTTGGATTAATTTGCAAACACTCCACTACTTAGCAAATTTGAACTTCTTAGTAAATTATAGACTTGCATCGTAGATGATCTCATAAAAGGTAATTAATTTCTACTTTAATAGATGCAGAATTTTTTTTATAGCATCTCTAGGAAATTACTTTTTGATCATCTTAGAAGACTTAGGTTACCTTTGGACCTAATATTGGCACTAGAATCTTTTTACGATAATGTTGATGCTAAGTTTATAATTGATGGATATCTTACAAGAACAATTAAATATAACAATGGAGTATTATAAGGAAGTAGCCAATGTACCTATACTTGCATTTATATACTATGATATTGCTTAAAGATATTTAGAAGATAATCAGAAGAAATTAGGATTCCAAATATTATCTAAAACTTTCGTAGTACGAGCCTTTGCTGAAGACTTAATCCAATTATCCTCTTTCTAGAAAATGCCTAAAAATTATTATAAGCTACATCTACAGTTTTTGATTGAGTAAAACTTACAATTAATGTAGCCAAACGTGAAGTAATAGAATTCTTGAAAAATCAATGAAAAGAAAGCTAACCTTCTATTACTCTAAAGCTCAATGGGATTCCAATTACTTAAAAAGAAGAAGTTACCTATTTAGGATATTAGTTAGGAATAAATAAAATTACAAATTACATTGTACAGCAGTAGCTACCAAATACAGAGTAGCTATTTAAAAAGCTACTGCAATACTTTCTAAATATGGATTAGTATCCCCTCTCAGCTTCAAAACTCTTTATTGAACTTTTTTTTGCCAAAAGTTGAATATGGAAGTGATATTAATTTGTGAGCTACTATTTCTGTAATTGAAGAAATAAAAAACAAGGTAACAAAATCGTAAAGACTTATCTCAAGATAGGTGTTTAGATCTTAAGAATTCATATTCAATGAGTCATGTTTTATTGACCTAAACTGGCTTCCTTTACACATATTGCAAAGCAAAAGTGAATGCCCTTTTATTAAAAATTAATATAATACAAAAAAGAAAATTCAAACTCAGACACTGCTTTTTTATTAGAAAAGTGCACTAAATTTAATAAACCATACTAGAAACTCGCGGAATAAAAAGATAAAACATAAAATCTTAATGGAATATCTCTCTAGGAATACGTACATGCCAACAGCAAAAAGAATTATAGACTAAATAGAAAATAATTAAAGTGTATTTCCTGAAATTACTTATACCAAATATAATAAACACTATATTAGAGAGACTATTTCTATCTATAAATTGAGCATTTTTTCTTATAATTTTCAATAAGAACTTAGTAATCACCACATTAACGTTCGATATAGCAATTTTGCTTATGTGGCTAAGACTTTGATGAAACTGATCGTATTTTTGATTGCTAATACTATGCAGACATTATTGAGGAACTTGAAAGTCATAAAGCTTTAAAGAAAAAGACAAGAAGAAACTAATTCTTTATGACTAAAACTATATAAACTAACATTTTTCAAATAATCAAATTACTAAAATAGGCAAATTAATCAAAAATTTTTATTCTAAATTACTAAAAAAGCGTATTGAAATGTTTAAACCACAAGATGAGCTTTTAGAAGAGTTTCTAGAAGAAAAAAAAAGACAAATTTCATCAAGACAATAAGTAAAAATATATGATAGAAAAAGAACAAGAAGAAGTTTGATTAGCATTTGCAAACTTTCATCTTTCAACATATTTGTAATATTTATAGTCTAAGCTATATTTATTGCAACTATGTCTCAATATTCTAAATATTGAAACTGTTATATTTTAATTAATTAATTCTTTTTTTATGCATCATAAAAAATTTATTCCATTTAATTAATTAATTTTAACTAAAGTACTTAGGGTCATCTTTAATTAAAAGAAACGTTTTTTTCAAAATATAGGCAATAAATATTTTTATATGCATTACCCAACTATAATTGTCTTTATCTGAATCAATTTCAAACTGAGATAATTCTTCTTTCTCTTCAATAATTTATTAAAATTGCTATTTAATCTTCTTGTAATTTTTCTTCAGCTTCTCCAAATAAATTCTAAGGTCATCGTTGTTCTTTGGAACCATTTATTTTGCTGCTATTAATTACCAAAATCCTATTTGAGTAGTATCACACAGGAGTCAACTAATACCGACTTCTTTCTGTAAATACCTCCAAAGCAGTTACAATATAGCCTCCTCGATGTTCCAAATTATTTTCATGCTCAAACATTCTTTTCCGCTTTGGACATTACCTCCATAAATTTTCAGTCTTTATGAAAGCAGTAAAAGCATTTTATTAATGGCTTTAAGCAAAACTTTTATTGTATTATATCTTTTTGTTCTATTTTCATCTTATCTATTTGAGGTTAAATTTTTTAATTTGTAATTGAACTTTTTCTTTACTTTTCTATGGATTTCTACTAGGCTTTTTCTATTAGTAAAATTTGGAAGTTAAACCTTCAATTTAAAACTATAACATGACTTCTAGGTTATATTCATACTTATTAAAATAATTAGTATACAAGTTAAGTTTAACAATTGCTTGGAGAAATAGAAAAGAATATAAAACAGGAATTAATAAAAAAAGCAAAAAGTTGAAAAAGAATATAAAGTAAAATAATTTAACTATTTGCAATGAAATCTGATAAATAATACAATTTTTGAGTAAATGTAATATAGCTGCAACCTAAAGATTTAATAGAAAGTCTATTGCTAAAATATAAACTTAACAATTTCAGAATTTATATTCATTTCCAAGAATTAAATTAAAAAAAATTAAGTTTATAATTCTTAGAGAGAGCTTTACAGATATCTTCCATTTTCTTCTGCTCTCTCCTAAACTAAAGGATGTCGTAGGACTTCACTAGTCCGCCATCATTGTCTCCTTCCCGAAATCCAATTGTCCTTCAGGTTCCTTCTTCCTTTATTATAATCGTTAGCTTTGAGTTGTAGAATTTCTTTCTGTAAATTTATCCTGTCCTTGTTGGTCAAAAGCGAAATAGTTCTTCTAGGATTTTATTCTTTTTAGTTCTTTCAATTTCTGGTTTCTTTCAACAATTTCTCCAGTAGTGGTTCCTTTAACATATGTAGCGCCGTATTTTTCTCCGATAGAATTTAATCTTCTTTGTTTCTTATTATTAGAATTCCGATTCGATTTCCATTGGGATACTTGGTTACTAATTCAATTATTTTTAGATTATTACTTGTTATTATTCTTATTTTTCTTAAAGTTACTTTATTTGATATTCAAATTTAGAAAAATGAAATTGGAATATTTGAGGGACTTCGTTAAATTATTTATCAATTTATTCCAATTTAATTACTATTTACGATTAGCATTTACTTAGTGATTCTTCTATAGAGGGGAATAATAAATCTAATTATTCAATCAATTTTTCTAGCTTGTCTTTCTCGTTTTTCTATCCTTTATCTTTGTAATTTTAATTTGTCTTAGATATTTGATACTCTTTGCTGCACCGATTATATGTAAGTTTCCTTCGATTATATTTCTTAGATTTATTGCGACTCTTATTCAGTTAAGTTAGATTACTATTCTTGTTTTTAAATGAGCCGACAGAGGTCTATTTCTTAGGAGGCTTTTTTTTCATAATAGACTAAACAAATCATATAGAAGAGAAATTATAAGTATATAAGCTCAGAAATACAAATCATCCATTGAAAGAAGTAAGAAAGAAGAATGAAAATGGAACAATTCTTTAGATTTCAAGATGAAGTAATACTTGCTTCAAGATATGAAACCAAAGCTGCTATAAGTATTCTGGCTTCTTAAATGCAAGATGAGTTGTGTATATGTTTTTGATTTTAAATGAGTCAAAATAACATTTTAGAAAGGAGAAATTTTAACTTAAATTTAAACGGAGAATAAGTACATTTATAGGACGAAATATCTCATTAAAAATAAAAAGGCATTAACTTACAGTGACTTGTAACAAGCATCTCTTTTTACAAAAAATAAGGGTTGCTAGATATCAAAGCAACCGAATTATCAAAAAAGTAATTATTTTCAAAATTTCCTTTATGAAAGCAAAAATTCAAAATTCAAAATAGATACGAGACTTTATCCTATCTAACTTCTATAAAAAGAACTAATTTCTTAGCAATAATCTCTAAATAAACAAATGAGATTATAGAGTGCGTAGCACCTCAATGGTACGCAGATCTTTAATAATATTTTTAAAGTTAAAAAAATTCCTTGCTGAAGTCTTCCACAGTACTAATATTCCTAGTGGGTTTTGTCTTCTTTAGGACTGCGATCAAAATGCTACCCTAAGAGACCTTAGTATCTGGCACCTTCATCATTAAAGCTACTTGATGCGCTTCGATCTTGTCTTCTCTTCTCTTGACTCCTACCAAGATTTTTTATTGGTTCTTCGCCAATATATACTCCCTGGTACCAGAGAATAAGTCAATTTCAGTTGGAGAATTGCTCTTCCTATTTATTTATATCTAATAAATAAATTGTACTTGATTAAGAACTTGAAAAATGATATATTGACAGTAAAGAAAAAATTGAATAATAATAAAGCATTAGAAAAAAAATGCTGCCATATATATAAAAAACAGCGCCATTATAAAAGACGTTGGTGAAGAAACCAAAATCTATGAAAATATGAAACATAATGAAAGACCTATTTTAAATATGGCCTATTTAATCAAGCATAATATATAGAAAGAAATTTTATAATAGTAATTTAACACCTTTTTAAATGATTTTTAGATGAAGAAGGATTAACTGTAAAGTCCGACTTATAACAAAATGACGGCGGATTAATGAAGTTCTAAGTCGCCCTTTAGTTAAAGAAGACGTTTTCAAGTGTAATGGTTGTAAAGGCCAATTTTTGAAACTTCCTTTACATGCCTGAATATAGTAAATTACAGAAATGATAGATAAAACCAGATAAATTATTAAAGAAATAATCAAAGCTTTTCTCCAAAGGCCCTTATCCTCTTTGTGGCATTAATGCACTGCTAAAATATTTTGGTAGCAATTTTCATAATAAAACGATAAGACTATACAACTAAAGTAGTTTACCTTACAGAATGATTTTTAAGTTATCTATTATCCTTTTGTTAATATATTCATTCATTGAGTTAACATATAACATTATTGTAATGACTACTTACTAGTTATCTAAAACTTTTATTATTATTATATTTCAATAATTTCTTGGCCAATATATTAAACTGATCACCATCGTAGTCCTAATTCTGTGACTAGCTTACTATGCAAGAACAAATATTCAAAGATAGTAATCATTAATTTTAAGTTTGATAAGTTACACTATCCAATCGATAGATGTAGATACTACATTCATTTTTAAGAAAAATTTTCTTTTTTTAATATGAACCAAAAAAACTAGACGCTCATTATAATTTCATCACAAACCTTTATTAGATTAGTGCAATGAGCATTATAGGGAGAAAAAATTATTTTCAAAACTCATTTATTTATAATCCCTCAATGAAATAAATTTAAAAACGTAAAATGTCAATCATACCTTATTAATAGTTTGAACCTTAGATACATATTGGCTTACTATGTTACATTATAAAAAATAAAACAATCTTAATCAATAATGTTTAGATCAATTTTGAACTTATTATTTTTAACTCTAAATTAAATTTGTGAATCATATTTTCATAATTTTTTTTAATAAATTTATTTGCTTATTGCTTTGAATTAACTTAAGATATACTTTAAAATAATTTTTTTATATAATCAATAGTTTATAATCATTAAAAAAAAATTTTAATAAATTAACTAAAGTAAAAATATAGTGATTTATACTATAACTGAATTATTTTACTTAAGTTTAAAGTTACTGAGGTATTAAAAGATACATTTCATAATCTGATAACTTCCATTGATAAGTTCCGGCTAAATGATTTCTTGCTTCAGTTGAACCATACTAATGAGCTGTATAATATGTATTTCCTAATTCAAAATATCCTTATTAGTTTTTATCTTTATGCATGTAAATATCATGACCTGATCCAAATGTTGGTCCGTAACTAGTATGGTAATAATTAGCATAAGCTTAATTTTAAAATAGTTAATGCTTTGTTTTCCTGTTTATCGAAAACAAAAAGCTCTCTTTTGAATTATCTGCATTATAAGTTTAACTTTAGTTAAAAGCTACTGCACTATAAGCTCCAAATATATAATCATTTGTACTCTTTATTATAAATAAAGTTGGATACATATGTCTATAATTTTATCATGCATCAGGTCCATTTTAAGATTCTCTTACTAATAAAACTGCTTTTTTAAACTTATTTTACGGTAATTACTCATATAATCAATTCAAATCTTACTATTATTTTATTATTTAAGCTTCACTAAAAAAATGATTTATAGTTTATTATTTAACTAGTTGCTTCAAAATTAATTTTGTGGTTTATTATCTTAAAAGTATTTTTCAATGTCAATTTTCTAAAATTTAATAATTATCTTATTTACTTATTTTCTTTTTATCTAATACTATTATTTCTTATTACAGTTCTTAAATTTTTTAATCTAACTCTTTTATTTTTTATTATTTTTAATTATTAATTTAATCAATTTCATTTATTTGCTTTTTAAAACTTTCTTTATCTATTTCTTATAATGATTTTAAGTGTTATAGATACTAAGTTTTAGGTTATATTTTATAAATTTCTTTTATTAGTTTGAAAACATTTTCAGCTGTTTCGTTAATTTACTATGCTTAAATGAATTTCTATTATTTATTAGGAGTAATCATTTAATTAATTTAACTCAACATTTTATCTGCCTCTTTAATTATATTGTTAGTAAGAATTCCATGCAATTCTTGTAATTCCTTTTCAAATTATTGAATAGGAAAAAAATTTTCCAAATGATCTTTGTGAGAATAGATGCAAACTCCACAACAAAGAGTGTTATCATATTTGCAGTAAAAATTAATTTTTGTATCATTAGAGCATTTACATACTAGTTTAGGTTTTAGTTCCTTCTATACATATTTTTAAATTATTTTAAGTAATGGTTTATTAGTCTGAAGGACAGTAATAACAGCAATATCATGTGTTTGATTACAGGTAACACATTAAAATTTTTATTAGTTGTTCTAGATTTATTAAGAAACACAGGATAAGCAAAACGAATTTCCACACTCTAGTATTAAAGGTTTCTTTTATTCATCATCATAAATTTCCTTACAAATAAGACATGTAATATCTTCTAAATCCATTAGAGCTAAAATATTACAAAAAATAAAACTTAAATCTTTCAACTTTTTTTATGAGGTAATGATAACTAAATTTTTATATTTTAAATAGTTTTTTTTAGAGAAAATGAAATTAAATATAATATAATTAAAAAAGACAACTTTTTTAATTATATTATAATTAATTTAAATAGGGTGGAAAGACCTTTCCTTCGAATGCTGCTTGGAGGCCCAGCAAGGAAACTAAAAAATGAGCGTGGACGGAGGATAAATCGGAAGAAGAGAAATCAATAACAAGAGAAGGAAGATGTGACAAGCTGGAGAACTCTGAATGCCAGGAGGAAACCTTCTTCATCATAGGTCGGGGAAATGTACCATTAATCGCATATTGCATCCTATGCTTTGGAAGGAAAAATTACAGAGACGTACTGCGGGAGGAGAAAACAAGGATAGAGAGACATAAAATATTTTTTCTACATTAAATAAAATTAATTTAAAGAGCTGCGCACCAAAGAGAGTGCTACGCTCTCTAAACTCAATTTATTTATTATTATCTGAAAATAATTTGAAAAAAGGAAAAACTAATTTTGAGCTAAAAATAATAAATTTTAAAAAATATTAGTAAAAAACAGATAAAAAATTCATTTAATATACAAATCCTTTTTCAAGCTTTTGCTATTTTAGAACTTTTACTTCATCAATTTAATGAAAAATTGAGCAGATTTTTAAATTACTTTTTTTTTCAAATTAGGTAAAACTTTAATAATGATTAGATTTAAAATCCTGAAATTTGTAATAAATAAAGAAAGTTAAGTTAGAAGAAATAATTAAATGAGATTCTAGAAAATATAACTTAATAAAAAATAATTAAACCCTTTTAGTGAGGGATGGGTAGAATTTCTATGAAATGTTTTCAAAAATGTATTAAAAGAAGATAAAGAACCAACGGCATTCGAATAATTTTAAGATTTTAGTAAATATTAAAGATAAAAATAAAGCAAGTTTATTTTCGTTTTGAATTCAAAATATTTTTAGGCAAAAGGATGAATATAATTTTAAGTATTTTGCAATTTTTCGTTAAATAGAATATCTTCTTAATAAAATAAATATGATTATAGGGGCGTAGCACCTTGTTGGTGCGCAGTTCTTTAAATTAATTTAATTTAATGTAAAAAAAATATTTTATGTCTCTCTATCCTTGTTTTCTCTTCCTGCGGTACGTCCCTGTAATTTTTCCTTCTAAAGCATAGGATGCAATATGCGATTACGGGTACGTTTCCCCGACCTATGATGAAGAAAGTTTCCTCCTGGCATTCAGAGTTCTCCAGCTTGTCACATCTTCCTTCTCTTGTTATTGGTTTCTATTCTTCCAATTTATTCTCCGTCCGCGCTCATTCTTTTGTTGCCTTGCTGTGCCTCCAAGCAGCATCCGAAGGAAAGGGTTTTCCCTCCTATTTAAATTACTTTTATTTTAATATAGTAATTAACTGGAAACTGAAATGCTGAAAATAGTATTAGCATAGCTTTATCTATATAAATAGTTATAGATTAAGAAAAAAGGACTAGAAAAACAAAAGAAATGGGTCTGGATTTAAAAATAATGAAAAGCAAATCTTTTGAAATAAAAATTACATTCTTGGGAAATAAACGCACTACTTGTAAACTACTGTAAGGAAGTAGCTTTAATTATCTGGCTGTAATTAAAAAAAATAGTATTTTGTTGAGATATAATAAACTGTTACATCTTAGCACTTTAAAACCCTTTTGGCATTCTTTTTACATTAGCCAAGATAGGATATGAAGGAGAGGTAGTGTCTTGAATTATTTAATAAGGAGTAACTTCTAGAATGAATAAAAAAAGATGCAAGCAGGATTCTTACTGGACGTAAAACTTTCTAGCTGTGGAAATCATTTAATGAGTCATATAGCATAGATTTAAATTGACTTCCACTCATTAAAGTAAGCTAAAGCTTGGAAACCTCCATCAAAAAATTATTTTTTATATAAATAGATTAGATAAATTAACGTGGTACTACCATTGTTTGGTTACCACGTAAAATAAATAAACCTAATTTAATTATTAATAATAGGCTAGAAATGTTTCTAGCTTCTTCTGGTCTCTTTGATTCTTAGCTTCTTCTCTCCATTTTTATATTCAAAATTGATTGTCTTCAATTTTCAAATTCTTGTAATTCTTCCAAAAACTGGAGTTAGAAGGGATATAGAATATTCCAATATTTGCGTCAATTGACTAAATTAGGTTAATTCTTCTAAGTAATAATTGTTTTTGATCTCAGTCATGTCTTTATCGCTTTCTAATTCCTGATCAGAATAGCGACATGTAAAATCAGGATAAATCTGAGATCTGGATTTCAGTTCCCTCTAATCAACCTTCATACCGATAGAGAGAACCCTCAAACAAGTAAGGCTTATCACACGATGGGCCCTTCCTTACTTGTTTATGGTGGCATCTATTGCAAGAGTACTTTCAATGAAAACATGATTGCACCGGATTGCCAACTCGGTCGACCGAAACCAGAACCCATTTTAAAAACGAATATATATATAATAATATAGCTTATTTCTATAAAAGGCTAAATATGTTTAGAACATACTGATTTCGGATAATTAGATCTAGATAAGATCATTAATTTTTTAAGCTTCTTTAAATGGATAAAATTCTTATATTAGTAATTGATATTGAAATAAAATGGTAAATAAAGAAAAGTTTAACTAAGAAAAGAAAAGGAATCCAATAAAAAATAATTTCTAAATAGATTGAGCTATAGAAAATGCACTTCAACAGATTTTTAGTTTATAAAATTTGCTTGATAACTTTTTATAAATAGTGGAGCTAGTCACCACATGTATAAAAAATGGCTGAGGTTTGTAAGATATAACTCTCTTAATATTTAAAATAAATTAAAAGGAAATTGAAAGTATAAGCAAAATATCAATTATGTAATTATAAATTTAAATACCTTCTTATTATTTAAGAGAAAGCTTCTATTGCTTTATAAAAAAATATTGCTTTTATGAAAAACTTAAAAAATTAATTAATCTAAAATAGAAAAGTTTAATAAGTTTAACGAGAGAAAATATTTTAATTTTGTTTAGTGAAATTTAAATTTTTCTATATTTTAAGTTATTACGGATTTAATTGAAACATTTCATAATCTGATAACTTCCATTGATAAGTTCCTGCTAAGTGATTTTTTGCTTCATTTGAGCCATATTTATAAGGTGCATAATATGATTTACCTAAATTACAATTTCCATCTTTGTTTTTATCTATATTAATGTAAATATCATGACCTTCTCCAAATGTTGGTCCGTAACTAGTATGATAATAATTCGCATGTGAGATTGAAAAAAGTTAATGTTTTGTTTTTCTATTTATCGAAAATAAAAAACTCTCTTTTGAATTATCTGAATTGAAATATCAGTTACTTAAATTAAAAGCTACTGCACTATAAGCTCCGAATATATAATCATTTGTACTCTTTATTATAAATAAAGTTGGATAAATATGACTATAATTTTATCATGCATTAGGTCCATCCTGAGATTCTCTTACTAATAAAACTGCTTACTTAAACTTATTTTATGGTAATTAGTCATATAATCAATTTAAATCTTACTAATTTTTTATTATTTATGTTTCAATAAAAAATGGTCTTATCTACTATTATTTAGCTATTTACTTCAAAATTAATTAAGTAGCATGCTATCTTAAAATCATTTTCATATGCCAACTCTCGAATACTTTAGAGCTATCCTATTTTATATTTTATTTATCTAAAACTTAAATTTATTATTAAAGTTCTTAAAATTTCTATTCTAGTTCCTTTATTTTTTACTATTTTTAGCTTTTAATTTCATCTATTTAGTCTATTTATTTTTTAAAACTTTCTTTATCTATTTCTTATAATGATTTTAAGTGTTAAAGATACTAAGTTTTAGGTTATATTTCGTAAATTTATTTTATTAGTTTGAAAACATTTTCAGCAATTTCGTTTATTTATTATGCTTGAATATATTTTTGTTATTTATTAGGAGTAATTATTTATTAAATTTAGTTTAGTATTTTATCAGCTTCTTTAATGATATTATTAGAAAGAATTCCATGTAGTTCCTTAAGTTCTGTTTCAATAGAATCAATAGTAAAATTATTTTCCATGTGATCTTTATGCTAATTAATGCATTTTCCACAACAAAGAGTGTTATCCTGCTTGCAATAGTAGTCAATTTCCTTGTTATTTGAACATTTACAAACGAATTTAGGTTTTAGTTCTTTCTAGGCATACTTTAAAGCTAATTTAAGTAAAGCTTTATTTATTTGCAGAACAGTAATAACAGCTATATCATGGGTTTGATTACAATTAACACATTAAAACTTCTGCTAGTTATTCTAAACCTACTAAGAAATACAAGAAAAGCAAAAAGTATTTCCACACTCGAGTATTAAAGGTTTCTTTTATTCATCATTATAAATTTCTTTACAGATCATACAGGTGATATCTTCTATATCCATTTAACGAAAATATAATATCAAAATTTATGCAAGTATTTCTAAAATAATTTTAACTTTAATAGTTAATTTTCGCTTTTTCATATTATTTGTTTAAAATATTTATCTTTTATTTAATTAGAAATTTAATCTTAAATTTTTTTTTTCAAAGTTAACTAAAATTAGTTAGAACTAAAAAAGACAAATCAAATCATATAAAAAAAATGGTGGAATTTCACAGTTTTATTTATACTCTTAATAGAATTAAATTTTTTGTTTTTCTGAGTTATTTGTAAGAGAGAGATTTTTCATTCTAGCAAATAAAGATTTTTATGATAATAGGTGCTTTTCATACTTAATAAAAAGTTTAAAAATAATCGAGTAAAATGCAATGAAAATATGTGAAAAGAGTGCTTTTAATTATAATTAAAAACTAAAGAATCTTATTATATTTGGTACTATTATTTTAATTTAAATTTGTAGCTTTTTTTCATAAATAATTCTAGGAAAATCATTTTACTTATAAAATATATTAATCTTTATATTTATTAAGGAAAATTTAAGCTATTATGAAAAATTTTTATGGGAACAATGGAAAATAAGATTTAGATCGTATTTAATTTTCTATCAGAAATAAAATAGTTAAGAGACTTATAAGTCAGTCAGTTTTTATCTATGTTTCATTTGTTCAACTTAATTTCGTGTTCATTTTGTAATAAGCACTGATGCATATTTCTTCCGTTTATTTATATTTTATTTAAAAAAAATAAATTTTGCTTTGAAGTAAGTTTTAATTAAAATGTCGTATTTTCAATAAGATTATTAAATTATTTTTGACTGAAATAATTATAATTTAGATGGCAAATCCTTATTCTCGTTGTCTTTAATTTCTTGGATTAGATCATTATAAAAGCATATTTTATAATGTGAATCAAATTACTTAATTCGTACAAATATATCTTTCTTTTTGTAAATTAAATGAAATTAATAGAAAATTGAAGTTTAGCTTATAAGCCATTTTACGTGGCTCACTACCAGACAAAACTTTTGGTGAAGCTTTCCTTCTTCAATGAAAATTTGAGGTATCTGCGTGCTTCATTTTTTATAGTTAAATCCGTTTCAAAAAAGTCAAACTTCTTTTGATAATCGGCTTTATGTCTTTGTGAGAGATCTATTTCCTCTTGCTCGAGTCGAATGTAACAACTGATTATTTATAAATTTTTTTCATATCCGCAATCCTAGGGTCAACTATAACTAAATGTGAAACTACCAAATTTTCTATTTTCCTATCTAAAAAGCAAAAGCTCAAGAAATTCGCTAAAACTGTAGTATATAATTAGGCATCAATTTGCTTTAAAGAGGATAGTGGGTAATGATGAGGTAATGTAATTTCCATTTCTATAAAAAGATTTTAACCTAAATTTGCGGATAAACTTTTCATATACAAGATTTAACTTCTATTTTTCTCAGACTCCCAACATGCACTTAAGTTCCTTGTAATTTACATGAGCTTGGTGTGCCGCAAGAATGTCAGTGCTCCTTCTTATAAAATTCTTCACAGTTGCATAACATCAAGAAAGATAAATCTAGTTTTCCCTTTTTGTGGATTTCCCAACATTTGAGTTATCACGATCTTTCTTATATATACTTATGTCAGATTATCTCTTAACTTCCCACTTCTTTGTTCTCAACTCGATCATAGTAAAGTTTCCAGAATTGCAAAGCTGAGTTTGAGTAGTATATATATGCAAAGGGAGACGAAATTGCAGTTTCTTTACCTACCTTCCTTTTGTTGAATATTTTCTAATTATCATAAAGAGATCTCTACTGATATTGAGAGTTGGATTAAGATAAGTTTTGTGCAAATTAAGTTCCATATTCCATTTCTACAGTTGCAAATAGGACCTTTCGTCTTTCCTGATATATTTTAGCAATAATTATTATATATAAATTAAAATATGGAGGTTCCCAAACTTTAGTTTTCTTTGTTTCTTTGGTGGATGGAACTTTCAAAGGAACTAAAGCCATCAATCGTGGGATAAAGCAAAGAATAACTTCATTAGAGGTTGGGGAATCAAATACCCGCGATAGACTATGTCATACACTACTTTGGTTTATTCTCAGAATATGGAACGAAAGGCTATCGACTGTGGCAACTTTTTATTCTGATTTGAAGTGGGTTATATCATTTTTTTTAAATATAATAATAATAGATTAATATGAAATTTTCATAAATGAAATCATCACTGTATCATACAGTTAAAAAATATGAATAAAGCCTAAATATGATACAAGTTTAATTAAATTAAATCATTAAAATAACTGTTCGCCTTCCGGCTTAATTGAAGTTTTAAATGTATAAAATCTCCTTTCCTGCATGTTTGTTCCTTGTGCTCTTTTTCCTGAATTTCTCTCTTTTTAATAGTCTGAGTTAAGAATTTTTTTTTTCCAGATTTTCCCATTTCCCGAAAGAAAGAATTCCGTCGCTCGCCATTTCAGTTGCTAATAGTTAATATTACTCCAAATATTCATTCTTATTCTTTTCTATTGGGGACATTTTCGCCATAGATGTCAAGTGCTGTTTTAAATGTAACTCCTTTCCTTGCTCTAGGAAATATCTTTTCTTGTTTCTCTATTTCCATTGGAATTCCTTAAGAAGGCTTCTACAGGTTTTCTTCTATTAATTTAAGTCTGGAATCTAATTTTACTCAGTTTTTCTCGTCTTGTTCTTGCATTACTCAAATATCATTCTCTAAATTTTAAATTGACTCATAGACTCCGACTTTAGCTCTTCGGTCTACCATATGGACTTCGTCATCATCTTAATGGTTTATCAGTTCCTGACTTATTGTAAACATCTCTTCCTTCTGGGAGTTTAATTCCTCTTCGAGATTTTTATGTTTCTAATAAGTAGATGAGTCAGCTGTTTCATCTATTCAGAGTTCATTTGTTCTATTTCAATGTTGTCTAAATCAAAGGTAATAGGATCTATATTCAATTATCGTACTTTACCTTCTTCGTTTATTTTTTATTTCTTCGTTATTATTTTTATCTATTCAGTTGAGTGGTCTCTTTTTTCAGTTTTCAATGGAGGCGTTGAGAGCTGTGTCAATTTTTCTGTTCTG
Organism: Loxodes magnus; assembly: GCA_946699065.1. Classification (NCBI taxonomy): domain Eukaryota; phylum Ciliophora; class Karyorelictea; order Loxodida; family Loxodidae; genus Loxodes; species Loxodes magnus. Next base: position 127,446 of record CAMPDV010000480.1, read on the forward strand.
AATTTTTGTCTCAGTTCCTGCTTGTCCTTTGATAGAAGAAGTCTGCTTTATTTTAATTTGTAGGATTTAGTATTTTTTATTAGTTCTTCTAATTTATTTTGTTTTTCTGGTTATTTTTATTAAGAAGAGCGTTAAGTTGAAGAAGACGTGGAGAGAATATTTGCTTCTGGTTTTCTCTCCTGTTCTGAGGAGGTGGTAAAAAAACCCTTCTTGAAGCCAGCCATTTTTTTTATCGATACAAGTTTAATAGTTTCAAATTGCATTTCTTAAGTTACCTCTCAATTTTAGTTCTATAGATCATTAGCTAATATATTTTTAATCTTTCGCCGATTTCACTTAAAAATCCTTTGCATAAACAAAAATTGTTTTCTTTTTACTTGCATCTACAGACTGTTACTAAACCACTCAAAGTATTAGTCTTTGCTAAGATCACTCAATGTCTCGTGTAGTAAATTTCCTGACGCCAATTCCTTCTCCACTTATTTTTTCTTTTGCAAGATATTTAAGTTTAAATTTTGAGAAATGAATAATATATCTTAAGGGGAGCAAATGAAAGAAGTGGTTGAATATTTTATTTTGCGCTTTTTTAATTTAAATTTACTTAAGAATGTTGAAATAGTAAAGTTAAGACATGAGCTAAAAAAAGAGACGCTTCTAGTTTTTTTTTTTGCTTCGTGAAGGTCGTGTAATACCGCTTCGAGAATTTTTTTCTTTTTTTAAACGATTTTATTAAAATTCGAAAATTACAAAAAAAGATAAAATTAAAGAATGATTTAAATATAAGATTAAAAAAATGATGTAGTTAAAGCAAAAATTGTTTCTACAATATATAAATAAATAATAAATAAATTTGATTATAGAGCGATTATTACCTCGTTGGTGCGCAGCTCTTTCCATATTTCAATATATGTACGTTTCTTAAAATAAACCTTCAGATAATAGAAATTCTTCTCATATTAGTTACATATCTTCATCATTTTACAAAAAATTGTCTCTTTTTTCTTCTGTCTTCTATTTTTTTAAGCTTTATTAGATCTTTATTACACGCTTCATTTATTTTTTCTTACTCATCTTACTAATTTTCATTTCATTTTCTTTTATTCTTAATCAAACTTTTATAAAATCATAACAATCATCCTTTTCCTACTCTATTATAGTCTTTTACTATTTCTTTTTTTCATTCAATTTTATTTTTTATGTATCCTTTATTCACTTTTTCTAGTATATCTTTGATAATATCTTTTATAATCAAGTCAGCTCTGTTTTACTCTTCTTAGGTTCTAATGAATTTCTCGAATTTGACCATACCTCATATTATATCAAATAATTCTGTTCCTTATCTTCATACTACTATTGCTACTAGATTTAAATTACATTTTTTTTAAATCTTTAGATTCTGAACATTTTACATGATATGCATTTCAATTTCACTTAAATCGTTAAGAAAGAGCATGGTATGTAAAAGATAGCGTGCCTTTCTTTAAAGCAATCATAGCTCTCATTAAATCTCGATCTTAATCGAAATATGAAATATGAAATATATTTCTTCTTTTATGTTTTTTTTGTATCTAGGGTAGTGGGGTTTAATAACTAATTAATCAAGTCGTAATTTAAAAAAAATAATGATGATATCGATCACACAATTCTTTCACTATCTTCTAAGTCGATCTATTTTTTCAGAAAGCTTGTCAAATGATTTTCATCCCTTTAGACTTTCTATTACCATCATCTATAAATATATTTTTATTCTATCTTTTAAGTTCAGAATAATACATACAATTCTAATAAGACACATGATTTTTTTAACTTAGATCGAACAATAAATATCTAATATTGAGCAAAATAGAAAAAAATTTGAAATTTTATCTTAACATTTTGTTTAAAAAATGTTAAAATATAATGAAAATAAAAAGTCAAGGCAAAACATTTCTCTCAGATTTTAAAAAGAGTAAACGTAATAGTTAAACTCAGAAATAAACTCCAAAAGATTGAAAAATAAAAAATAAAATAGAAAAATTTAATATTGTGTAAAAAATGAACGACCTTATAAATAAAAAATACTTTTTGATAAAAAAGTAAATATTCAGATAAGAAGGGGTAATATGATTTGGTAAATATCATTTTAGAAAATTAAAGAAATTTTTTATTTCTGGAAGAAAGGTAAAAGTGGAAATATATTGGATAGTAAAAATAAAAAAATAAATGAACATTGGTAAATATAAGGAGATGAATCACATTAATAAATAAAACTTTTTAAGACAGTTTTATCTGATAAATGTGGACATTTTTTTAAAGTTTATAAGTTGATAAAAAGAGTTGAATAAAGAGATACGAAGATACTCAAAATTTGAGAAATATTTAATATTTTTGAAGAAAAAAGTAATAATTTATGGTTTAAGTAAAACGCTTAAACTAGTTTAAACGTAATAGTTAAACTCAGAAATAAACTCCAAAAGATTGAAAAATAAAAAATAAAATAGAAAAATTTAATATTGTGTAAAAAATGAACGACCTTATAAATAAAAAATACTTTTTGATAAAAAAGTAAATATTCAGATAAGAAGGGGTAATATGATTTGGTAAATATCATTTTAGAAAATTAAAGAAATTTTTTATTTCTGGAAGAAAGGTAAAAGTGGAAATATATTGGATAGTAAAAATAAAAAAATAAATGAACATTGGTAAATATAAGGAGATGAATCACATTAATAAATAAAACTTTTTAAGACAGTTTTATCTGATAAATGTGGACATTTTTTTAAAGTTTATAAGTTGATAAAAAGAGTTGAATAAAGAGATACGAAGATACTCAAAATTTGAGAAATATTTAATATTTTTGAAGAAAAAAGTAATAATTTATGGTTTAAGTAAAACGCTTAAACTAGTTTAAACGTAATAGTTAAACTCAGAAATAAACTCCAAAAGATTGAAAAATAAAAAATAAAATAGAAAAATTTAATATTGTGTAAAAAATGAACGACCTTATAAATAAAAAATACTTTTTGATAAAAAAGTAAATATTCAGATAAGAAGGGGTAATATGATTTGGTAAATATCATTTTAGAAAATTAAAGAAATTTTTTATTTCTGGAAGAAAGGTAAAAGTGGAAATATATTGGATAGTAAAAATAAAAAAATAAATGAACATTGGTAAATATAAGGAGATGAATCACATTAATAAATAAAACTTTTTAAGACAGTTTTATCTGATAAATGTGGACATTTTTTTAAAGTTTATAAGTTGATAAAAAGAGTTGAATAAAGAGATACGAAGATACTCAAAATTTGAGAAATATTTAATATTTTTGAAGAAAAAAGTAATAATTTATGGTTTAAGTAAAACGCTTAAACTAGTTTAAACGTAATAGTTAAACTCAGAAATAAACTCCAAAAGATTGAAAAATAAAAAATAAAATAGAAAAATTTAATATTGTGTAAAAAATGAACGACCTTATAAATAAAAAATACTTTTTGATAAAAAAGTAAATATTCAGATAAGAAGGGGTAATATGATTTGGTAAATATCATTTTAGAAAATTAAAGAAATTTTTTATTTCTGGAAGAAAGGTAAAAGTGGAAATATATTGGATAGTAAAAATAAAAAAATAAATGAACATTGGTAAATATAAGGAGATGAATCACATTAATAAATAAAACTTTTTAAGACAGTTTTATCTGATAAATGTGGACATTTTTTTAAAGTTTATAAGTTGATAAAAAGAGTTGAATAAAGAGATACGAAGATACTCAAAATTTGAGAAATATTTAATATTTTTGAAGAAAAAAGTAATAATTTATGGTTTAAGTAAAACGCTTAAACTAGTTTAAACGTAATAGTTAAACTCAGAAATAAACTCCAAAAGATTGAAAAATAAAAAATAAAATAGAAAAATTTAATATTGTGTAAAAAATGAACGACCTTATAAATAAAAAATACTTTTTGATAAAAAAGTAAATATTCAGATAAGAAGGGGTAATATGATTTGGTAAATATCATTTTAGAAAATTAAAGAAATTTTTTATTTCTGGAAGAAAGGTAAAAGTGGAAATATATTGGATAGTAAAAATAAAAAAATAAATGAACATTGGTAAATATAAGGAGATGAATCACATTAATAAATAAAACTTTTTAAGACAGTTTTATCTGATAAATGTGGACATTTTTTTAAAGTTTATAAGTTGATAAAAAGAGTTGAATAAAGAGATACGAAGATACTCAAAATTTGAGAAATATTTAATATTTTTGAAGAAAAAAGTAATAATTTATGGTTTAAGTAAAACGCTTAAACTAGTTTAAACGTAATAGTTAAACTCAGAAATAAACTCCAAAAGATTGAAAAATAAAAAATAAAATAGAAAAATTTAATATTGTGTAAAAAATGAACGACCTTATAAATAAAAAATACTTTTTGATAAAAAAGTAAATATTCAGATAAGAAGGGGTAATATGATTTGGTAAATATCATTTTAGAAAATTAAAGAAATTTTTTATTTCTGGAAGAAAGGTAAAAGTGGAAATATATTGGATAGTAAAAATAAAAAAATAAATGAACATTGGTAAATATAAGGAGATGAATCACATTAATAAATAAAACTTTTTAAGACAGTTTTATCTGATAAATGTGGACATTTTTTTAAAGTTTATAAGTTGATAAAAAGAGTTGAATAAAGAGATACGAAGATACTCAAAATTTGAGAAATATTTAATATTTTTGAAGAAAAAAGTAATAATTTATGGTTTAAGTAAAACGCTTAAACTAGTTTAAACGTAATAGTTAAACTCAGAAATAAACTCCAAAAGATTGAAAAATAAAAAATAAAATAGAAAAATTTAATATTGTGTAAAAAATGAACGACCTTATAAATAAAAAATACTTTTTGATAAAAAAGTAAATATTCAGATAAGAAGGGGTAATATGATTTGGTAAATATCATTTTAGAAAATTAAAGAAATTTTTTATTTCTGGAAGAAAGGTAAAAGTGGAAATATATTGGATAGTAAAAATAAAAAAATAAATGAACATTGGTAAATATAAGGAGATGAATCACATTAATAAATAAAACTTTTTAAGACAGTTTTATCTGATAAATGTGGACATTTTTTTAAAGTTTATAAGTTGATAAAAAGAGTTGAATAAAGAGATACGAAGATACTCAAAATTTGAGAAATATTTAATATTTTTGAAGAAAAAAGTAATAATTTATGGTTTAAGTAAAACGCTTAAACTAGTTTAAACGTAATAGTTAAACTCAGAAATAAACTCCAAAAGATTGAAAAATAAAAAATAAAATAGAAAAATTTAATATTGTGTAAAAAATGAACGACCTTATAAATAAAAAATACTTTTTGATAAAAAAGTAAATATTCAGATAAGAAGGGGTAATATGATTTGGTAAATATCATTTTAGAAAATTAAAGAAATTTTGAATTTCTGGAAGAAAGGTAAAAGTGGAAATATATTGGATAGTAAAAATAAAAAAATAAATGAACATTGGTAAATATAAGGAGATGAATCACATTAATAAATAAAACTTTTTAAGACAGTTTTATCTGATAAATGTGGACATTTTTTTAAAGTTTATAAGTTGATAAAAAGAGTTGAATAAAGAGATACGAAGATACTCAAAATTTGAGAAATATTTAATATTTTTGAAGAAAAAAGTAATAATTTATGGTTTAAGTAAAACGCTTAAACTAGTTTAAACGTAATAGTTAAACTCAGAAATAAACTCCAAAAGATTGAAAAATAAAAAATAAAATAGAAAAATTTAATATTGTGTAAAAAATGAACGACCTTATAAATAAAAAATACTTTTTGATAAAAAAGTAAATATTCAGATAAGAAGGGGTAATATGATTTGGTAAATATCATTTTAGAAAATTAAAGAAATTTTTTATTTCTGGAAGAAAGGTAAAAGTGGAAATATATTGGATAGTAAAAATAAAAAAATAAATGAACATTGGTAAATATAAGGAGATGAATCACATTAATAAATAAAACTTTTTAAGACAGTTTTATCTGATAAATGTGGACATTTTTTTAAAGTTTATAAGTTGATAAAAAGAGTTGAATAAAGAGATACGAAGATACTCAAAATTTGAGAAATATTTAATATTTTTGAAGAAAAAAGTAATAATTTATGGTTTAAGTAAAACGCTTAAACTAGTTTAAACGTAATAGTTAAACTCAGAAATAAACTCCAAAAGATTGAAAAATAAAAAATAAAATAGAAAAATTTAATATTGTGTAAAAAATGAACGACCTTATAAATAAAAAATACTTTTTGATAAAAAAGTAAATATTCAGATAAGAAGGGGTAATATGATTTGGTAAATATCATTTTAGAAAATTAAAGAAATTTTTTATTTCTGGAAGAAAGGTAAAAGTGGAAATATATTGGATAGTAAAAATAAAAAAATAAATGAACATTGGTAAATATAAGGAGATGAATCACATTAATAAATAAAACTTTTTAAGACAGTTTTATCTGATAAATGTGGACATTTTTTTAAAGTTTATAAGTTGATAAAAAGAGTTGAATAAAGAGATACGAAGATACTCAAAATTTGAGAAATATTTAATATTTTTGAAGAAAAAAGTAATAATTTATGGTTTAAGTAAAACGCTTAAACTAGTTTAAACGTAATAGTTAAACTCAGAAATAAACTCCAAAAGATTGAAAAATAAAAAATAAAATAGAAAAATTTAATATTGTGTAAAAAATGAACGACCTTATAAATAAAAAATACTTTTTGATAAAAAAGTAAATATTCAGATAAGAAGGGGTAATATGATTTGGTAAATATCATTTTAGAAAATTAAAGAAATTTTTTATTTCTGGAAGAAAGGTAAAAGTGGAAATATATTGGATAGTAAAAATAAAAAAATAAATGAACATTGGTAAATATAAGGAGATGAATCACATTAATAAATAAAACTTTTTAAGACAGTTTTATCTGATAAATGTGGACATTTTTTTAAAGTTTATAAGTTGATAAAAAGAGTTGAATAAAGAGATACGAAGATACTCAAAATTTGAGAAATATTTAATATTTTTGAAGAAAAAAGTAATAATTTATGGTTTAAGTAAAACGCTTAAACTAGTTTAAACGTAATAGTTAAACTCAGAAATAAACTCCAAAAGATTGAAAAATAAAAAATAAAATAGAAAAATTTAATATTGTGTAAAAAATGAACGACCTTATAAATAAAAAATACTTTTTGATAAAAAAGTAAATATTCAGATAAGAAGGGGTAATATGATTTGGTAAATATCATTTTAGAAAATTAAAGAAATTTTTTATTTCTGGAAGAAAGGTAAAAGTGGAAATATATTGGATAGTAAAAATAAAAAAATAAATGAACATTGGTAAATATAAGGAGATGAATCACATTAATAAATAAAACTTTTTAAGACAGTTTTATCTGATAAATGTGGACATTTTTTTAAAGTTTATAAGTTGATAAAAAGAGTTGAATAAAGAGATACGAAGATACTCAAAATTTGAGAAATATTTAATATTTTTGAAGAAAAAAGTAATAATTTATGGTTTAAGTAAAACGCTTAAACTAGTTTAAACGTAATAGTTAAACTCAGAAATAAACTCCAAAAGATTGAAAAATAAAAAATAAAATAGAAAAATTTAATATTGTGTAAAAAATGAACGACCTTATAAATAAAAAATACTTTTTGATAAAAAAGTAAATATTCAGATAAGAAGGGGTAATATGATTTGGTAAATATCATTTTAGAAAATTAAAGAAATTTTTTATTTCTGGAAGAATAGCTTTTTTTTTTTAATTTTTGCATTAGATTTATGTTTTTCCGTTTTTTCTTTTTATTAAACTTTTTTATTTATTTTTTTTTATTTAATTTTTTATACTTGTATTTATATTTTTTTAATTATTATTTATACTTTATTTTTTTTTTTGTTTCAAACTTTGATTATTAATAGTTTAAATGATTTCGATTTTATTAATTTTTAAACTTATTCTCTTTGATTCTAATAATTTAATTTTTGTATAGCTTTATTATCATTTTTTTTCTTTTAAAAATTATCATTACTTTTTTTTTACTTTTTAATTTTTCTTCTATTAATTTTTGATAGATTTATAAATTTATTTCAAGGCCTTCTTTTTCTTTCTTGAATTTCTTTTCTCAAGATTATCGTCTCATATTATATAAAGGTGTTTAATTTTTTCAATGAAGGCTTTTCATTAGCTTTTTTTATTTATTTTAATTCTAGATTTATTTTCAAAGTGACATATTTTATTTTTCTTATTTGTTTAAATTCTTTCTGCGATCTATTTATTTAAGATTGACTTTTTTATAACTACTAAAAATATTTTATGTCTTTTATTTCAATGCTATTAATTTCCTTTGTCCTTTTTTCTTGATCTTTTCTATAATTATTTGTTCGATTAATGCTTTTCACCTTTGTAATAATGTAACTCAAAAAATCTAGATCTAGTTCTTTTTTCTTGGTTCCTAAATTTCTTCTTCTTGTTTAAGCAAGTCATTTGAATATGATGTTCATACTGTGTAATTCAATTTCATATTAGCACTTTTCATTCCTTTTCTAGATATATAAAAATCTTTATTTAAAAAGTATCAGAATAGATTATCTAACTTCTAGAAAATTTCTACTGTTAAGAAGAAATTTTACTTAAAATAAATGGATAAATAGTGAATTATTCGCGACTTATAAAGGGTTAAAACGGAGTAGCATATCATCACTCTGTCTATTTAACTTGATAATAGCAATGTTTCTCCATAACTTTGAAGATTAAGAGTAAAAAATGCTGATTAATTTTAGAAATAAGAGGAATTAACTCAAAAAATATATCCATGAGCTTTTGCATACTCAGATGAACTATCCTTATCAAGTGACATGGAATATTTAGAGGAAGTGAACGAAAATTTAACCTAATGGGTAGAAGATACAAATTGAAAATTTTAGATTAAGCAAAATGAATAATATGAAAAGCAGCAGAAAATAGTAACTGAGAGTATATATGAAATAAGAACGAGGTGGAAAATTTAAGGATCGAAAGAGTAACGACCTTTTAATACCTAGATCATATAATAGAAGAGAATATCAGTTTTTAAAATTCAGATAGAATGGCTAGAAGCATTTTAAATGACGTAAACATGAGTACTTTTAAAATAACAATGAGTAAGGGATTAAAACCTTTTAATGCAGAAATATTGATAAAAAATTTCGTAAGCTCAGTTTTCAGAGATGGACAAAGTGATCCCATATTCTGAATAATTTGAAGGAAAATAAATGATAGAGCATTTAGAAATAATATAGAGAAGATCTTTACGAACAATCATAGAGACCCCTTTTCAATTGTAAAATGAGATTTTAGAACATGAACTTTAGTTTATGAAATTTAAACATTACCTATGATAAAAAGCGTTTAGATTAAGAGGCAAATTAATAGGTAACTAAGGAAAATCAGTAGACGAATTAATGTTTGACCTAAGTAAAGAAGAGAACATTATATTTGAATAATAACGCGAGACAATAAAATTAGAATTAAAAATTGAGAGCAAAGATATATTATAGAAGATGGCAATAATAATAAAGGGAAGAAAGCATTAATCGTGCAATTTGAGAATATAGAGTATACGTAAAAGATAGATAAATAATGGAGTAAATGATAATAACATTATAGTATAGAAAACCCTGATTTGATGAATATGTAATTCGACCTGCCAACTACCTGAGATTCAATAAAAGCAGAAAAGAAGAAATATGTTTCATATTTAGAATAAGAAAGAGATGTAATGGGAGCTAGGATTGCTTAAAAGAAAGACACCTAATTGTGACAAACAAAGTCCTTTCTGTAATGATGCAAGAGAAAATGAAAGGCATATCATAGAAAAATGTTCTGAATACAAAGAAGGAAGATAAATATGTATTTTAAATCTAAGAGCAATAGGAGTAGGAAGATAAAGAACATAATTATTTGATATAATATGAGGTACGGTCAAATTCGAGGAATTCATTAGAACCTAAGAAGAGTAAAACAGAGTTGACTTGATAATAAAAGATTATATCATAGATATCTTAGAAAAAGTGTAAAAAAGATACATAATAAATAAAATTGAATGGAAAAAAGAAATAGTAAAAGATTATAATAGAGTAGGAAAAGGATGATTTTTATAATTTTATAAAAGTTTGATTAAGAAGAAAAGAATTAAAAACGAAAATTAGTAAGAAATGTAAGAAAACATTAAATAAGCTTGCAAAAAAGATCTAATAAAGCGTAGATAGATAGAAAGCAGAAGAACAAAAGATAATGAAGAGTAAAACGATGAAATATGAAATTAATAAAACAAGAATTTCTATTATCTGAAGGCTTACTTGAAGAAATGGACATATATTGAAATATGGAAAGAGCTGCGTACCAATGAGATGTGTAACGCTCTATAATCAAATTTATTTATTTATATTTAAGTGTGAAATTAATTTAAATGTCTGTTTCTAATCCATTCAAAATATCAGTCTTTGCTAAGATCACTCAACATCTCTTGTAGTAAATTTCCTGATGGCTAGTTCCTTCTTTCCATAATTTTTTTTTCTGAAATATCTCAGTTTAATTGTGAAAAATGATGTTATTTAATTACCTATCTTAGAAGGAGCAAATGAAAGAATTGTTTGGGTATTTTCTTTTGTGGTTTTTTTAATTTGAATTTACTTAAGAATGTTGAATTAGTAAAATTAAGAGATGAGCTAAATAAAGATGATTCTTGTTTTCTTTCTTGCTTTGTGAAGGTTGCTTATAATCCTTTCTAGAAATTTTCTTTTTTTTAACTATTTTATTAAATTTCGAAATTCACAGAATAAAATAATATTTAAAGAATGATTTAAATATAAATAAATAAATTGGGTTATAAAGCACGTAGCATTCTCGTTGGTGCACAGCTCTTTAAATTATTTTATTTTATGTAGAAAAATAACATTTTATGAGTCTCTCTATCCTTGTTTCTCATCCTGCAGTGTATCCATGTAATTTTACCTTTCAAAGCATAGGATGCAATATGCGATTACGGGTACATCATTTCCCCAATCTATGATGAAGAAGGTTTTCTCCTGGCATTCAGAGTTCTCCAACTTGTCAAATCTTCCTTCTAGTGTTCTCATTTTATTGGTTTCTCTTGTTACGATTTATCCTCTATCCACACTAATTTTTAATTGCCTTGCTGGGCCTCCAAGCAGCATCCGAAGGAAAGGGCTTGACACCCAATGTAAATTAAATTATATAATTTTAAAAAAAAATTTTAGCTTAAAAAATTTTGCTTCTACGATATATGATACAGACTCTTTTAGATATAAAAGAGATTAACTTATAACTTAATTAAATCTATATTTGTATTTTAAAATATGTTTAGATATCCATTTCTAACTTACATGGCAAACTACTTTATAGAATTTTAAATATATTAATAATTAAATTCATTTGATTAGTTTTGCTTAAAACAGTAGGTCTATTGTAAAAGGACAAAGCATTGATAGAATTTAATTTTTTCTTCGTATATATCCCTTTGCCAGAAAATCGTAACCAGCTTCTTTCCAGCTTCTACCGGAGTATATTGTCTTATTTTCTCTTATAATCTCTAAATCTATGGTAATTTCTTTCTTGATTATATTGCAAATTATAAAAATGGTATATTTTCTAGATCCTTATTTCTTTTTCCTTTCTTATTTTCATATGTTAAAAAATCAGAATCACTTAGTTAAACCATTGTTTATTAAGTTCTTTTTATATTATACAAATTTGTCACTATAGTTTTAAATGTTCTTCTTGTTCCTTTTTTTTTATTCTTATTTAATTTTTTTTTTTTCACTTTAATGAGCCATTAATCATATTTATTCATTTAGCTATTTTATCTTTGTTTCATTTCTTTATTTAGAGTTAAAGCCAGGCATATTTATGTTTCTATCCGTAGCATGAGATCAAAGTTATGAAATAGTTGTTTTAACTGCTATTCTAATTCGATTTCTGTTCTTATTGGCTTGAAAATATTTAGGAAATTTGTTTATTTCTAGTCCAAGTATTTAATTTTTAGTCAAGTCACAAATTTTTTTTCTCCATTAATATCATTTGATGCTAATCCCTTCTACCATTATTTTATATTTCTTTAAAGCTGCTTCTGTCCTAGTTGTAGAGCTTTATTGGTGCTTGCTTACCTATTTTGGCAGAATTTGCACAAGAGATTATTGAGAATTTTTTTTCTTATTTTTCCATCTCTATTTCTGCTTATTATTTGAAGGTCTTAAAAAGACAGGGTTAGATAAAGCTAATACATACTTTTTAAAACTAGATGCTTCTAGTTCTCTACTACTTTAGGAGATTGTCCAAATACCCTTCACGAAAAATCTTCCATTTTTGATTTTAATTAATTTTTTGTCCTAATTTATCTGATAAAGCTTCTTTTAGATACCTAAAACAAATTTAAAATGAAAGGAATAATCCCTAGTTAAAAGTTAGAATAAGCAAAGTTTTAAAGCGAAGCTTCTTTTACTTTTTTTATTCCTACCAATATTTTTTTTAAAGACTTTATAGATAAAAAGTATACTAAATATGAAGGAAAAAGGTTGAAGTTTTCTATTATAAAATAATATGATTAAAATCAAAATTTTTTGAAATGAATCAACTTTGATCCATTTTATTATGGTATTGCTATATTTCTAAACTTAGATAACATTAATTTGATTTGCTTATGTAAGATTGATAAAAGGAGGTTACTTTGTTTATTATGTGTATAAATAAATAGAGAGGAGTAATACTCCAATTAAAAATAGCTTAAAGTCTGGTGCCAGAAAATGCCCCATAGGAGAAGAACGAGACAAGAGAAGAGAAGAGAAGACAAGATTGAAGAGGCATCAAGTAGCATTAATGATGAAAAATGCCAGAGACTAAGGTCTCTTAGGGTTGCATTCTAATCACGGTCCTATAGAAGACAAAATTCACAAGGGAAAGTTAGCACTGTGGAAGACTTCAGCAAGGAAATTTTAACTTTAAAAATCTTTATTGAAGAGCTGCACATCATTGAGATGCTATCGCTCTATAATCTCATTTATTTATTATTTATAAAATTATATTTTAAATAGGGAGGAGCAATCATCCCAAGTACCAGGAAATTCTTCAAGAGGGGCAAACTGAGCAAGAATCTTGACAGGAGGCAAGTAGGAAAGAACTGGAGGCATTGAGTAATTGTTGATGAAAGATACCGACTGATTAGGTCTCTTGGGGCATCACTTCAACCATGTCCTGTTAGAAGACAGAATTTCCAAGAGAGGGAAGCACTGGAGGAAACTTCCAATGAAAATTTGTATTAACGATAAATAATATAAATTTAAATAGCTGCGCACCATCGAGAGAACTACGCGCTCTATAATCCAACTTATTTATCAAATAAAGATAAAACTTAATATTATCTATGCTTTAGATTTAATTTTACTTTTAGAAACTGGAAAAATCACTTTATAAATAGAGTAAGTATACCTATCCTTTGTTTGATAATTACATAAATAATAAAAAAATCGCACTAATTCAAAAAAAAATTTACAATTATTGGACAGAAATAAAAGCTCATAAAGTGATAATTATTAAGCTTTAGACCAATATTCAAATATTTTTATTTCATAAATTTAATAACAATTGCATTTCGTAAAAGTTCAAAGCTTATTGAATTTTTAAATCCCCATTTTAAAAAATTTTCTTGAAAGACTTAAAAATTTTAAATATAGCTTTATTTTAGAAAATGGATGCAACAGTAATATCAATTCTAAAGATTACTTGTGCAGTTGCTATTTTTATCAGTATTCTGAGTAGCATTGTCATGATATCTCTTTATATAATATTTAAAAATGCTAGAAATGAACACTTTCTTTTGATTCAATGAGCAAATGTATGCTATATATTTTGCTCCGCTTTAGCGATAATTTTATATTTAGATATCTGGAGTAATATTTAATTTTTGCGTTGCCTATTTCTTTATTTAGCTTTTTATCTTGCTTTTGTACTTTTAATATTGATAGGCCTTTTATCTTATAACATACATATGATTCTTGTTAAATTGAAGAAAACCTAAAATATTTAGATTTTAATAACTAGATCCTTTGTCTGATCTCTTCCAATATTGCTAATTGGTATTATAATAGATTTATTATTCTTACTTTGCAATACTTGCAACAATCAGATTTTGAGAATTACTATTATTTATTTAGCGATATTTTGATGAATACCAGTGAGTGTAATTTCCTCTTGAATACTATATGTGATTATTAAAGTAAGCCTAGTTCAATTTCCAACGCTAGTAAGTCTTTCTTATGATATGTAAGAGACCGTTCAATTCTATAAATCGATTTATTATTCTATTTACATTTACTTTATCAACTGTCTTATTGGATCTTGTGTTGGTATAATTTATGGAATAAGAGTAATTTTCTTCAATAGACTGCACATTTCTGAAACTTATTTTACGGCAATTCTAATTATTGTTACAATCGAAAGCATGTCTAATTTCATTTTTGTGATAGTATGTTGTGTGAAGACTGAAATTAAGAATGAAGTGATGAAATGATTAATTAAAAAGCAATCAAGTACTTAAATCAGAAGAAACGAGTAGAACTCAGTTTTATAAGAGTTTTTAGATGAGAGTTTTAGTGAATCTTTTGATGCTTAGACAGTTAATAAACCTTTAATTGAAGATTTTTAACTTAAATAATAAATTTATTTTTGAAAGCTAAACTAGCACTTAATATACCTTCCAACCTAAATCTTTTTAACAAGTCATTAGCAATCAACATTGAGTATCTGAATACCATCATTAATTTTTTCATTCCTAAAAAGGATAAATTTTCTATTATGAAGATTCTCTAAATAAAATGAATAACACCCGAAAGCAAACATTTTATTTTATTTCATAGTTATGATAGAAAAAAAATTAGATTTGGTAAAATATTAATGATAAAAGTTATTTTTATTGAATAATGTTAATTAAATATTAAAATATCTTTAACTTAGAGTAAAAGATCTCCTTTTTATTTTTTTACCAAATGACAATTTTAGAAAAATTAGCAGGGTAATTGGCTTTATTTATGTCTGCTTTTTATAAAATTAATTTAGCGATATGAAAAGGAAATTCTTGAGAATAAACTTAAATTTTCTTTAAATGAATTTTAAACAACCAAATTTAATATTTTTAATACTTAATTTAAAATCTTAGATCTTCCTTTACTTTTTAGAAGATTTATTAATAAAGCATTATACTTTTATAATGAAACGAATCGCTATTAAAAACAGTCTAATAATTTTCATTTTTTATAATATTGAACACTCTATATCAATTTATTTTCTATCCATATGGTAATAATAATTGCTTGACTACAACATTAAAGATAGACTAGTATTTATTTTAATATCTTATTTTAAATAGCAGTTTTAGAAATTTTGTAATGCTTTTGTTATTTAGATTTTTATTTATTTATTAGAATCTAGAAAATTATGAAAAATAATGGAGTATCTTCATTAAATCTTTAGTAGCTTTATTTAACCTTTTATGATTTATGTTTTCTTAAGATTCCAAAATATAAAGATTGTTTGCTTTTAATATAAAACTAATTCAAGTTTATGTTTATCTATTTATGCTTTTTTTGATTGCTTACTTAAGTTTATAAGAAGAAAGATCCAAACTCTTTCCACTTTTTTTTTGTTTGCTTAAATCTGTAATTTATGCGAATAGATTTTTCAAAATACTATAAATATTAAATTTTACTTCGGTTTAAAAATACAGATTTTACCTTACAAATTTGAGATATTAGTACGTAACTATGCTATATTAAAAAAGCTCTATATATATGTAATTAAAATTAAAAAAAATGGAGTTAGCTAATTGAATTTTATTAAAAAGAGATGTCTAATTTTAAAAGGAGAATTTAGCTTAAAATTACAGCATGAAAGTTTTAATTATAAAGCATATAAAAAGCATTTAAATTTTGAATTATTTCAAAATGATTTATATTTCTTTAAACTCTTAATATAATATTCTAAAATCACTAAAGTTAATCTATTTAGCAAAGATTATTAACTATTTTGCTTTTTTAAGTCTTAAAATCATCATTTTTGTTGGTGCACAGCTCTTTAAATTAAGTTTTAAAGTTGCAAACATTTTTTATTAGAGGTTGCTCCTGTTCTGTCACTCGCTTGGATATCCTGTCTTCTATTGAGGCGTGATTGGAATGATGTCCAAAAGACTTAATCATCGGGCGTCTTTCATCTAGTGCTACTTGATACATCCAGTTCTTTCTTCTTGGCATCTACCCAGAAACTTGCTTAGTTCTTCGCTCCTAGGGGTACTTACTGATCCCAGAATTTAAGTTAATCTCAGTTGGAGGATTGCTCCTCCCATTTTAAATTTAATAATTAATTAAAATTTGGTAGCATTTGAGGTATTTATGCCTCTTTCCCATAACCCTCTAAAATATCCGAAAGCTAAAAAAAGTTTAAAGATTTTTTGCTCTCTTTACTTATTTATCTTTTTTAGATACCTTATTCCAGTGGTAAATTCTGATGCTTCTTGTTGCAAGATATTCTTAATTTAATTCCTAAGATTATCTTCAGATACTAGAGTCGAAGATCCCTGATGATAAACCTTCAATCTATTTTTATTCTTTGTCCAAGTAATAGTCCAAGTAATAGTCCAAGTAATAGTCCAATAGTCCAAGTAATAGTCCAAGTAATAGTCCAAGTAATAGTCCAAGTAATAGTCCAAGTAATAGTCCAAGTAATAGTCCAAGTAATAGTCCAAGTAATAGTCCAAGTAATAGTCCAAGTAATAGTCCAAGTAATAGTCCAAGTAATAGTCCAAGTAATAGTCCAAGTAATAGTCCAAGTAATAGTCCAAGTAATAGTCCAAGTAATAGTCCAAGTAATAGTCCAAGTAATAGTCCAAGAAATTCTAGGAAGTCAAAAATAAATTTAATTTCTTTAATTAATTAAATAAGTTCAAATAAAATTTGCCTTTCAACTAGAAGTTTGAAAAATTTTTAAATGTCTCCTTTCTCTAGCATTCGATTGCTTTCGTTCAATTTTTTTGCTTTTTGCGTCAGATCTTCCCGTCGCTCAATGGATAAAAATTTGTTGTCTTTGTCAGATCAAAATTCTGATTACTCTTCTTGTTTTATTTTTTTAAGACATTTCTGTCATAAGTGCCACAGATGAAGCATAGTTTTCTGGTTACTTTTGTTTTTTTCTGCTTGTTATTCCTTTCTTTTCTCTATTTCTATTTCTATTTCTATTTGGATTCAACCAACATGCTAGGATTCTTGTCGGACTTATTCCAAATTTTCTCTCAATCTCTATATTAATTTCTTCTTGCCTCATCCAATTTTTTTCCGATTTGTTCTTGAAAAATTCAATTTTTTTTTCATTTTCTGAAATGCTTCTTACAATTTTTTGTCCTATTATATCTCTAAATTTGTTTCCAAAACAAGACTCTTTATCTTCGATATTGCTTTCTAATTCTTCTTTCTGTTAAATTTGGTCTCTTCCAATGTTCGAATTCTTATTATCAGTGTTCATATTATGTCTAGTATCTAAGTTAAATCCATGCTTTTTATATTTTTTCGTTTTAGTCAGCCCTTATCTGTTCCTGCATTTAGGAGCTTATTTCTAGTTATTAATTTTGTTAAAGTTTCAGTGTTTCACCTAGTGCTCTTTTCTCTTTTTAGGTTATACATTCAAACCCATTAAAATTTTCATAGCATGATCCCTTTTACTAAGGTCTTAACTTTCTTGTATTCCTCCTTCCCAAAGAAAAATCCACCTTTAATAATTTCCATTTTCTTTAAAATTTTTATTCCATTAAAAACTTTTTTTCTTTAACTTCCTCACTCTATCTTTCAAATAAAAAAAAGTAAAATTTACTTTTTAAATATTTGTCAATATTTACATTTTTAAATCTTTAAAGTTTTCACTTTAATTAAAAACTAAGATTTATTATTTTTTCCATTGCTTTTTATAGTTATTTAAATATTTAAATTATCGTTAACAAAATTATGATACACTTTTATCTATTTTAAAAATTATGAGAAGTAAACAAGTTCTAGCTTTAAAAGATCTACTTTTTTTCTTTTGCTTATAATTAATATTAATAATCATATACCTGCTTTATTCTCCACATATCGCTTTATCATTTTCTATCTCTTTTTTCTATCTTTTTTCTATCTTTTTTCTATCTTTTTTCTATCTTTTTTCTATCTTTTTTCTATCTTTTTTCTATCTTTTTTCTATCTTTTTTCTATCTTTTTTCTATCTTTTTTCTATCTTTTTTCTATCTTTTTTCTATCTTAAGACTGCTAACCTTTAAGTGTCAAATTAAATTTATCTTATTTTTATTTAATTTCATCAAAACTGAAAATTTATTCCTTTCGAAAGCAAATAAATAGCCTAGAAATTTAAAAAAAGCTATTTTTATGTTGTAGTAATTTAATCAAAAATTTTTCCATTGAAAATTAAGGTTAAAATCAATATTTAAGAAACTTAAAGGAAATTTAATAAAAATAAAATGTAGTAAGAATCGATGGCATAATAGATCGAAACTTACAAGAAGATTAAGTAAATAATTGATCAGAAATACCTCTAGCTTTTTGAGTCGTTAGGATTAAGAGTGCTTCCTGCAAAGAGACTAGAATTTTAATAGGAATTATGGGATGGAATTCATAGTAAAGTTTAAAAAGGAGCGTTTAAAGGTATTCCAATTGCAATTAGAGTACTTAAATATGATAATAGTTCCTAAATTGAAGAAACTATTGAAGATTATGTTAAATAAATAGTTCTATGGTGTAAGGTCAGACATCACAGATTTATAGCTATATTTGGAATATCTTATGACTAAGGACTAATCATTGTTACAGAATATTAAAATGAAACAGTTGAATAAGCATTAGACAGACTCAATTAACCTGGAATTGAAAAATTGAAGCTGAGAATAGCCTACGAAATAGCAGAAACTTTGCTTGTAATGCATGAATTACATGATTTTATACATTAGAATATTAACTGCAGAAACTTCTTACTCGATAATAACGAACATGTTAAAATATGTGACTTGGGCTTGGCTAGAAACAAATAATAGAGTATTTAAAATTAAATTTAGGAATTCTAAAACTAGTCAATTGGATAGCTAGAATAAGTTGAATTTTTCAAGAAAGATACTTAACCTATGAATTTCAAAGCTCCTGAATATTTAAAAACAAATGCATAAATTACTAAATCTGTAGATATTTGAGCTTTAGGATGTGTTCTAATGCAACTTTATAGTAACAAGCAACCCTTCCAAATAGAAGAAGAAAATAGCATCCAATAATGAACTGAAAATGATATTAGAAAATTATTATCTTAAGAAATATAACCTTAAGTTAGTTAAGAAATACCAGCCTATATAAGAAATATTATTTTAAATTGTCTCAAGAATAATCCAGAGGAAAGACCATAGATAAGATGGATTTTTACCGAGATATAAAAAGTAATAGAAGATGAAGATTTTTTTTACTAATAATTTATTGACTAAAACTATTAGTAAAACTAGAATTAGTCCATTCCAAATTAGGAGATGTAAGAACAACTTATTTTTTAGTAAAACATGTTTCAAGGTGTTAACCTAAGTCAAGAAAACTAAAATTAGTTTATTCCAAATTAGTAGATGTAAGAGCAAAACGCTTTTTAGTAAAACACATTTTAAGGTGTTAATCTAAGTCAAGAAAACCAAAATTAGTTTATTCAAAAACAGGAGATGTAAGAGCAAAACACTTTTTAGTAAAACATGTTTCAAGGTGTTAACCTAAGTCAAGAAAACTAAAATTAGTTTATTCCAAATTAGTAGATGTAAGAACAAAACGCTTTTTAGTAAAACACATTTTAAGGTGTTAATCTAAGTCAAGAAAACCAAAATTAGTATATTCCAAAACAGGAGATATAAGAGCAAAACACAATTTAGTAAAACATGCTTCAAGAAGCTAACGTAAATCAAGAAAACCAAAATTAGTAAAACTTTTAAACACTTAAACATTTACCATATTAAAATTTCACTATAGTTATAACTTTTAAATTTTTATAAGTCAAAAATTCCTTTTATTAGATTAAAATATTATAGAAGACATCTATCTTAAAGTATCTTAAAGTTAAATATGAAAAATATTATTAAAATAATTTTGAAATTAATTTTTTCTTAAAATTACATTAAAAATAAAATAAAAAAATAAGGTTTAAAAAGGTTAATTTTTTCGAATAATATAAATTCTAAAATCAAGAAAAGAAAATGAACTGTAGTAATAACTAAAATTAAGCAATGCAAAAAGTTATAGAACATAAAAAGTAATATAAAGCAAAAGATATAGAAAATATTATTTTACATCGTTAAAATCATTTCAAAGTTTTAGAAAATTTTAAAGCTAATTTTTCTTCTTTTTATTGCTTGTACTTTAAAATTAATTTAATTACTTTAAACTATAAAAGAATAGAAAGAATCTAAAAAAGAATTATTTATAATAAGATAAAGCAGGACTATTTTAAGATAATTGTTCTATTACTTTTTATTTTTTTAGTATTTTCTTTGTATCAGATATCTAAAAAACTAATTTAAATATAAATAAATTGGATTATAGAGCGCGTAGCACTCTAGTTGATGTGCAGTTCTTTAAATTAATTTTATTTTATGTTGAAAAATAACATTTTATGAGTCTCTCTATCCTTGTTTCTCATCCTGCAGTGTATCCATGTAATTTTACCTTTCAAAATATAGGATGCAATATGCGATTACGGGTACATCATTTCCCCAATCTATGATGAAGAAGGTTTTCTCCTGGCATTCAGAGTTCTCCAGCTTTTCGAATCTTCCTCTTCTTGTTATTAGTTCCTCTTTCTCCGATTTATCCTCCGTCTGCGCTCATTTTTTAATTGCCTTGCTGGACCTCCAAGCAGCATCTGAAGAAAAGTGCTTTCCATCATTTAAAAATATTTTTATAATATAAATAGCTTCTTATGGCTTTTTTTGCATTTTGTCTCATTATATTAAATTTTTATAAATTTGAAAATTCACAAGCTTGTAGAAAATAAAATTATAACAATATATAAAAATAAAAAAATAATGCTAAAAGGAATAGAATTTTCGTTAAAAATAAAAAGTTGTCGATTTATTTTGTCAAAGTGGATTAAGACAACGAAATTTTATTTTTTAAGAGAAAAATTTATATATTACATCAAGTTAAATTTTATAGCAATTTCTAAATATAAATAATAAATAAATAAAAATGATTATAGAACGTGTAGCACCTCATTTGTACGCAGTTCTTTTAATATTAAATATTTAATATTAAGAAAAATGTTCTCATGCTTCGTGTTAAAATTCTAGTATCCCGATGAGTCATTTCAGCTTCTCCAAATGGCGAATCTACTTATTAAAAATTATTCTCGAATTTTGAAGCAAATGCTCCAGTCTTCTTGAATAAGGTCCAAATAAGAATTAGTTGTTAAGACATTAATTAGAAAGTCCGTCAGTCAAACTTTCATACTGTTAGTGAGAACCCTCAGGCAAATTAGGTTTGTCTCTTCTAAGCTTGTCCACCCTTCCCTGTGGTGGCATCTAGTATGAGATTGCTCGCAATACAGTATACACTTCCCCAGATTGCCTACTAGTTCTCCTGACCACAGCCGATATCCCTTTTATATATATAAATATAATAAGATTTATTAAAGTATTTAAATAATTTTTTAATACCTCTTTAATTCTCGACATATCAACGTATATTAAAATTTTAATATTAAGGCTTTCAGTAATGATCTGATTTTTAAGTTTCAATACTAATAAATTTTAATTAGATTCTTAGTAATTTAAAAAGTAAAGAATTTGCTGAAGCTTTTAACTTTAAAAACTATAAAATTCGATTTTTTAATTAATAGCTTTCTATTTAGGATCTTCATATTCTTAGATTCATTAGCCTAATTTTTATTGAATTAGGAAAATAGAAGTAGACTCTTGTAGTAAAATGTTCCCACATATGAACTTTTTACTTTTAGATAGTTCGCTTATTCTTACAAAATTCAGTGTAAATATTCAACACATCATTGAAGATTCGAGTATGTTAAATTTATTGACTTCCATTCTCTTATGCCAGATTGATAGTTTAGAAAAGTGTAATTACTGAATACATGCAAAAAGAATTTGTGACAAAGAATGCTAAGTTACTGGATGTTTGCTAGACTGAAATGATTGTTCTTCTTACTGTACTATCATGTAATACAATTGAAGCATGTTATAATAAGCAAAAATAGTTAGGATTTCAGAAGTAAGAATCATTGCAACTTGTAGTAATTTTAAATTGCCTATAGACACTAAACTAATGCTCGGATATGAACTAGGCGATGAATTTTCACTTTCAATGATTTAAATACTAAAATAAGTTCCATCATTCTGATTGCTGCTTTACTTTGTTGAAGTGCTCTTTCGAATTTATTAGGAATGAGAAATGAAATTTAGAATGTCTAAGTCCAATGTGTGATTTACTTGAAAATTATGATTATCAGCAAGAATGTTTAGAAGCTTCATAAAAGCAATGCATTCCTAAAGCAATTTAAAGCAGATCTTTTATCGAAGAATGTTTAAATGATTAGCTTGAATGAGAAATCAATGATTATTAAGAACAAAAGCACAGGATATTTTATAAAATGCAGACTCTATATTATAGCAAGCTTCTTACTTCTAACCAGTTGTGTAATAAGGATTGGTATAAATTTTTCTATATTAGATAACTTAAAATCTTGGAAGCTTTATTTCTCCAACTAGTTTAAAGGAAATTCTTGATTGAAGGCTTCTAAATAAAAAAATTGATATCTTAAGGTAAATTCCTTTGAATCTAAAAATGTCGTCAATACCTCATGCTTATCCTTTTGAAGATTCAGTGTAATTTTCCCAGTTTAAGAGCTCTGCTAGCATAAAGACTTTTAGATAATTTACTTAGTAACTCCTTAATATTTATTTTATAAGCATTTCCTTACTCTATTTCTAAAACTTTTTTAATATAAAAAAGTAAGGACAAAGAAGATGCAGCTTATCAAAGTTTCCAGGATCTTGCTATCAGAAAATGGTGAGATATCTGTATTTAAGCTAGAAATAAATCTATTCGTTATGAAGATATTAACTGAAATTAACTTTTTTATATTCAAGTAATCAAAAATTAATTTGAACCTCAAGTATGGCAAGAAAGGTTTTACAAGAGTCTATTTCTGTTTTTGGTGAGTCAAGTATATAAACTTCAACTGACTTCTCTTTGAATAAATTATGACAAAATGCTTTGATCATTTCTACTTTATAATTTCGCAAAAAATTAAGAAATATGCAGAATCTAGTCATAACAATTCACTTAAATAAAAGAGTTATTGTATGAAGCTTCTGATTTAATTGAGATGCTTCATTTTATATGATTTTAGGTTTATTAATGCTAAACTTCTCTAAGTTCTTAAATCTTCTTACTTGTCATCATCATTTCTAAATCTTTCTTTTTATTCTATCTACAGTTCTGTTTGACTTGATGCACTGTTTCTAAATAGTATCTATCTTTTACTTTGTAAATTCCTGTGAAAAATTTTAATTTGAAGGCTTATTTCAGATTATTGATTAGAAGTAAACTGTTGGTTTAAGCATGTTTAGTCGAATGTTCTAGTTTTTACAATTTTTTACAAGGAAAATCATCAAAAATATTTCTAAATAATTCCAAATATTAGAGACATTCGAAGATATGTCTTAAAAGATCTTTTCCTCCACACGTAAAGAACCAAATTTTCACAGATTAATGACGTAAATGTAAGTAGAAATGAAAACTATAAGAATGAGTTCACAACTTAAAGATTGAAATTATTGCTAACCTATATTCCTTGATAAGTTTAGTATAATTTATTTCTGGAAATTTACCTGTGCTTCGTTGAATCTCATCACCTTGACATTTAGAGCACTGGGCAGAAATCACATTGTGTTAATATATCACATTCACAATACTTTGCTTTAATTAAACAGTCAGATTCCTCCCGCCACTCCAGTTCTGAGGTGTCATTTACCTCAGGGCTTACCACCTTCGTTCATGGCGACAGAACTCCCACTTCCGTGAAATTAAGTCACACAATACCCAGTGTAGACTTCTGCTTTGCCCTCAAACTCAATCTTTCTTCCGAAGTTACAGATCTAATTTGCCGACTTCCCTTACCTACATTGTCCTATTTACTAGAGGCTGTTAACCTTGAGACCTGCTGAAGTATAGATACGAATACTACAAATTACATGCCGCAAGTTTCATGGTTCATAGTTGGTGCTCCAGACAACATATACAGTGTGCTACTCTTCTATACATCACAAATCTCTCGCCGAAATGGATCAAGGCATCCATGTATGTTAGACAGAAAAAATAACTTTCCCCCTACAAATTGCGGTATATTATGTCACCACTATGTAATAAGCATCTATGAAATATTAACCATATTCTCTTTCCCTCGTGAGGTTATGATAAGATGATTCATGATCCAGTGAGGTTCTCATGAAAACTTCTTCACTTCAGTCTTCCAAATTAGTCATGGAATATTTACTACTACCACCAAGATATGCACTAATACCTGCTCCATAACTCTTCTCAGAATTACTTCTATGCAGGTACTATGACACCTAATTTAGAGGTCAGAGTGTGGGCACCTACCTTTCGCTACTTCAATTTTCAAGATCAGAGCTTCCTCTCCAACTATTTCAGGTCTTTTAACTATATTTCCAAAGTACTTTACACCTTTCCCTCACGTTGCTTGTACACAATCTGGCTCTGGACGTATTTAACCTTACGAGGAATTTGCTTCGCACTTTGAATAGTAATTAAAAGCTGTCTGATTTTTATAATTTTGCTTTCAATCTAATTAAACCTCACGGGGGGTTATATCATGTCATTCATGACCACTTTAATCCAATCAAATTCACATCATTCTTCCCTAATTTACAATTCCGAAAGTTTATAATGGGCTTTGCCCGCTTCACTCTCCGTTACTAAGGCTATCCATGTTAATTTATTTGCCTCAACTGAGTGATATGCTTAAGTTCAACAGGCTATCTTGTTCCCCTCATATCACAAATATATATACTCATTTTTTTCGTTTGGTAAGAGAATTCTCATTCACTTACATTTTTATTTTATTTGATGCTGAAAGAACATACCTTGAGTTTCCCTAAGGTGTTTGATACCTTGGGAAACCTGATGATATACGAAGTCTTGCAATTTGTATTTAATTTTGTGCTTTGCTTGTTCCTTCGTAGATACTGGAGAATAGGCATCTATTGTTGGAGCTTTTGCTTTTTTTAAGTTTATGAATTTGATAAAACGGAGAAAAGCATAAAGCTATAAATTGACTTATTTTTTTTAATGAGTTTTACTTTAGTAATCGTAAAAACAAAAATTATACTTTTAAATATAATTTTCATTGTGCTTGGGTTTTTAAATTTAAAGCAATGGTATAAAAAATAGAAGGCTTCAAATCAGGTTTCTACATCACCTACAAGAAGAAGAAGAAACCAGAAACCACTTTCAGCCAGTCTTCTTTTACTTAACCCTAACCTTTTTCTTAATAATCCGGAACATAAGCCCAAGAAAAACAGAAGCAATCAAAGAAAATCGTACTTGAAATAACTCTAACCTCATAAGAGAAGCCAAGAAAGCAGATGAACTCTGCTTTTTATTAGGAGGTTTAGGCATTTAATTCTTCTAGCTAGATGAGTATGGAATAGATCACCAAAGCGATGCTAAAACTCGTGGAAGAGGTCAGGAATCTGAAAAAGGACAATGATAAACTAATGGATAATTTGAACAAGTAAGAGGAAATCGAATCTAGACCCATGTCCCAGGAAAGAGATTTAAATGCTTTCTGAAGCATTTCATAAGATCAAAGCAACCAATTTAAAACTAGCAATAAAAGGAGACAGAAATTGGAAATAGAAAAGAAAAAATAGAAGAAAGCTAGCAAAAATTACAACTTCAAATGGAGATAAGAGAGTTTAAAAGTGACCCGATATTTATTAAAGAAAAAACTAAAAGAAAATCTGATAAAAAAAACTAAATAAAGCTTAGAAAAAATGATTATTATGTGAAAGCTAAAAAACTTTCATACTAAATGAAAGAAATTAAAAAAAACTACCATACCTGGATTAAAAAAAATAAAAAAAAAAGCGTAAATCGAAATGATTACAAAAAAGTTAAGAAAAAAAAACCTTGAAAACCTAAAAAGAATAATAAAGTTTTTTAATGCAGCTTTATAAAAGTAGACATTTTTTTAATTTTATAAATTGATAAAAAGAGTTTAATAAAGAATTACGAATGAAGATACTTAAAAATTTAAAATATTACGAGAACTTTAATATTTTTGATGAAAAAAATAGAAATATATGGTTTAAGTAAAACGCTTAAACTAGTCTAAACGTAATAATTAAACTCAGAAATAAACTCCAAAAGATGGAAAAATAAAAAATAAAAATAAAAAAAATAATAATGTGTAAAAAATTTAGTTAACAACCTTATAAAATCTAAAGAGTATTTTTGAATAAAACATTCAGATAATTTTAGATATTGAAAAGGAGATTTTATATTTATGGAAATAAATTGGATAGTAATTTAAAGATGAACATAGTGAAATATAAGAAGATAATCTGACGTACATTAAATCATCTATTAAATTCACGCAGTCAAATTTTTCAAAGTTTTTTTTAATTTTTATGTTTAACTTTTAAGTTTTTTTAAATATTTAATTTAGAAAAGATCTTTTTATTTTTATAAAGATTGATTTATTTGATTTTTTATTTATGTATGATTTTTTCATTAGATTTTTTTTCTCTACTGATTGATATTTTATAAATTTATAAGAATTTTATTTTACCTTTTAATTATTTTCAATATTTATAAAAAAACAAAATTCGTAAGAGTCTTTTCGGATTATTCATAAGTTAAGATTTTAAAAGTACTCTCTTTGATTTAAGATATACAATCCTTTTGTTAAACTCAAACTATTTTCTTAAATTTTTTTGTCTTGCTATCTTTATTAATTATCATTGTAGAATAGAAAAGCGAAATTTTATCAAGTAATATTCAAATTTAAATATTATATATTTTTTTAAGAATTTCTTCTTTTCTTCATTTAAAATCTTTATTCTTTTTTTTAATACCCAAACATTTTTTAGACACTAATTATCTAGATTCTTTATATTTTATAATTAAAAAATCTGCTACCTTTCTATATTTTTTATTTAATTTTTAGATAATTAACTAATTGCAAAAATAAATACAATCTATCTATTTTTTACCGTTTTAAGGTAAAACAAATTTCATTTTAGTTTTTCTTTTTCTTTTTTTTAAAATATCTTTAGCCTAAATAAAGTAAGCCAATAGTATTAATAATTAAAAGTATAAACATTTCTAGAGGCTTTTTATTTCTTTTTTTGGTGATGGAAATTTAAATTTTTTTTTAATGCTTTTTCTAATAATGAAGAATCGAAGACCTAAAATAAAAAATGTTAGATTAATCTAGAAAATTGGAAGTAACTTAATTAATTTTGAAATTGTCTTTATGTTTGTAATTTCTTTAAGATTATGTTATATATTAAAGAGGTAAACTTTTTATAAATTATGTATGGATATATAAAACTACACCTATGAAATAAAAGACCTCTCCAATAAAATTTAGCAACTCTTAGTAGGAATTAGACAGAAATAACTACCTTCTTTAGATGGAGAATCAAAATTTAACTAAGACTATTACTGAGTTTTTGAAATGAAGGAAGATTCGACCAAAGCTAGTGAAATTCTAAAATTTGAAAACTCAATATTATGATAGGAAGTTGCTCTAAAACTGATTTCTGTAGCAAATTTAAAGAGAAACATCATAGACAAGATAGATGGTAAAGAAATTTAAATTCAAAAATCTAAGTTAGAAGCAACTATATGAATTCATCGACCTAATGGATATAGAACAAAAACCACTAGTATAAGAGATTCCCTATCAGAGAGTAATGTTGAAACTGCAAGCTGCCGGGGAATAAGGTATGGAGATGCGGCAAATTTTAATAAAAAAAGAAGAGAATAATAGAAACATAATGATAAGATATATTTAAAATATACTGTATAAGTTAGGACTAACTTTATAGGAAAAAATAATCCAACTGAACAAAAAAGCTCTCTATTCTAATAAGTAATCAATCAATTAAATCAATAGAAAACGATTGGGATTTTATCTCTAGGAAAAAGTAAAGAAAAATAATCTTAGAATCCCAAAGATTCATATTAGTGAAGATCTAAGCAAGTTTGAGGTGAAAATTTATTTTTAAACAATAAACTAATATGTAGTAAATCAAATGAAGGTGATATCACAATAATAAACTATATTTGTTAAGTTATAAATTTCTGTCAAAAATGTTTTGCATTATTTCAAATCTTTACATATAATAGAATCAAAATTTGTTATATTTCTTAATTATTGCAAAACTAACAAAAATTAAATTTTATTGAATTAGTGAAGAAAAGTAATTCTAATACCTTAAATTTACATAGATATGTATAATAAAAATATTTTTAAGCAATTAATCAAATTTTTGGATTTAAATATTAGATGGTGCAAATATTCTATTCTCCCCAAAACAATTCATCCGATAAAAGAATAGGTATTTCAATCTTTTAATTTAAAAATGAGAAGCTAATAGTTAAGTCTCTAAAGAACCCTAAAAACAACAGGAATGCTCGTCTTCATATTAAAGACATAATATTACAAAGAATCTAAATTACTAGAAAACTTAGAACTATATTATGATAATAAATGATAAAAAAGAAATTAAAATCATTGAATCTAATAAAATTAAAATTGAATTCTTTCATAATAAAACGTTTTAAAAGTCTTAATATTTTAATTCTAATTCTACTAAATAACTAATTAAAGACGCTTTAGCTTCAATAAATTTGAAAAGTAAGAACTTAAAAATCTTTAAGAGAATCAAAATATTATGCAAATAGGATTATATAGTATAAAAGGATGAGGAAGTACAAGTCTTAACAAGATAGAAAAAATTGGAGTAATTATTTGTATAAGAAATGGAAGAAGAATTCAACTATAAAAAATGAACTATAGAAGTGATTTAAATCTAAGAAAACTAAAAATAATCTAAAATTTTAGTTGATTGTTTAAATAATTCAAAAAAGTAATTTAAAATAGAGCATTTAATTAATAAAATTCTAAAATACGAATTTAAAATAAATTTTTTATATTATTAAGATGAAATCATAATTATAATATAAATTTGTACTTCGGAAAGAAATTCATAATAATTGAAATTATATAAAGTCAAATAATATTTAGATGAATTCAAATACATCAACTTAAATATTTTAAAAAGTTATATAATAAAGTAAATAAAATGTGTTAAAATATTTATTGCTTTTATAAATAAAAGAATGGATATAGGAAAAATAGCAGTGAAGTAATAAAGAAAAATAAATAATAGGGAATTCTTTATATATCAGTATAATATAGTAATAAATGAAGAAAATTGATATCAATCAATAAATTAAAGTAATTTAGAATAAAATAAAATTAGATAATAATTAATCATTCGCATGATATAATTAAAAACACAGGATAAAATTTAATGGTAAATTTTACTTAGTAAATAATTTAAAATTAAATTAAATAATAATTATACTATTAATTTGTGTTTTCCGTGTTAGGGATTTTCAACGGATTTTCAACCCCGTCAAGAGAACAACAGTTCATGCTCCCTGCTGTTAAATATAAAATTTTGGGTCGCCTAATTTTAGCGAAATTGGGAACTCGAGTTTGCCAAGTTTTTCTTCCTTTTACTTGCCTTGGTTCCATCTGGATCTTGTACATTGAATCGTCCGGGTTACAATGCATTCTTTTCATTCTGGTTTCTCCTTCTTCTCTGTTTTTGCTGCTCTTTTATCCAATAGTTTTTTTATTTCTATAAAAATTTCAAAAATTTCCGATAAAGATGTCATATGCTTCCACAACAGAAACATTTCTTTTTGATTTTTAATTATTTCCTTGTTGGATTTGCTCTTTATAGACTTAGAATTCCATTTGTATAGCTCCAGTTTCGCTTTGCTCTTACTTAAATGTTTATAATTTCTCTTCTATTCTTCAGAGTCTGTTATCCAGTTCAGTCTGTTCTGAAGCTAATTTTAGGATTAGCTATTCTAACTTTGTGATATGTTTCAAAAGGCGCTTAGCACTCTTTCCTAGGACATGAGTCTTGACTATAAACCTTCTGCTAGATTGAGTTGTTGTATTAGCTTCTCATTATTCTTCCTTAGCTTTTTGACCTCTTCCTGGAGGTTTAGTAAAACTTTAAAGAGCTGATCCATGCTCATCTGGCCAGAAAGGTTCAACCCTGAGGTCTCCTGGTGCAAAGCAAACTTCACCTGTTTTCTAGACTACTCCTCCGACGTTGATGTAAACGCATGAGTGCTTTTCTGAGTCTGTTTACGTTTTTCATAGTTTTATTATATTCCAGGTTGTTAAGATCATTAAGAAAAGGGTTAAGGTTAAATGTAAGAAGATTACCCGATATTTATTTCTGATTTTCTGTCCTTCTTCGAGGAGGTGGCATAGAAATCCTTTTTGAAGCCTTCCATTTTTTAAATTAAATTGAAAATAAATTTACCTTTCGAATAGAAGTTTGAAAAATTTTCAACATCTGCAAGATTCTCCTTTCTTGAATTGCATATAAGCTTTCATCTGTTGATTCTTGTTTTCTCCGTCAGATCTGCCCAATCACTCGATAGAAAGAAAGTTTTTGCTTTACATCAGATCAATCTCTAGATTGCTCATCTTATTTTTTCTTGCTTCAGACATTTCTGTTGTAGATTTTATCGATTTTTATAAATGCTGCAGCATTTTCTAATTTTTTTGATTTTAATTCTGCTTGCTCTTTTTTATTCTCTATTTCAATTGAAACACAACCACTCTATTAGGATTCTCGTAGGACTTATTCGAGCTTCTCTCAATCTCTTATTATTTTCTTCTTGTCTCACCCAGTTTTTTTCGTCTTACTTTTGCAAGATCCAAATGTCATCTTCTAGTGTCTGAACTCTTTCTCTAAATATTTGCTGACCTGTATTGTTTCCAAATTTTCCACCAAAGTGAGGTTCGTCATCTTCAATGTGGTTATCAATTTCTTATTTCGTTGCATTTACTCTTCTTATAATATTCGGACTTTTATTTACAGTGTTCATACTAAATCTAGCATCTATATTGCTAAATTGGTTGCATACCTTTTTAGACTTTCTCGTCCAAGGGGTTCCAAATTATTCTGGCATTAAAGCGGTTTATTTTGGTTATTAAATCGGTGTTTTCTATTTCTCTGACGAATTTTAGTATCTTCCGTTATCTTTTTTTCTCTTATATAATGAAAATTCAGGAAAATGCCACACCAATGGAGGTTTTTATAGCCTGATTCCTATATTTTATTCCTTAACTTTCTTCTATTCCTCTTCCCAAGCGAATTCCTCCTTAGGAGCTTCCATTTTACTAAATGTCTAAAAAAGGAATTTAAACAAGTTATATAACTATAAATTATTCTTTTGCATCTAAATATCTTAAAAATTATTGCTTTCCAATTAAATGGATTCAAATTTCTTGTTTAAGACTTATGATTATATCAAGTTATATTTATTATTGTGATATCCTACCATTAAACTAAAATAAGATGCTCTAATTGCTAATTAGTATCTTTATTTATCTTTTCATTTATAGAGCGGGCTTCTGTAAATTTATATACAAGACTATTAATAAAATTTAAATGGAGAGGAGCAATCCTCCAATTGAGATTAGCTTAAACTTTGGTAGCAGGAAGTTCGCCAGGAGCGACAACTGAGTAAGAATCTGGGAAAGAGACAAGAAGAAAGAACTGGAGGCATCAAGTAGCAATAGATGGAAGATATTAGACGATTAGGTCTCTTAATCATTCTCTGTTATGCACTACAAGAAGATAGGATTTCCAAAGGTGTGACATTACTGGGGTATCTCCAATGAGAATTTTTTATAGCTTTAAAAATTGAATTTAAAGAACTGCACACCAACGAGGAGCTCGCTCTATAATACAATTTATTTTTTAAATGACGTAATTTTACAATTTTTTTCGTTCATACCACGATTCAATAATAATATATAAATTTAAGTTTTCCATTTTGAGGTATTTCAACCTCGTCTAGAAGGCAGAAGTTTCTTGCTCCCTGCTGTTAAATAAAAAATTTTGACATTTCCAATTTTAGCGAGATTGGGAACTCGGGATTTTCCAGGTTTACCTTCCTCTCCTCTCCTTTCCTTTCCTGTTCTTGTCTTATCGCATCTTTCTTGATTTTATAAATTTCTCAAATTGGAACTGTAATATATTCGGTTTAACCTTTCTTCTTCTTGATTCATTCTTCTTTTTACTTAAATCCAAAAGTTCATTTTTTTCTGCCTGAATTTCTTGCATTTCCAATATAAATGTTATAAGTTTCCAAAACATTTTTTTCTAATCTTTATTTACCTCTATTTTCTTTAGATTTTCTGATAATTTCTTCTTCAATCAACATTGAGTCACTTTTCTACTCTCTAATCTCCATAAAAAGTTTTAATTTTATAGAAATCTTCTGTTTTTTCTTTTCTATTTTCAGATTCTTCTGCTTCCTTTGCTAGTTTTAGGATGTTTTTTTATCTTATAAAAGCTTCAGAAGGTATTTAAATCTCTTTCCTGGGACATAGGTCTAAATTTGATTTCCTCTTGCTTGTTCAAATTATCCATTAGTTTATCATTGTCCTTTTTCAGCTTCCTGACCTCTTCCACGAGTTTTAGCATCACTTTGGTGATCTATTCCATACTCATCTAGCTAGAAGAATTAAATGTCTAAACCTCCTAATAAAAAGCAGGCTTCATCTGCTTTCTTGGCTTCTCTTATGAGGTTAGAGTTATTTCAAGTACGATTTTCTTTGATTACTTCCTTTCTTCTTGGGCATATGTTCCGGATTATTAAGAAAAAGGTTAGGGTTAAGTAAAAGAAGACTGGCTTGGAGTGGTTTCTGGTTTCTTCTCATTATGGAGGTGATGTAGAAACCTGATTTGAAGCCTTCCATTTTTTATACCATTGCTTTAAATTAAAAAACACAAGCACAATGAAAATTAAATTGTTAAGTATAATTTTTGTTTTTACGTTTACTGAAGTAAAACTCATTAAAAAAATTAAGTCAATTTATAGTTTTATGCTTCTTTCCATTTATCAAGTTCATAAATCTAAAAACAAAAGCCCCAACAATAGATGCCTAGTCTCCAGCGTCAAAAAAAAGACGCAGTATAGCGCGAAATTTTAGGCGAATTGCAAGAATCTGTGGATCTACATGTTTTCCAACGCATCAGGCATCTTGGGGAAATTCAAGGTATGCTTCTTTCAGCATCAAATAAAATAAAAATGTAAGTGAATGAGATTTCTCTTACCAGGTGAAAAACTGAATAATGTATTTGTGATATGAGTGGAGCAAGATAGCCTGTTGAACTTAAGCAAATCAGTAACTGAGGAAAAGAAACTAACATGGATAGCCTTAGTAACGGAGAGTGAAGCGGGCAAAGCCCACTTATAAACTTTCGGAATTGTAAATTAGGGAAGAATGATGCGAATTTGATTGGATTAAAGTGGTCATGAATGACATGATATAACCCCCCGTGAGGTTTAATTAGATTGAAAGCAAAATTATAAAAATCAGACAGCTTTTAATTACTATTCAAAGTGCGAAGCAAATTCCTCGTAAGGTTAAATACGTCCAGAGCCAGATTGTGTACAAGCAACGTGAGGGAAAGGTGAAAATTACTTAGGAAAGATAGTTAAAAGACCTGAAATAGTTGGAGAGGAAGCTCTGATCTTGAAAATTGAAGTAGCGAAAGGTAGGTGCCCACACTCTGACCTCTAAATTAGGTGTCATAGTACCTGCATAGAAGTAATTCTGAGAAGAGTTATGGAGCAGGTATTAGTGCATATCTTGGTGGTAGTAGTAAATATTCCATGACTAATTTGGAAGACTGAAGTGAAGAAGTTTTCATGAGAACCTCACTGGATCATGAATCATCCTATCCTAACCTCACGAGGGAAAGAGAATATGGTTAATATTTCATAGATGCTTATTACATAGTGGTGATATAATATAATAACATAAAAGTTTCGACTAAATATTTAATTAAAATGTTTGGGAATTTTGGCTGTTTAAATTTTTTCATCTAATAGATATTTTATCGAATACTACTATTTATTATATTTTATGCTAGTTAATCTAATATGAATTTGATTTTTCAATCCTTTTTATTTTTTAATTTTTATCTTAACAAAATTATTTTAACTTTCATATATTTAGAAAAAAAAAGATGGCAGAATGGAACAAAGGCTTTCTCGACTAAAAGGCTTCTCGTAGCTCCTTAGATCAATCTTTCCAGCTCTAACAAACTCCAATAAAGACAAAAAAGAAATAATATTGTAAAATCTCAGAAGAAAAATAATTTCCTTCCAAGATTTCAAAAAAAGTTGCACCTTTGAACAATTTATGAACTTAGATAAAAAGTCTCTTGTTTAAATCATTTTTGATTACATTGATAAGGTAGAGAACCTCGAACATTACGTCATGAGTTTACAATAAGACTTATAAGATCATGTCGAGGATGAGAGACCGCATAATTAATTTGCGACCAAAGAGGACATTAACTACAGATACTAAGAAATAGAATGCGATATAGTAAGAATTGATGAATAAATGGAAACAGATTTCTTAATAATAATAATAATGTAAACTAAATGTTAAGAGTTTTGGAGTTCTTCGGGATTCCAACCGATTTCGCTCCGCCTTTTTTTTAACGTGGATGTATACCACGGCCTTTTTTTGAATGTGGGTGACTACTACAATAAATTTTCCATGTTACCACTAAATAATTTCTATTTATAAATTCCTGAGTCGGCTATTCAAAGTTTGTTTAACATCCTTCATGTTTTTATTTCTTCTCTTTTTTTCAATTTTTTTCAATTTTTATCATTTTTAACAATTTTTTAATAGGTGATATTTCGACCTACAACATCAACAATTTTTTGTCCATTTTTTTTTATTCAACTAAGGCAAAACTAATTTTTCTATTTGTTCTATTCTTTTAATTAAACTTTTATCAACATTTTATTCTATATTTATTTTTTAATCTTTTGCTTAAGAAGGGAGGACTTCAATACTTATGTTTACCCCTTGTTTGAAATTATTTTAAGACTGAGTATAGAGCTATTGTTCTGTCACAATATTGTTTTATATAAGTTATTTCCTAAGAATTAATAGTTCGTTATTTTGATCCTCAATGTTATTCATAAGCTCTCTAATTCTTTCTCCTTGATTATATGTTTCTTCTTCATATTTAGAAATTAATTTTTTCATCTTTTCCATTTCAATTGAAAGCGAAGTGCTCTCATTAACTTGTCCAACCATTACTTTGCCTTCTGAAGAGGAGCTTGATAAGTGTTCCGTTGATTTCTACTTCTTCTCTAGTTCTTTGTTAGCTCTTCTTCTTGCGTTCCTTGCCTAATTTTTAGATAGTCGAATATTCTATTCTATTTCCATTTTTTTCTTGGGAACAGATTTCTTAAAGTATGAATACGCATTTTAATAAATAACGGGCATAAAAAAGAGACTAGGAAAATTAGAGGAATAAGACTTAAAAAGAAATAATGATCCAATGGTAATAGAAGAAAAATCTATGACTACAGAAAAAAGAATTTCAAGAAAAAATGTTTTATATGCGGCAGTTTATTCCACTTATGAAAAAAGTTTAGTCTGAATTGCTAAATAAGAAAAAATATTTGGAAAGAACTTACAAATTTTTATCCTTCCTCGGATGGTTAGCTTTGAAGAAAAAAGATAACTCCAAGACCATTCGGAAAGCTCGGAAGTGAACTTGAGTGGAGACACCGGCGAGTCCGAGACTCTGTAAAAGGTAATGCAGAGGTTATGGACCTATTAAGGAAGCATTCCATTATCCATAAAATATTTAATTTAACTTTCAAATATTTAAAATATGATGAATTGTTCGAGTAAAATGCAATTCGATAAATTTAGAATCAAGTGATTTAAATATTTCAATTATTTTTTGTTAAAGTTATATAAACAATATTCAATAATATCTTAATTTTGCTTATATACTGAAAAAAGAAAAATTTTAAATTGATAATTTCCTTATAATTAATGTAAAAATAATATTCACTTTATTGTTGTATTTTAATTATTATCTATCTTATATTATTCAAATCAGATATATGAATACAGTATCTTATAAAAATATATTTATAAAAAAGAAAATGCGAAAAAAAGAAAAGCACTTAAAAATTAAAAAAAGGAAGAAGGTAATAGAATATTAAAAATATTAAGTATTAAAATAAAATAAATTTGCTTGTCCAAATGTTGATCGAAATAAGAATCTAAAGATTAATCATCTTAAAAGAAAATGCTGTAAAATCTAAAAATTACTAAAATAATTAAAAAAATTTAAAGTTGCTACAACATAAAGCATATCCATTAAGAAATAGATATTTTCTTTTTATATCGAATAAAAAATAGTAATAAAATTACGCATTAAATGAGAAGGGCAGCAAAATTGAAAAAATAATTGACAAAATTTTGAAAAAATAACTTTAATTCTCTATAGTTTAAGCAAATTTATAAATTGAAGTTCATGCTTATGAACTTAAAGTTTTTAAAAAATAAACTAAGTAATATCTATTTCAGTATATTTTTTAAGGTTTTAAATTTAATAAAGAATTACGAATGAAGATACTTAAAAATTTAAAATATTATGAGAATTTGAATATTTTTGATGAAAAAAAATAGAAATATATGATTTAAGTAAAATGCTTAAACTAGTTTAAACGTAATAATTAAACTCAGAAATAAATCAAAAAGATGGAAAAATAAAAAAAAAAAAATAATAATGTGTAAAAAATTTAATTAACAACCTTTTAAAATCTAAAGAGTATTTTTGAATTAAATATTCAGATAATTTATATATTGGAAAGGAGATTTTTTAATTATTTTTAAAGTAACTAATTTATATTGCTTGCTAGATAATTTTTCTAAAATCTATATTCTGATTTTTTATAAAAAAGTTTTTTAAAAGATAATTTAGGATCTAAAGATATTTCAGGAAAAAATTAATATAAATATATCTTATTTCAATGAAATATTTTTGTTGATCTTTATAAACAATATAAATATTTAGAAATTCATTTAAAAATTTTATCTCTTATAAAGATTATAAGTTATATTTTATGAACGAAAAGAAAATAAAGAGCAATTTTGAGAACTCCCAGATAGATAAGATACTGATTTTTGTTTTCCGATTCGCTTATGACTTTATTCTTAGATTTAATTATGAGCTATGGTCTTTTAAAAAATCTTATTATATCTTTATTTTGTTTACATTTTTTCTAGATGTTCTTCGTTTATCTAATATTTTTTTTGCATTGTTCTTTTCGAAGTTTTTCATTTTTGTGTTTTTTTTTGCTGTCATATTTTCTAGTTTTCCTTTATTATTTATTAATTAAGCTTTCTTATCTTAAAAATTATTTTTATTTTAAATATAATTTACTTTTAATATTGGAAAACTTCTAATATTTTATACCAGCTGATTTCTTTTAAAGGAACTTTTTTAGGACATAACGGGAGAATTTTCAATCAATTTCTGAATAACGGGATTTTCTTTGAAAAATAAATACATATTCCTTAATAAAATACTTAAACTCCAACAAAAACCATATAATTGACACGATGTGTCTCTTTCAAAATTTTTGATTTTATCAGGACCTCTCTAATATTCTTAATTTTATAAGAGAGTTATAAACAACCTTATTATAGTAATATTTAAATTCAATATACCTTGCTTTTTATTAACTTTCTTCAGGTTTAAAATATATTTAAATTAAGTTTATTAAATGTATTTCTCTTAATTTTAAGAGTACATATGAAATAAAATTAAATAAAGTTATTCAAAATAAACAATTAAATAATAGTTATTTAATGGATTTAATATTTTCATTTATATTGTTAAAAAGTAAAAAATCAGTTTATCTCTTTTTTTAATTACAAATTTGTACTTTTACTCTCATAAATAAACCTTTCTATCTTTATTATTTCTTAACAATTACCTAAATAGAAAAATAATAAAAGGGTATTTATTATCTATAATTTAATGTATAAAATAATTAATTTTTTATTTATTTTTATCATTTAATATTTAATCTATTAGTCTTCATTCATCAGTTTATTTTTAATGTCTTGTAACTCAAACTTTCTATATCGATTCTCAACACCCAAAGACCATTCTAATTTAAAACAAAAGAATAAGCAAATCTACCTCTTATTTTTAATCCTGATAAATAAAATGAATTATGCTAAAATTCTTTTTATTATCATTATTAATTGCTTCTTTTATATATTTTTCTTAAATAGTCTTCTTCTAAGTTTTTTAATCCTCCTATTATAATAAAAGGATTTAACAATACTAAAGGAAGATAGACAGCTTCAGGAAGATTAAAATGATACTTATTTCATGTATCATTCTATATATTATACTTTCATATATCATTTAAAACTTCTCCTTTTTAATTTATTCCTCCAAATTAATATATATTTTCTTCCCTTTTATCTGCTACTAATGTTTATCATGCTATTTCGAAAGAAAATTAAGAACAGTATTATCATTAGCTCTAACTTCCTATTCTTAATTTTTCTACTGTACTTAAAAGTTAGCTATTATTGAAACTTCCTCCTACTACATAAATCAAACCTTAAGCTGCTGCTATTCCAAATCAAAATCTTCCTTAGTTAAGATCATTTAGTTACTTACTATTTCCTTCGAAGTCAAACTACCAAGTTTCTTTGACTACTTATTAATTTATTGTTCCTCCAACTAAAAATAACTTATTTTACTATTGAATGCTTCTACTAAGCTCTGGAACTATTATATTTATTTATACTTTTTTAATTGATTCTCTTTCTATATTAAATAATCAAATTTTTTAATCGTTCCATATAAAGCCATGAATATAGTTAGATTCCTTATAAATCTACTAAGTTTAGCTTGCTTATTTTTATCCTTGTTAGACACTTCTCTTATCAATTACTTTAGATCTCATTTTCTGGTATATTTATTTAGTAATATTTGGGGAATATTTCTGTATCATAGAAATAAAGGATTATAGATGGATATTATATGACTAGTTGTTGTTTAGTAGTAATAAGCTGTATGTAGTATGTGATGGTATAGTATTTAGAAGCAAGTAGGTAATGATTTATTATAGTTTAGTTATTTTCTTTTGCTTCTCTATAATTTACTTCTTCATTTCATCTAATTTCTATACTACTTACCTATTACTATATTCCTCATTCTATTACACTATACTCAACCATTCATCATTTATAGCTAAATCTTCAAATCTAAATATGAACACCTTATAACAAATGCAGCAGCTCATTTAGCCCTATAAATACTTCTAAGTCTTTAAGCATAAACCACAGAAAGTATGTCCACAAGGTAAGAGGGTAGGAATAGCATTGGTTAGGTTAAATGGATATAAGCAGTGTTAACACAGTTAGAAGCCTTACATTTGATTATAAAGTAAATAAATAAAAGAATTTACAGTATAATTATAACAGTTTAGATTAGAAAATGAATGCTAATATTAGTTTATTAGTCTTTTTTGTTTAATATGTATATTTTTCTTATAAGTATATATGCATGAGGATAGTATGCTTATGGATAATAAAATTATATTGCTATTTATAAAAATTCTTCTTAGTTATTTAATTCTCTTATCTTCTAATCCTTTAGGAGACTAACCAGCATTTTATTATAAATTGAGGGAATTTCCAATATCAGCACCTCTTTTGTTTCTGTTTTGTTTTTTAAGAATATAAATTTAAAGCTTTTCAAACCTTTTATTAATTTAAATTCTTTAATTTTCTTTTTTTATCTTTTACTTAATTAATCACTTTAGTAGTATTAATTTATCCTAGTAATCATTTTCATTTATAAGAAGATTACTAAAGTGACTTTGCCTTTTTCATTTCCAACCTATATTATCACCAAGTCTTTCTTTACTAAATTTTTGACATTTTCTTATTCTCCGTTTTTCCTAAAGAAAATAAAATATTTAGAAACTAAACAATTTTTAAGTTAGCTTCTCAACAACCTAGTTTTACAATTGCAAGTGATAAAAAAAAAAAAAACTTGGATTATAGAGCGCGTAGCACCTCAATAATGCGCAGCTCTTTAATGTTAATTCGTCTCAGATTCTTACATCTCGATCTCTTCAAGTATACTTTTTGGAATTCTCCTTCAATCTAATCCATTTCTTCTTCTTCTATGTTGTTCTCTCATATTAAGTATCTATCTTCTACTTATCTTCTTTTTATTAATTCTTTTTAATAAATTTTAGCCATATTTTCTTTTGCCACATTTAGTTCTTCTCCTCTGTATCTTTTTCTCTATAATAAATTTTTATAAACTCATAAAAACTAGCCTTTGCCAGATCTATAGTATTTACCTGTTTCTCCGCTCCATATTATTTTCTTAACTATATATCCTTTTTTCTTTGTTCTAGGATATATTTGATGAATTCTTTAACTTCTAAATCTATTTTAATTCTTTTTTCTAATTCTTATGTTCTGATAAATTTTTCAAATTTAGCCGTTCCTCATATCACATCAAGCAATTACGTCCCTTTCCAATTTGATACTATTTTTTCTAGATTATTTATACATATTTCTCTTCCTTCTTTATATTCATCACACTATTCTATGATATGTCTTTCGTCTTCCTTTAAGCTATCACCAAAAGGACATTAGCTTATGTCTGCTAAATGTCTTACTTTTAAGCAGTCTTAGCTTCCATTACATCTTGTTCTAGTCTAAAAATATAACATATTTCTTCCTTTCTTTGTTTGTTATACCTTAGATAGTTTGGTAGACCTATTATAACTCATCGAATCAAAAACTTCTATATTATAGAGTTGTTATCATTTAGTCCATTCCTCGCCTATCTTCTTCGTATACTCTGTGTTCTCATATTGCACGACTAATGTTTTACTTACCTTTTTTATTGTTATCACTATCCTCTACATAAAT
Organism: Loxodes magnus; assembly: GCA_946699065.1. Lineage (NCBI taxonomy): Eukaryota > Ciliophora > Karyorelictea > Loxodida > Loxodidae > Loxodes > Loxodes magnus. The sequence goes on from CAMPDV010000480.1 coordinate 168,716, forward strand.
ATCTTCATCGTTTATTCTTACCTCCGATTTTATTATCGTGCAGTATTATTCAAATATAGATTTTTCTTCCCTGTTAAGTTCTCCTATAAGTCCATCGAGTGATTTTCCTTTGTTTTCTAATAATTTCCCCTTAGTCTTAGAGTTTTTTGTCATATATAATATTTAAACTTCATAAATTATAATTCATGTTCCAGTATCTCGTTCTAAACACAAAAATGTGCGTCTATAATTGCTCTTAAGAATCTTCTTTATATAAATTCTAATTAGTCCATTACTTGCTTTCCTGCAAATTTTTCACAAAATGGTACTACTTCTTTCCCATAACTGAACACGGAACTCACAAACGTTTTTATCATCATACCTGCATTATACGGAGTTATGCCTTTATTTATAGATAATTTTCCTATGGCCCATGCTTACATTTTTTGCGCTGCCTCCATTCTATTTATCATATACTTTTCAAAGCATATATTTTCTACTATTATATGACCCAAGCATTAAAAAGATTTAACCCTTTCAATCTTCAAGGTTCCTACGTCTATTTTATTTTTAATGTTTTCATGTTTATTTTCTTCATCTTTTCAGATCATTCAATTGATTTTATCTGCAATTTACAGCTTGAATTTATTTCCCACATTGTTAACTCTTAGATCACTTCCTCCAACTATTCTTCTTCATAAACCAGTGCAAAGTCATCTGCATAAGCCAAACAGTCAGTATGTATTTCTTTTATGTGTTCTTCCTTATTTCTGAATTCTATTGTAATACCTGTTTTTTGTCCTCCAAACTGTGTAGGAGTTTTGTAATTATCAAATTAAATAATCTTGGAGATGTAATACTACCTTATTTTACACCTTTATTTGATTAAAAAGCTTCTGCTATTATATTGTTATTTTAATTTTAATGTCTTCCTCACAGTAAAAGTTGGCTAGTAATTTAATTAATTATTTAGGTACTTATAATTCATTTAATATCTACCATGTATCACGTCTCTGTACTGAATCATAAGCTTTCTGAATATCATCAAATATCGCAAACGTTACTTTATTATTCTAATTACTCATTCTTATATCGTTCGTAAGTTAAAGATTTACAGAGCACAAAAATTTCCTTTTTTGAAACTATATTAATACTCATTTTCATATCTGTGTAAGAATCCATGAATCTATAATTTTTAAGATATGGTTAAGTAAGGAAATTGGCCTATAATTAAGTGGGTCCATATGTCCTCCTTTTTGATATAATAATATTATATATTATTTCTTCATTTCTTCTGGTTTTACCCCTTCCCTTAATATTTTTGCTATAATTCTGCATGTTATTTCTATTAGTTTTTACTCTCCTGCTATGATTGTTCCTGTTTGTATTTCATCTGGTCCAGCTGCTTTTCATTTTGCTATTTAATAGAGACTTTTTCGTATCTCGTACTCATATATCTCAATTTTTCTTTCACTTGTAAATTTTTCGGGCAAGGTGTTATCGCCATCATCATATAGATTTTGCCATGTGTTCTTGAATCTTTGTACGTCTTCTTCTAACAGTGGTACTCATTAATTATTTTAGTCCTTCTTCCTTGATCAAATATATTCCTTTCTTTTTTCTAATATTCTCCATATATTTAATTATACATTCTTTCATTATTTTCCCTATTCACCTTTTCGATGGATTTAATTTATTTACTGTACTTTCTGAAAAGTTTCTTTCTCACTTTCGTAGTTTCTGAGTATTTGCATTTGCTTCTGTTGTTTTTAATTATCTCAGATATCTGTTATACACCTTTTTCTACCTTTTTTATTCATAATTTGTACATTTATTCTCCATTCTAATTATTCATGTCATCTTCCTACATAATTTCTTATATGTATTTTTCGAATTTATTCTAAAATTATTATCTCTTTAATAGTGTGTAATTTATCTTTATTTTTTCCTCTTTTTTCCTGATTTCATTTCCAATCTTAATTTATATAATTCCCGGTCTATAATCTCCAATTATATGCGAATAATAAAAATCACTTTTAACTACTTTCTCTCTCGTTATTTCTTCTATTACGAATATTAAATTTTATATTCATTGTTTTGGTGTACATGTGTTCCTAAATTGATTGGGTCTATGCAAATCAAACTATTCTGATTCATAAACTAAAGCATCTTCTTTTCTGCTGGATTTTTTTATCTCGGTAGTCATCTTTCAATATGTGCATTCCAGTCTCCTACTATTATTACATTTAGTCCTTTTCCTACCGCTTATAATTTAAATTCATTTAGTAAGTTGTAGAAGGGTTCATATTAATCGCTATCGTTTGCAACTGGTGCATATACGTTTATTACAGCTAATTTTTTCTTCACTTCAATGGCTGGTATCCGAGCCCAAAAAGATTCACTTTATTTACTCCGTTTTTTTCTATTTTTCTTATTTTATCGAATAATTCATTTTTAATATAAAAAGTGACTCCTTTTCCTTTTTTTTATCCCACTTTAATTAGGTTTTTAAAACCTGCTATATTGCACATTTCGCTTTAATTTTCAATTTATATTTCCTATATGGCATAATATGAATCATCTTTTCGTTCATAAAGTTTGCTTTTGCATTCTTTGCGTTTCTGATTCTCCTTACATTAGCTATACCTATTTTTAATATTAATTCTTATAATTTTTCTTCATCATGTTACACTATTACTCTTTCTTCTCTTTCTCCTTCCTCTTACCCTTCTCTAACTTTATTTCCCTTTATATTCGCTTCCTCTTCCTCTTCCTCTTATTTCTTATTATCTTACTGCTCTCTTCCATTTTTTGGTCTTTTTGCTTTATATACTTTAGTTAGTTTTTATTGTTTCCATCTGTTTCTTTTTTCTCATTTTTTCCTTGCTTGCTATTCTCTACATTCCTAATTTTTCTTTATTTCATTCGGTTATTTTTAATTTTCTTTCTTTTAACATACTATACAATGTTGTTCTTCCTGTTTGAGTCCTTTCACTTCTCTTACAATTCCTTTCGGTTTATTTTTAGGTTTGTAATTTTATTTAGTTCTTTAAACATTTCTCTATCACTTCATCTTATATATCCAGTTCATTTAGAAAAGAAATTATATTTATTCATTCTTTCAGAGTAAAAAATGCTTTATTTTTTAAGTGTTTATTCGTTCTAAAACTCTTCTTTTTTTCCTTCTTTTCTTTCACTTGCTTCTTCTATCATCATTTTGTCCTTTTCTTCCCTTATCACCTTATTTACTTGAGGCACTTTTAACCCCGGTTGGTTTATTATTAAGTTTGTTTCGACTTGTTAGTTTTCTAGTTATTATAGTTATTTTCTTTCTCTTTTGTAGCTTTCATTCTTTTACATTGCTTGTCAGTGTGTCCTTTCCTTCTACATTGATTGTATACGAAGTTTACTGTATGTTATAGTCGTTTTTATATACCGTGTTTGCTTATTACTTCTGGGATTTTGTCAGCGTCTTCTAGGTTTTATAGGTCTACATAGACTACGCACTTTCCAGTTAATATTGTAGAGCCCGGAATCAAATGAATTATATCCCCTCTCATCTATCCATATTATCTGATTATTTCTTTAATTTCATTCATGTTTGTGTATTCGTTTAGGGTAAATTAGGTAGTTATGACAGTCGTTGTATTGTTGAAGGTTTTTTTCTTCTATTGGAATTCTCGCACCCAAATAGTTTCGTTCATGATTGCAAGTGAATTTCTTAAAACTCTCTCTATTATTAAAGACTATAACACCATGCAGTTAGTTTTAACCGTGACTCTGGCAACTGTTTGCCCGTATTCCTTCCATAGATAGTCTTTGAACGCTTTTATTCCCTCTTATTCGTTGCATTCTGCCCATCTCATTTAATATTTTCTAGGTAGTGGTTAAAATATACCACTGCTACCCTGTCTGACAGGTCCGAATAGACTTTCTCGTAGACTCTCATTATTTGATTTTGGGTTAGCATTTCTTAAAAAGGTTCATTATTTATGTGCTGCATTATCACTTGGATTTATTCTTTTTTTGCCATTACTGAACTTTTTGTTGATAATATTTCTTTCCTTGCATTCCACCTTTCATCGGAATAGACGAAATTCAAATTCTGGAGGCATTACCAAACTGATCACTCTATTTCTAGTGCCTTTAGTTGATGTAATTGGTTCCATACGACCCACTAATTAGATTCTTAAGTTTAGCCTCCATTTTAAAGACAATTTTTTAATGTTTAATATAAAAAAAGTTTTCATACTTCTTGTTTAAATTCTAGTTGTAAAATGAATCACATCAGCTTCTGCAAATGGGGAGTTGCTTATTAAAGATGATTCTCGAATCTTGAATTAAATATTCCAGTTTCCTTGAATAAGTCCAATTAAGAATTAGTTATTAAGTCATTAGTAAATCCTGTCAGCTAAACGCTCATGCTACCAGTGAGAACCCTTGGGCAAGTTAGGCTTGTCTCTTCTGAGCTCGTCCATCCTTCCCAGTGGTGGTATCTAGTGTGAGACTATTCACAATACAGTATGCATTATCCCAGATTAAATACTATATCTCCTGACCGCGGTCGATATCCTCTTTTATAATAAATTGTTTTCACTTTTGATCAAATGACACAAGAAAAAGGTTCGATAAAAAGTAAATTTTGAAAGCGAATTTTTTGCATTTAGTCATTCAAAAATCATAAAGTAAATTTTTTTAATACTCAAAGCTATTCTAAGCAATACTATGAAAATCATTCAAAATAGATAAGAATAATCTGAAGAATATTCATTTTTTTCCTTATGAAATTAATATAATCAATTAATTAAATAAAATTAAGAAATTTAAGTTGTTTAATTAATTTTAATTGTAAAGAATATAAAGGATAAAATTAAGTTTAAAGTCTTAGAGAAGAGCTTCACTGTTTACTCTATTTATCCCTGCTCTCTCCTAAGCTAATCAATTACGTAGGACTTCATTAATCCTCCATCCTAGTCTCGCTCCAAAATTCATTTTTTTCCTTCTGAATTCTTCTCCAATTGTTATTCTACTCGTTGATCCTTGAGTTCTCAAATTTTTTTCTGTATTTTTTCATATCCTTTTGCTAAATGCAGAAAGGTTCTTCAAATATTTATTTCTTATTCTTTCTTTTAATTTCTATTTTCTTTCAACCCTTTTTTCAGCAGTGGTTCTTCTAAAATATTTAGCAGCGGATTTTTGATGATAGAAATTTATCTTATTTATATCTTATTATTGATATTCAGATTCGATTTCCATTGGAATACTTGATTACTAATCTAATGCTTTTTAAATTACTACTTATTATTATTCTTACTTTCCTTATAGTTCTTTTATTAACTATTAAAATTTACAAAATTAGAATTAAAACTTTTTAGGAACTTCATTGAATTACTTGCCAATCTCTACCATTTTAATTTCTATTTATGATTAGATCTTATTAAAAGCTTTCTTCCAAGGATGGAAATTATAGATCTGGTTATTTAATCAGTTTTCTATCATTTTTTCAAGCTTTTTTATCCTTTATTTTTGTTATTTTAACCCTTATTATATATTGGTTATTCGTAGTTGCTCCGATTATGCGTATATTTCATAATGGTCTTATATTTTTTACTTTATTTTTCAATTAATGAAATATATCTAGACTAATAATTAATAAAAATGGAGTCTTAAAATATTGCTGCCGATTTTTTCTTGAGCTAAGAAGAGAAAAAAGCTATAGAAAAAAGCAGGAAAAAAGAATAATAAGAGTCTTCTTCTTTCCGCTTGTAAAACTAATAAAGAACCTAGTAAATATAATAAACACCTCCTGAAATAATAAAAAGAAAGGAGTCTAGTAGTAGTAGGAAAAGAACTCCCATCAAAGATAATTAAAAAGAAAATCAATATTTAACAGTTAGTAATTGAAATATCTATCTCCAGGAAGAGATTAAAAGGCTTAAGTAGGAAAATTAAGAACTTAGAAACATAAATAATTTGACAAATTAGATGGAGATTGAATAAAGGGGGTTGTTAATCAAAAAGCTATCTGACAAATAAGGAAGAGATGTTACTACTGTGAGATTAAGTGACATTTGTACAATAATCGTAACAAAAAATTTTAGAATTTCATGAAAAAATTTAGACGTAAAGAGTAAAAAAATTCTAGAGGCTTTGTTACAAAAAGCATGAAGATATTTACAGAAGAAAACTATGTGAAGTACCTTTTGAAATAATAAGAACAAGAAATCAAAAAAACTGAGAAGACCTTAGAGAAGATAAATTCATTAGAAAGTCAACAATAATGAGAAATGTTGCTGATAAAACAATTTATTTTAAACAATGTCTAGATTGGTACTGTTAAACATCTTAATTTTGTATAATAACTAAATATTAATATTTTTAATGAAATAAATAATTTTCAGTTTTGAAACAACTACTAATTTTTTCTGTTTTCAATAACTAAATCATCAATAAATAGATTAATATCATTTAAATTTCTTTTTAATATTTTCATTTATTTTTACATTTTAAACTTTTTTCATTAGAAAGTAGGATAAAATTAAAATGTATTCGGAAGAATCGAACTTCACCATTAAAAAACAATAAGCTAGATAAGCTAATTAATTTATGCTGGTCCTCCAAAATGAGATCAGTAGAACGAAGAGAGTTTATAAAAAACTATTCGTAAAACTTGAAATAGAAAAGGAAAAGAATCTAGATTTATGTAATAAGATAGAAAATCTTAGATTCTAAAATATTTCACATTACTAATGCTGATTAGCCCTTAAAATATCATCTCTTCTTTACTGTTGCTAGATAATCAAGCATCTATACTCATTCTTGTTAGATCCTTATCAACTTTTATTTCAATTTTATAAAAATTTGAAATTTAGTACTTTTAGATCCTTAAAATCAAAGTAAGTAAAACACCAGCAGAGATAGATGATGAAAATATAAGTAACTAAATGTATTATTATCTAGATACTTAACTCAACTAAAGTAACTTTAAGATAATTTAATGTATTTTAGGCATTTTAGGTATTTATTAGTGAGGAAAACACCAGCAGAGATAAGAAAAGATAGATTGATTGATCATGCCAAGCCCGTTCCCTTAACTGTGGCTTCGCTAGGTAGTAGATAAGGACAGTAGTAATCTCGTTAATCCATTCATGCGCTTCCCTAATTAGATGACGAGGCATTTGGCTACCTTAAGAGAGTTATAATTACTCCACCGTTTACCCGCGCATCATTGAATCTCATCACCTTGACATTCAGAGCACTAGGCAGAAATTTCATTGTGCTAACTATTCAAGTAATGGATTGAAGGTATCCAACATAAAGTAAATATTCCTTCTGTCAAATTAGATTAAAAATTATTAGTTTTAAAGCAATATTTACAATATTTTAAGCATAACTATCTTTATCTTAAAACCTTAAAATAAGTAATAAACTAATTTAACAGTTCAAAATTAATCTCCAGCAACACAAAAATATTGTAATACTATTACTATAACTTAAAATATTAGTAAGCAAGTATGATTATAAAATTAAAGAGATTACTTCACTCTAAATTTGCTATAAAAAGTTAGATAATTGTAAGAAATAGAGCAGTAGTACTTTAAATTTTCGAATTGTAACTGAAAATTATTAATATATCTATATATAGTTTAAAAGAAAGAAAACTTGAAAATATCATGCTTAATTTGTAAAACGGTGAAGTGCTAACTTAAATAAAAATTAAAATAGTGAATTTAAAGATGTAAATATGATGCTATGTAGATGAAAATACGAAGATTATATATTTAAGAAAATGTGCCATTTTATTTAATAATAAAGTTGAAAATAAGAAGATTGATATTTATGAAACTGAATAATCTTTAATTTTCCTTTAATCTTCTATTATAAGTTTGATAAGAATTTCCATCTAAAAAAATGAATATGAAAGAAATAGTCTTTCATATTGATATTTATTAATTTGATATTTTGCGATTCATATCTCAAGTCGTGCTCCAAATGTTATATCGATGTTAAACTTAAAAATGGGATAAATATGTTTAATTTAGCATTTTTATTCAAAAATGTTTTTTAAATTCTTAGATATTTAAAATACCTTAGAAAATTATAAAAATAGCTTATTACTTATAAATAAAATTATACTTTTCAAATTTATAGTATTATTAAAAAGATTGGAGCTTATATAATTTTAAATTGGAGCAATTATACAAATAATGATGATTTAATGAATAGGATTATATAAAAATTTAAATTTAAAATAATGCTATTTTACTCTTTGTATTGAAATCGATAGCTGTTTTCTTATTATATCATTTTGCCTTTAACTTTATTGAATCTTCCTATTCATTATATTCCTTGATCTTCTATTTCAGAATGTTTAGATATTTCAATAAGATATCTTTCATTTCTTGAATACTCTAATGAAGACTTGCAATCATATTTTAGTTTCTTTCATTCTAGTTAGCTTATTTCCTCTGCTTATTGATTTACTCAAAATCAGTTTTCCTTAGTTAATTTCTTTTGCAGTTACTAATTTTTTTACTTGATAAGAAGAAATACATTATTTTAACTTGATTTTTATGGATTTTGAAAAGAACCAAAAAATTGGGTTTCCTCAATGTACTTGTTGTTGAATTGGTAATCACACGATTCTTAAAATATTACTAATGAAAACTTCGATTCGCTTCATCTTTCATTTAAGTCAGGTTAATGTCCATCATCTAAGCATTTCTTTTAATTAATTTTATTTTTTTGTAAATCAAAATGTTAATAATTCATGCTTATGCTTATCTAAGACTGGCTTTTCTACCACTTTTCTTTCTTCTGAATTATTAAATTTACTCAACCACTTTTAATTTAAGTATTCCTCTTTTTACTTAAAATTGATATGATTCAAGATTGGTATATATGCTGGTAGGAAGTTAATTAATTTAAGCTGATCAATAGCCAAGAATTGTAAGAATCAATCTCAATTAAAATTTGGTTACAAGGCTGCTGTAGTAATTATACTTAGAAACCAATTTAACTTTCCATTATATCAAGTGCAAGATCCAGGAAATAAAGGTTACATTAGTTCAGCATTTCTTATTTTCTCTAAAATGTTTTAAAAAAGGAGACTGAAAGTTTAATAACTTTCTACTTCATTAGCAAACTCTAAGCTAAAAGTCTTAAAGAAAGCTTGGTTAATATGCATAAGCAAAGTATCTAACTTAGGTATAAGATTTATAATTTCCTTCTTTTAGCTTAAATAAGCTCAAAAGTTATTTTATATAGCTTATTAAGGTTTTAAACCCAAACTTGTAAGTTACCTTTATCATGCATCTACTAAACACTAATTCTATTTCCTTTGAAATAGGAAATAAGCTATACGCTTAATTAGAGTAGACTAGATCCCTAATATTACTATACCTTTGAACTCAATCACAAGCCTTTGAACAATTTCAAGAGGTTAATAGAAAGAAAAATATATCTAAAAGAGACTGGAAGATGAAAAATATAGCCAATAAAAGAAACAAATGGTAATAATAATGAAACTAAGAAGCTTAATATTAATATAAGACTATAAAGAGAACTTAAGGAGCATTTAGTGGCTATCTTTTAATAATACTTTAGTGTAGATTATTATGAAGCAATAGATAAATCAACTTTTTAGTTTATCTTTCATTTATTTGAAGTTAAAAATAATAAAGAAAGCTAGTAAGCATAAAGCTTAAAAAATATATAGAGAAAGCTAATATTTATGACCATGTAAAAGAGAGAACATAGGTGAGATTGGACGGTATAATGGAGTATAGAAATATAGAGTATAAAATAAAGAATAGCAATCCCCTCATATACTAAATGCAAAGCAAAAGCAATAAAAGATACATTTTAAGAGGAAATAACTTTTAATATTGACAACTTACTTAGAATGAAAAGCGAAAGGTTTAGCACTAAAAGCTAAGTATTTCTAGCAATAATTAAAAAATACAAGTAGTTAAAAAAATTAGTAAGCATTAAAGGAGAAATATATAGATAAAAATTACTTTTTGAGTGTTCTAACGTCAAAAGGCAGATAAAAGTTTTACCGTTACAAATAAAAAAATTAATTTCGTGGGATTTTAGTTATAATCATTTCTTTGGCATTTTTAGATCTAAGATAAAACTCCTTTATGAAGTCAATTAATTCTTAAATTAATAGATTAATGAATAGCTATTGAGAGACAAAATAAAATCAAAATTCAAAACAAAACAGATTAATAGTTAATTGGAATAACAAATTTTATTTATTTGATAGATAGGAAATTTCCTAAAGATTGAAATTCGACATATTCTTAACAAAATGAAATCAAGAGCAAATAAAGAATTAAGGATCAGTTTATTTTCAGACTTATATTTTACTCTGGCCTGAGAAGTAAAAAAAGAAAAGTGAGACATAGAAATTGACAGACATCAACATTTCCTAATAAAATAAATTTTATATTATAAAATATTGAAGAAAGTCCTTAATGTTTTGTCTCCAAAATCTGCAAGAATGCTTATAAATACTTATTGCTAATAAGCACTTGACGGAGCTTAAAAATAAATCCTGGTGATAAAGATACTTTAATAATTAAGTATCTTCACTAAGAATAATGAACAAAATAGAGAAGCTAAATCTGTAAGATTTGTATTAAAAATTTCACAATTAATTACTATCGACTATGCACTAAATGCAAATGAGTATTATTTCTAGTTTTAGGTTTAATAGATTATTTTCCTATTTTTTCAAGATCTATCTTTATTAATATGAACATCTGAATTTTTTAAGTTAATATTAATCATATCTCTGAATTGTTTTAATGATTCTATATTTTCCTTTAACTTATCACTGCTTTTCCTAAAAATTTTAAACTTAATTATTATTTTTTTAAAACACTAGCAAACTATTTAATTCTCATCTATACTTTTTCTACTCGCTTAGTAAAATTTCCTAGCTGATCTATGATTCTACATCCTTTAGGCTATTATTTATAGCTTTATTATATATCAGCTGTTTACTTAAATTTATAAGAAATTTTAAGTTTTTAAACTTAAGCGTAATTAAAATTTTGCAGTCTATATTCTTAAAGCATTCAATAACTTCTTAGTTTTTCGCTTCATAATTAAGAGATATTCTTTTTGATTTAAGTTTACTTTCATCTAGGATTTAAATTTACTGAAAGGTCAAAAATAAAATGTTTTCGTTACTTTTCATTGTTATCTAAAAGACTCTTTATACTGACATAAACTTTACTTCATTTAGATCTTTTGCTTATTGCATTTTAAAAGTATTCCAAAGTTGAATCCTAATTTTCTAGTCTCCTAAGAATAATCCCATAAACAATATGTCTTAACAAATTAAAAGAATTATTAATTAAGGGATCTAAAAAGCTTAAATTGCTTCTTTTTATTGCTGACTTATCTCATTTTTTCTATTTTTGAGTTTGTTTCAACATATTATTGGTTTATCTCTTTGCAATATCAAAATTAACAGCTTCTTTACACAACTTTATCTTCTTCAGCAAATGATTATTCTCTTGTATGATCCTTTTTTAAGTTCATTAACCGAAAAATGTTGAAGAAGATTTCAACCAGTTGGATCAATTAATTCTATAACCGAAAGTTTAAAGAATAATTTTTCTTACTTTCATTATTCTTATTCTCTTTTACTTATTTTTATAAGCATTAAAGCAAAAAATTATCAATCTGATTTATATTACTTAAACTGAAGCTTCATTGTAATATAGATTTTCTTTGTTATAAACTAAAACCTTATTGTGGCTTTTTCTTAAGACTCAATTAAAGCAGAAGACTAATCCTCATATTTCATCTTTAAATAAGAGAGTTTTTACTACTATAGGAACAAAAAAGCCATTATCTATGCTAATTACTTTGTCAAGACACTGAATCGATCATTAATTCTTGTTTAAGTCTCTTATAAAAACCTTTAATTTCGGGTATTTTTGATGCTTACGATTAACGCTAAACACCACATTAAATTATCTATCTTTATGATTTTTTTATAGCTTAACAAACCAAGAAAGCGAAGATTTATTTTAGTGATTGAGTTTACTTTGAAATATTAGTCTAAAGCACGAACAGTGCAATAAATATATAACCTAAGATTACAGACATTAATCTTACATTGAGAATATAGAAGATCTTTAGTCTTTTGCCAAGCTAATAGAAATGAGCCCTACTCTCTTTTATCCTTGGTAGCTTCTCTATACTCTCAATCAACTTACTAAAAGAAGGTTAAGAAATGATTAGTTTGAATCTGTACTAACTAATACTATCTAGATCTTTGCAAGTCCTAGTGGATAAAATTTTATCATAGACTCTTCTTTTATCTCTAAAACTCATTTCCTAAAGAAACTACAAAACTCTAGAGTAATTTCTAAATACTTGTGTTCATTCCACAATTATGCAAGTATCTAAGATTAACAAGTCTAAGAACAGTAAAAAAGGCTAGCAATGAAGGAAAAACAGTAAAATGATAAAAAGCTGAAATAATAAATGAAGGAAAAATCTAGATAAAGGTGAGTAAATCGTAGACATTTCGAAGTATCTGAAATATAAAGCAATTTAACCTAAAAAAAGTGTCACCAAAGTAAAATGAAGAATTAAAATAAAAACCAGATAAGTAGGTAAACATTTTTCAGTACTTTAATAGCTTTTTGAAGCTATTTACAATTAAATAGCCTCGGATCTTTCAGAACCTTACATAAAATGCGCAAAATGACATTTAGCGATTGCTACAACTTAGTTGATAATTTTAAACAATACTAGTACTAATAGAGATAACTCGAAAAGTTGAATTAGGTAATAGCTATTCTTTTAAAGGACATCAGACTAAAACTAAAAGATATATTATAAAACTTTAGGATTAGCGGGGATTTTGTCTTAAATCCAGAAAATAAAAAAATAGCTATAAAGAAGAAAACTGAGAAAGTAATCTTATCTTAAAGGAAAATATATTTGAGAACTACAAAGATAGTTTCAGTCAATGTAGATAAAATGAATATGAGAAAAATTCTGAAATTTTAGAGTTTTTTAAATTAGAAAAGCAGTTTATCAATTTTTAATAAGGCTGTTATTTTGATGATTCATTTTACAAAATTACTTTCCAGCTTTTATCTTCAACTAGGTCTTCACATTTGATTAACTTAATAGCTAACTTTTCAAAAAAATACTTAGCTATGATTTCAAGCTGGAGGAGTCTTGAAACTACTTAGGTGAATTAGATTAGAATAAAATACCAATTTGCTAATTAGCTCTGTCTGCTTACTCTTTCAAAGCTTTAATCCATATCTAGATATAGAAATTTAATTCCAAAACTTGCTAATTTACTATCTAAGACATTTTCCGTTATTCCAATCTAATAGTGCTTTTTTTCGATACTCACTCTTAAGGCTTTTATCCGTTTTTGCTAGAGCTTGGACTATAGTTAAATCAAAGCTACTTCTATAGTAAGATCAGCTTGGCTTGTTTTTTATTTGGTTAAAGTACTCTTGATACTAAAGACTCAAAAGGTTATTCAAAGTATAATCTTCTCAAATAGAACTTTTAGATACTAATCAAGTATTAATAACAACAAAAATTCTTAAATATCCTTGCTTCCAATCAAAAGGCAAAGCAATATAACTAAAATAATTAAGATCCCTACTTATAAAGGGTTTAAAGAGAGGAAGCTGGAAAGAATTTCGGTAAATGAATGTAAATAAATTAAATTATTAAAGTAAAAAGGTACCAGTGGATTGTAGGAGGAATAAGTTACTTCAACTAGTAATTCCAATCTATTAATCTTAGAGATTTAGGTAGTTTTAAAGCACTTAAAATAATAACAATTGATAAAGAAGGAATTTATGGAATAAAGGAAATTAACTAGTTTAAAATTAAAGGAAAAAGCTGCGTGAAGAATTAAGGATATAAGAAAGGAAATTTGGTAAGGAATTATTATTCTACAGTAAGAAAATTTAGATTTCAATAGAAAAACCTAAAGTTAGGCAGTGCTTAGAAGTAGAGAGTAAATGGTAACTTGAGGTTATTAAAAAGATTATCCGCATTTAGTATTTTAAAGGATTCAAAGATTGGATATCTCGAAGCGTCATACAAATTCAACTAAGTTAATAATTGTTATAAATACCTATATTAATAACTGGTGTCTTCTTTAATCTTTTGCAATTAAAATAAATTTTAAATACAAAGTCGAGTAAATACTCTGAAGATACTCTATATTATGCTTTTAAATTAATAGAATACTTTGTTAATTAAAGTCTTTACAGCACTGATTTATAACCATTAAGAAATAGGTAAAAGTAAAAAATATAAGATTTCTAAGAAAAGTAAATAAAGATTTAGAAAATCTTTATTAACGAATATACTTTAATCTTTCAGTTATTAAAAAATGTTTATGAGAAATTAAATTTTTTTTATTTTATTTTTTAAAGATTGTCTTCACGAATTTTATCCGCAGCTCTTTTATGACAATTAAAAAACTAATATGCATTAGTCGTGGATGCAACATTTTGATTATACGTCTGTTTTATCTTTCATATTCTTGTCCAGTCATATCCATTGGTGTGCAAGTTATTATTTTATATTATTTTGTCTTCTGTCATTCCTGAATGATAGACGCATTAGGCACAGTTTATTATCCAATTCTCTTTTTTATCAAATAGTTACAAAAAATTTTATTAATCTATTCTTTAATTTATATCTATCATGCTCAGACTTTTTGATACTTTTTATACATTAAATTTTATTTTATCAGTTTTTATTTTAATGCACATTCAAGTTGCTCGTATATACTATTAAATCTTTTTTACTTTACTTAAATCAACTTTTCTATTCTTATCAATCCAATACCCATACAAAAAAAATCATCCGTTTGGCCTCGTTTATCCATTTTTACTATCATTTTTAAACTTTATTTAACATCCTCGTTTAATTGTATTTTTATATATTTTCGTTATTTCTTTCCAAACTTTTATTTATTTTATTATATAAAAGTTCTAATGAAAATCTTAACTTATTTAATCACAATATCAGTTTTAATTATTTCAAATATCATAGAACTTTCACAAATAATTGTGAAAATTATTCACTTTTGAATTTCAATTTTTTTCTGTTTTATCTCCAAGCCTTTTAGCAATAACCGTTAAATGCTTATTTACTATATTCACTTCCGATATTATTCATAATTCAGTCTATATTAATATTTTTGAATATTTAAATAAAATGAAATTATCTATCAATATAGTTTATTATAATAGTTTCATATAGTAGATTATTATTTTCTTTAATTATATTGCTTTTTATTATTTTTCTTTGTCTTGTTATTTATGGTGTCTGTGAAACTGTTTAATGAGAATGAAAGCGTTAAAGATATTATAATACCTTTAAACTAGCAAATTCTTTTTAACTCTCTATTTTATTTAATTATCTATATCTTTAATTTTTTTTATCGCTTGCAATTGTAAAACTAGGTTGTTGAGAAGCTAACTTAAAAATAGTTTAGTTTCTACATATTTTATTTTCTTTAGGAAAGACCTAGAAAGACGGGGAACAAGAAAATGTCAAAAATTTAGTAAAGAAAGACTTGGTGATAATATAGGTTGGAAATGAAAAAGGCAAAGTCACTTTAGTAATCTTCTTATAAATGAAAATGATTACTAGGATAAATTAATACTACTAAAGTGATTAATTAAGTAAAAGATAAAAAAAGAAAATTAAAGAATTTAAATTAATAAAAGGTTTGAAAAGCTTTAAATTTATATTCTTAAAAAACAAAACAGAAACAAAAGAGGTGCTGATATTGGAAATTCCCTCAATTTATAATAAAATGCTGGTTAGTCTCCTAAAGGATTAGAAGATAAGAGAATTAAATAACTAAGAAGAATTTTTATAAATAGCAATATAATTTTATTATCCATAAGCATACTATCCTCATGCATATATACTTATAAGAAAAATATACATATTAAACAAAAAAGACTAATAAACTAATATTAGCATTCATTTTCTAATCTAAACTGTTATAATTATACTGTAAATTCTTTTATTTATTTACTTTATAATCAAATGTAAGGCTTCTAACTGTGTTAACACTGCTTATATCCATTTAACCTAACCAATGCTATTCCTACCCTCTTACCTTGTGGACATACTTTCTGTGGTTTATGCTTAAAGACTTAGAAGTATTTATAGGGCTAAATGAGCTGCTGCATTTGTTATAAGGTGTTCATATTTAGATTTGAAGATTTAGCTATAAATGATGAATGGTTGAGTATAGTGTAATAGAATGAGGAATATAGTAATAGGTAAGTAGTATAGAAATTAGATGAAATGAAGAAGTAAATTATAGAGAAGCAAAAGAAAATAACTAAACTATAATAAATCATTACCTACTTGCTTCTAAATACTATACCATCACATACTACATACAGCTTATTACTACTAAACAACAACTAGTCATATAATATCCATCTATAATCCTTTATTTCTATGATACAGAAATATTCCCCAAATATTACTAAATAAATATACCAGAAAATGAGATCTAAAGTAATTGATAAGAGAAGTGTCTAACAAGGATAAAAATAAGCAAGCTAAACTTAGTAGATTTATAAGGAATCTAACTATATTCATGGCTTTATATGGAACGATTAAAAAATTTGATTATTTAATATAGAAAGAGAATCAATTAAAAAAGTATAAATAAATATAATAGTTCCAGAGCTTAGTAGAAGCATTCAATAGTAAAATAAGTTATTTTTAGTTGGAGGAACAATAAATTAATAAGTAGTCAAAGAAACTTGGTAGTTTGACTTCGAAGGAAATAGTAAGTAACTAAATGATCTTAACTAAGGAAGATTTTGATTTGGAATAGCAGCAGCTTAAGGTTTGATTTATGTAGTAGGAGGAAGTTTCAATAATAGCTAACTTTTAAGTACAGTAGAAAAATTAAGAATAGGAAGTTAGAGCTAATGATAATACTGTTCTTAATTTTCTTTCGAAATAGCATGATAAACATTAGTAGCAGATAAAAGGGAAGAAAATATATATTAATTTGGAGGAATAAATTAAAAAGGAGAAGTTTTAAATGATATATGAAAGTATAATATATAGAATGATACATGAAATAAGTATCATTTTAATCTTCCTGAAGCTGTCTATCTTCCTTTAGTATTGTTAAATCCTTTTATTATAATAGGAGGATTAAAAAACTTAGAAGAAGACTATTTAAGAAAAATATATAAAAGAAGCAATTAATAATGATAATAAAAAGAATTTTAGCATAATTCATTTTATTTATCAGGATTAAAAATAAGAGGTAGATTTGCTTATTCTTTTGTTTTAAATTAGAATGGTCTTTGGGTGTTGAGAATCGATATAGAAAGTTTGAGTTACAAGACATTAAAAATAAACTGATGAATGAAGACTAATAGATTAAATATTAAATGATAAAAATAAATAAAAAATTAATTATTTTATACATTAAATTATAGATAATAAATACCCATTTATTATTTTTCTATTTAGGTAATTGTTAAGAAATAATAAAGATAGAAAGGTTTATTTATGAGAGTAAAAGTACAAATTTGTAATTAAAAAAAGAGAAAAACTGATTTTTTACTTTTTAACAATATAAATGAAAATATTAAATCCATAAAATAACTATTATTTAATTGTTTATTTTGAATAGATCTATTTAATTTTATTTCATATGTACTCTTAAAATTAAGAGAAATACATTTTATACATTTAATAAATTTAATTTAAATATATTTTAAAGCTGAAGAAAGTTAATAAAAAGCAAGGAATATTGAATTTAAAAATTACTATAATAAGGTTGTTTATAACTCTCTTATAATATTAAGAATATTAGAGAGGTCCTGATAAAATCAAAAATTTAGAAAGAGACACATCGTGTCAACTATATGGTTTTTGTTGGAGTTTAAGTATTTTATTAAGGAATATGTATTTATTTTTCAAAGAAAATCCCGTTATTCAGAAATTGATTGAAAATTCTCCCGTTATGTCCTAAAAAAGTTCCTTTAAAAGAAATCAGCTGGTAAAATATTAGAAGTTTTCCAATATTAAAAGTAAATTATATTTAAAATAAAAATAATTTTTAAGATAAGAAAGCTTAATTAATAAATAATAAAGGAAAACTAGAAAATATGACATCAAAAAAAACACAAAAACCAAAAACTTCGAAAAGAACAATGCAAAATTAAAATTTTAGATAAAATGTAGAACTTCTATAAAGAATATAAATTAAGTAAATATTTATTAGAATTATAAAAATTAGATTAAACTTTTTTAAAATACCTCAACTAAATTTTAAAACCTGAGAAAAGGGGTATAAATACCTATTAAAATTACAAGCTTTGATTTGTTCTCATTAGCAGTATTAAAAAACTACTATTTGTTTATTATTAATTTATATATGAATAATATATAAATATATCTGAGTATCATTAATTTTAAACTGTATTTCTGTATATTTTATTTTTTATATTAAACAGAATAGAAAAACTAATATATAAGAATAGATAAATTTCAACTAATATAGTATTTAATAATTTTAGTAATTAAATTATCTTTTAGAATATCATAATTATTTATGCTAGTGTACACGTTTCAATCAAGATTTTAGCAAATTAATAAATGTTTATATATTATTTATTTAATAGCAATAAATAAATAAATTTTATTATAGAGCGCCTAGCACTCTCGTTGGTACGCAGCTCTTTAAAAAAAAATGTTTCATACTGACAAGAATGTTTGTTACTGATAAAATTATCAGATACTGATAAACCTTGTTCAATACTGGTATAATTATTCAGTACTGATAAAAATGTTCAATACTGATATAATTTTAGAATACTCGTAATTTTTAATACTTGCTGGAGGTCCAAGGACATGGCAGGATTGTGTCTCATTGCATCACCAAAGCAGAGGACGATATGTGTCAATTATGGGTACTTAAAATCCCCACTTCTGATGAAGCTCGCAATATTATTTCTTTTTCGTTCCAGTATTAAAAATAAACGAAGCCAAGCCAGTGTCGAAGGTATAAGAATTTTATGTCTCGAGGTCAAACCAAAGCAGAGGACGACATAAAGTCGATTATAGGTACTTAACTTCCCCAACCTCTGATGAAGAAGACCTTGTTGTTCACCTTCGAACAACTATGGCGGTTTTAAAAAATATAAATAAAATAGATAAAGTTGCTCTTGAAGACCTTAACAAGTTATTGAATAGAGTTTAAGATAAATAAAAGAAAAGTTTTTTAATTCTATAAGATGAGATAAATGTAAACTGCTTATTTTTATTTTGAAGAAATTGATAATGAAACAAGATAATTTCCAATTATACTAAATTAAATAAACTTTGTTAGAGAAATAGTTTCTATAAGCAAATTTAGAACCTTTTACTTTTATTTCTAATATAACTTATAAATAAATAAAAATGATTATAGAGCGCGTAGCACCTCATTGGTTAGCAGCTCTTTCAATATTGATATTTAATATTAAGAAAAATGTTCTCATGTTTCTTGTTAAATTCTAGAGGTCTGATGAGTCATATCAGCTTCTTCAAATGGGGAATCTTCTTATTAAAATTTATTCTTAAATCTGAAGTCAAATGCTTCAGTCTTCTTGAATAAGGTCCAAATAAGAGTTAGTTATTAAGTCGGTAATTAGAAGGCCCGTCAGTCAAACTTTCCTACTGTTAGAGAGAATCCTTGGGGTAAGTATAGTATGTCTCAACGGAGCTTATTCACCCTTCCCCGTTGTGGCATCTAGTGCGAGATTACTCACAATGCAGTATACACTACACCAGATTACCTACTAATTTGTCTGACACTGCCGACATCCATTTTATATATAATTTAATAATATTAATACAACATAAAAAAGGAGATGATTGGACCTTAAGCTAAAAAAAGGAAAGGATAAGCCAAATATGATTAAAAAATAAAATAGAAATTAAATTATTCCTAAATATAATAGAAGTAATAATAAAAGTACATATAATACTATTATTTATATAGTTTCACATGTTTTTATCTAAAATTCTAATTATTAAAATATTGCTATAAGTTTTAAGTTATTCTTAATTATATTGTCTTCAAATTTAATTATTTATATCTATATTATATATAATATAAAATGGATGTTGGTTGCGTCAGGAGAACAAGTAGGTAATCTAGTGCAGTGTTTATTGCATTTCGAGTAATCTCGCACTAGATGTCACCACGGGGGAAGGGTAGATAAATTTCTACATTTCATATCGTAGCCGTTAAGCTTAGGAAGTCTTTCCTTAAAAACCTAATATACTGCTCTATTTTAAGAAACTGTTCTTGCAATTATAAGTAAAATAAATTTGACTCATAAAGGTGGCGTAAGTTTTCTTATTTACAACCATCTAATTTTCTCTTAGATATCTCGAGCATTTTCTTCAGTTCAATCTTTTTTAAAGCGAAAATAATAATTTTCCATTCTTTGCTATTTTAAGATGTATGAATTTGATTTGATTTGAAAAGGGAAATCTTAAGATTTGATAAATGTTTAACATTTATTTAGTTTGATTTACTTTTTCTTATTCAGTTCATTAAGTACTAAGAACGATTTAAGTATTTTAGTGTATTTTTTAATCTAAAGAGGTATGGGAGCATTTTATTATACTAATCTAAGCATCTACTCTCCTGTTCAAACAGCACATCTATTAAATTTACTAGCTCCTAGATCACTTAAGGAGCTTTTCACACTTGGACAGATTGCTAAACATAGAGTAGTAATTCCATTCAAATTTTACCTTACTAAAGATAAATTCTTCTAAGTAGCATTTTAGCTAGGAATTCTCCACGGTCTCTAAAATACTATTCTGAAGCAATTCAATACAAAATTTCATCTCATTGTCGTATTTTTCACTGAACTTCATGCTTTTTTTGTGTAAATATTCAATCAGTTAGTCTCTTTCAAATATGCTTTTCATTTAAAGACTTGGAATATTTCTAGCAAATCTTTCCCAAATCATTCTTAGGATTTAGTCAGATAATTCATCAACTGTTATATTTTATTGATGAGTAAAAAATAAACCATAGACAAAGCACCATAAGTCGGTTATTTAAGAATGCTTTACTATTTCAGAATCTTTCATATTATGAAGTATGAAATAATAGTCACTAGGATGAAGAAAATTTATATAATCTCTTTTCTTTAAAGCTGCTTCATGAGAGCTATTTCTCTTCATCATCAGTTCTTCCAATAGCTATATTCCTTAGAATTTCTACTAAAAGCTTACCAAGTTAGGAACTTTCATGGATTATTCTCTCAGAATTACTTATACAGTGCTTATCTTAACCATATATAGGTTAAATATATTTCTTCTCCTGATCTATAAAAAGCCATTAAAGTACCAAGAATACATGCTAGGTAAGACTATCCATTTCAAAGCATATATTTTTAATTCCCCTCTGATCTTAAAAACTTATTCTATGCATCAGGCTCTAGATGTACGAAAGATGATATTAATCAGTTTTAGTTCTCTGGAAGTTTCTATTTTAAAGCTTTGGGTTATTCTAATGTTACTGGATTCTATTTTTATAATTTATGAAAATTAAAATTATTTACAAGTTAAAAGAAATTGATTAAAAAGATATTATCACCAGAACTACATTAAATCTTCATTTCATACTAATTTTACCATTTCCTTTATTTATTTTTCGGATATTTTATATTCAACTGAGTTTTAAATCCTAATAATTAAGAAGAAAATAGAATATACTGCTAAGTTAAATTTGCACCTTCTTAATAGTTGCAAAAAAAGAAGAATCCAATAAATAAATATTTGGATAATTCTAAATTAGAACTATATACTTGCACTAAAGAGTCTCCTATTTCTTTACTATTTTAAAGTGTAAGTTTTAGTTTATTAATTAAAAGTATCTCTAATAAGTGATTAATTAGATGCTAACTCTATTTAAAAAGGCTTTTATTCTTATATTTGTAAATTTAGTCTTAGTTTTTTATTTTTAAGCTATACAAAATTTTAAGATTGAAGGAAAAATTATAAAATGAATAAAGATAAATAAAGTTCTAAAGCTAGAATAAGCTAATAAGAAGACCTAATTAGCTGATATAATTTCTACTTTAGAAAGCAAAAAGAAAAATGTAAAAAGCCTAAAGCAATATACTTTATTATTATAGCTATACTAATATTTTAACTAAAACAAAAGAATTTTACTAATATAACTTAATTAAAAGATGTTTGCTTTAGGATTCTAGCTGGAAGAAATAAATTTCTTTAGAGTTTTAAATAAAATAGACTTAACTTAAGCATCATAATACAAGGTTGAAAATTAACTATATGAAGTGGCTTAGATTTGTTAACTATTCTGTTAACTTAATCATAAACTTAAAAAGCAATAAGGGAATTATAATTCTAGAGAATATAATAGAGCTATTTTAATTTATTTAGTAAGCTAAATTTAAAATGCTAGAGATATTTTAAGAGATAACAACTAAAAGTTATTAAGTTATTAATGCTAATTTTCTAACTTTTATCTTAGTAAAAATAAATAAATAAATTATCCTAAAATACTTCTTAACTAAATGCCTCTTATGAAATATGTCCTAGCTTTACAATTATTTCAATTTTAAATATTCAAAAAATAAAAATAGAATGCTTGGCAAACCATAATTGAAAATAGTTGAATAAAAGTATTTTAATTAATTAAAATTAAACAGTCTAGATATGAAAGAACTATTTGAAACTTCATTAATTTTAGTAAATAAAAACAAAATTTTAAGAGGAATAGTTTAAAATTGCTTCTATAAAGATAAATATAAAAAAGCTAGTTAAATATGCTTTAATTTTAAAATTTGTGAATTTTAGAATGAATCTAGTGATTTAAGTAGCTTTACTGTAAGAGAATGCAATCAGTTTTAGTTTTTATATTTCTCTTCCGTAAATTTTAGAATTACCTTTAATTATTCTATAAATTCCTTTAATATTTGTTTAATGAAAAGAAATACTTCCTATCATTTGAATACTCAGTTTAAAACTTAAATTAAGAATCCCTATTTATGAAATCGTTTAAACTCTTAATTATTTTTTAAAGTTTTTAACTAACTTCGTAGTCAAATTAAAAATACATTTGTATTTATACATTTCAACGGATTTAAGTATTAAAAATTGTTAATAATGCATAGTTGTAATGTATTTTAATAGCTAGAATAGCCATTTAAATTTAATCTAATATTCTGTTAAAGGAAGGAGCTACTAATTTACCGAGGAGTCCAGACAAGAAATGAATTAGGAATAAACCAAGATGCTTTGTATGCAAACAAACTGGATATAAATATAGACAATGTTAGAAATTAAAATTAATTAAATAATAGTACTGGAATAGAAAATAATAGTACTAATATTAGGATAAGAGTAGACGAGAATTCTGTAACTAATTTTATCCGTCATGAGGTCAAATCTAAAAACTGAAGTGATACGCAATCCAAGGCGACTGAAGAAAGAGTTCTGAAGGGAGCTGGTTCCACCCAGGTTATCAAACTGGTCCTGTGAACACGAGGTTGAAAGTCCTCCAAGTTCACTAAACTCCAATTTAAACTTTTTAATTTAGTAATATATATTTATTCTATTAAAGAGAGATAGTTAGAATGCTATATAGATAATAATTTTATTTTTAATAATCTAGCAATTTTAGAAATAACAGCTTTATCTAATGATTAAACTTATTTTTCTTTGTTTATTTAATAATGCTAATATAACTAATATCTATTCTTTCTATTGAAGATCCATAATCTAAGTATTTAAGCTAAGAGAATTTAATCATAAAGTTTCATTTTATGTTCTTAATAAATAATAGAGGTTTTGCTTATATGATGATACTATTTTATGTAAGTTATTATTTATGCTTAGTACCTTATTTAATTATTATCATTTTAATGCTCTATTTTTTATTAAAAATATAAGCGGTGGGATTTGAACCCACGCCCCGAAAGACTAGCGCCTTAGACCACTCGGCACACTGTCTGTTATTAATAGGATATCAGTTTCTTTAAATATTCTAACTTAGAAGCTAATTAATTAAAGCTACTTGCAAATAGTTATTATTATAATAAGCATTCGTTCTTAATCTTAAAAACTTAAACCTTTATGCTTATCAAGTTAGTAAATAAATAGTTTAATTAAATAAAACTCTTAATTTACAGCACTTCTATCTAAAAGCTATCTTACTCTAAAAAGTTCAAACACCCTTATATTTTTATTCTTCTTTGAAATTAAATGAATAGCCTTAACTAGCTTTTAGATGCTAATATAATAGTATTGCTAATTTAACAATTCTTAAGAACTAAACTTCAAACTTATTTAATCCTATTAAAGCACTTTGTTCATTAATTAAAAATCAACTAAATTTAGAAACAAAGCATGTTTCTCTAATTTAAGCAGATACTTTGCTAAAATGATGTTTTAAATATAGGTGTATTTAAACTATTTAATATAGTACATTTCTTTAATGTTTAAGTTATATATCTAGATATCTAAAGCTTATTAATTACTATCTAGAGTTTAGTTTATTTGAATATTGCCCTATTTCTTAAACTAGTTAAATAAACAGACTCTTAATTTATTAATTTCCTTTTAATTTACCTTTACTTTTATGTTTTTCAGTTTGATATATTAAGTCTTTTTATAGTAGAATAGATATAATAAAAGCTTAGAAGCAATTAAATATTAGATATATTATAATATTCATTTAGTCTATTAATTATTTAGTTAGGAGACTTTTAGCTTTACTATTGTATTTTAACTTTAGAATAAAAAACTGCTAGTTGCAATTATTATATCTACTAATAAGCATCTAACTAGCTTTTAAAAGCTTTATTTAACAAGTATTCAGCTGAAACTTTCATATATTTATCAAAAGCAAGGCTGTTTAACTTTTGACTAGAACTGATTATTTTAAAACCTTATAATTATATTATATTCCAATTGTAATGAAATAATAATAAAGTTAATAATCTTAGTTGATAAAGGATAACTATCTATTTCTATTCGTTAACTTTATGAGATAAATATCTCTTTCATTTACAAACTATTAGTCAATGCTTGCTATTTATTTCCAAGATTTAGTTAACTTTAATTTTATCTAATTTTAGTTTCAAAGCTATCATGTTATTAATATACCTTATAATGATAGTTCTATTGATTAAGCTTAGAAATAACTTTATTTAATTAAGCATATTATTTATAAATTCTATTTTCTGTAATAGAACTATAAATTGGTAAAGTACTGTAGCTTATTTAGAAAATGCTTACAAGAGATAATCACCAGATCATTATATATATACCAGATGTTTATTATAAATTGCTTTTATTTAAAAAATAAGCACTATATTTACATTCTAAGCTATAGAAGATAGATTAAGGAATTTTCTAGCTTTATATTAAGAAAAAGTGTTTTTTGGTCTTAAAGTAAAAATGCTATTATGAAAAGAGATAATTTCAATGTATCTAAAAGATTTCATTAGTTTTATTTAAAATTTAACTTTAGTCCTTCCAATGATAACTCAGATACCTTCATTAATTTTAAAATATAGCAAATGCTTTTATTTAGCAATCTTTATATACTATTCATAAATATCTATTATAAGATTAATTAATATTTATTTGATCATGCTTTATCTTTTGTTTAAGTTAAATCTAAATTATAAAATTTTAACTTTTTTAATTTAATTAAATACACTGGCTATTGGTATACTATTACTGATATTTTAAATAGTAGAAGTTAACCCTATTTTATATATGTGTTTAATGGAAATTAACTTATAAATCAATAAATTTTATTATAGAGCGCCTAGCACTCTCGTTGGTGCACAGCTCTTTAAAAAATGTTTTATACTGACAAGAATGTTTGTTACTGATAAAATTATCAGATATTGATAAACCTTGATCAATACTGGTATAATTATTCAGTACTGATAAAAATGTTCAATACTGATATAATTTCAGAATACTCGTAATCTTTAATATTTGTTGGAGGTTCAAGGATATGACAGGGTTGCTTCTCGTTGCATCACCAAAGCAGAGGATGGCATGTGTCAATTATGGGTACTTAAATTCCCCACCTCTGATGAAGCTCGCAAAAATAATTTCCTTTTATTTCCCAAATTAAGAACTAAAGTAACCCAGTGCCGAAGGTTGATTTAGCAAATATCTCGAGGCTAAGCCAAAGCAGAGGACGACATAAAGTCGATTATAGGTACTTAGCTTCCCCAACCTCTGATGAAGATGTTCCTTGTTGTTCACCTTCTAACAACTATTTAAAAAAAATTTCTTTAATCTTTATTAGTTGATATTACCTAATAATATATCATCTAAAATCTTTATACATCTATTTATTTGTGCCATCTATTAAATGCTTATTTCTTCTTCTAAAATATTATGACTCTCATTAAAATGAAAGTTAAAATAAATATATAGCAAATATAACTTTTATATGATTAATAAATCTTTTTGCTATCCTATTTTTAATAAATTATTTAACTTTTAGATATAATTTAAAGAAAACTAGGTGTTATATACATCTTTCTTAAAGTTAAAGTGAATAAAGTTAGAAGAATAAAATTGAGAAAAGCACTATTATCTAATTAATTTTAATTTAGATTAGGTTCTGCTTTGGGTGCAAAATATTTGTAATAAGATTTTTTATATCTTCTAGATAAAAATGCTTCGAAAGTTATTTGCAAAGAAATGAGAAGGGTCAAGAAGGCTACATAGGAAATCTGTGTAATTCTTGTTTAGTTGGATATGAAATAAAAGGTAAAAATAAATGCTCAAGGTGTTCTGATGAAATTGATAACAACTTTATTCTTTTAAGTTTGTGCGCTTTAACTCTATTAATATTCTGATTCTTAATAGAATCAGATATTTAAAGCGCGAAAAAGTTGGAGAAGAAACCTGAATCCGATCTTGGCCAGTCGTCT
This sequence comes from Loxodes magnus, assembly GCA_946699065.1. Lineage (NCBI taxonomy): Eukaryota > Ciliophora > Karyorelictea > Loxodida > Loxodidae > Loxodes > Loxodes magnus. Next base: position 195,706 of record CAMPDV010000480.1, read on the forward strand.
TTTTCTTAACCTTAATCTTCTTCTTAATCTTAACAGCCTGGAATTCAAACAGGATATGACGAGCAGAAAAAATCCTAGAAAGCGACTCACGTAATAAGTCCTACATCGAAGGAAAAGCCAAGAAAGCAGATGAAGTTTGCTCTTCAACAGAAGGTGTCAGAATTTAATCCTTCTGGCCAGATGAGCATGGAGTAGCTCATCAAAGTGGTACTGAACCTCCAGAAAGAGGTTAGGAAACTGAGGAAGGATAATGAGAAACTTATGGAACAACTCAGCCTAGCGGAAGGAATAGAATCCAGACTTATGTCCTAAGATAGAGAACTAAGTGCTTTCTGAAACATATCCTAAGACCAGATAAACTAATCCTAAAATTAGCTTCAGAAACAATCTGATCTGAGTTAAAGACTGGAAAAATTAGAAAAGAAACTAGACAAAAAAGGGGAGATCCAATGATAATTGAAGAGACCAACATGAAGACTAGGGTTAAACCACAAGAAGTAGTGAAGAATTGATACTACTGCAATTCGACAAAATATTTGTGAAGATGTTGCATGAAACTCCAAAATTTCAAGGCGTAGTATTGGAATAAATAAAGAAGAATACAAGCACAGCAGAGGAAGAAAAATCAAATGAAATCGAGAAAAATCAGTGAGAGATTATACCTAAATTAATTAGGTTTCATCTACTGAGAAAATCTGATTAGAAATTAAAATAGAATTGGAAATGACATGAGCAATGGGAGGAGAGAGGAAGAGACACCTTAAAACTTTATTTTTAACACCAGAGCAATCTGGTCTCCAGCATGAAGAGGTGAAAATCCTCAATAATTGCTAAACTTATCTATCCTATTATTATTATTATTATTAATTCTCCCAATTAAAAGATTTTGTTTAGTCTATTCACTTGTATCGATATAGATGAAGAGTCATTTGTTTCCTAAGACACGAATATTAAATGTTGTACTTAAGAATATAAAAAATATGCTTATTTTGTGGGAATACCTGGGAAATTATATGAGGTTTAATGGTTCACTTGCAATATTCATCTATATACGAAAATAAAAATTAGAGCTTCATACTTTTTCTTTAAAGAGCAAGTTTGGATTTTTATAATAGGGTATAGAAAGGAAACTTGATATTGAGAGTTTGTCATATTTAAAGAAAGCTTTCAATTTCACTAATTTCAGCGTTTTTATACATAAATGAATTGCAACTGTAAGCACTGTCAGTTATGTTAATCTTAGCAATAAGTTTTAATTTATAGTTAATATATCATCCTTTTATTAGCCTCTCTTTAAATAACTGTGAGGAATGAAGTATTCTAGTGATCATTTTAACTATTTTCTGCGGAATTATCTCATAAAACGATGTTTTTGGTGAATCATAGGTTCTAAAATAGGGCTTGCTTTAGTGATTTTGTATTCTAACTTACATTTATTCTATACTGATTATCTCATGTTTCTAGTTATTTCCGAATAAATAATGAAGCTTCTTTTAAGTTCTACCGACTTTTATATCCTTGTGCAAACATAAAGGTAAGATTGCTTGACTTAATCTAAGGACTAGATCAAAGTTAGTTAAGCAAATAAAAGAGAATCCTTATAAAAAACTTGAGAGACAACAAGTAGTAATATTCAAGGAAATATATCAAGATAAAGAAAAGCTAACATTGATTCTTCAAATAGGAGGCAAAAAAAGCATGAAACTTTTATGACTTCTACTAGAATGGAAGAGCGGTAAGTTATAAACGATGAGTTTCGATCAAGTAATGGACTTTTATGAATAAAACCTAAAATAGAAAGTAGAAGGTATCATTTTAAAGTAAGAAAAAGAAAATTCTGTCCTTTAATAATAATAATCATAAAGAGAAACTAATTTAAATCAAAGGAAAAATGTTCAGATGCTTTAAGAGTTTAATGAAGAGGAAGATAAAGGAGTTTAAAAAGGTTAAAGCTTACATTTAACGCATTTAACAAATTTAATGGACCTACTAAACATCTAAAATAGGTAAAGAGGCTTTAGAATCCTTTTTAAGAATTAAGGCAAAAATTTTATTTAAAAAAAATATTAAAACTCTCTAAAGAAGAAAGCATAAAGAAAAAGAAGTCCAAGCTTGTAAAAGCTAAATGATTTTTAATTTTTTGAAGAGCAATCTGAATCAGAAGTTAAAAACCAAAAATCTTAAGATAATGCTTTTAATAGTACAATCGAGAAAAAAGATAATTTATCATCACCATGACAATAAATATTTGCAAGCTAATAATCAGAATATCATTCTTTGCTAATTCCTACAAATATAGTAGAAAAGAAAACTGAAAGTCTTAAATTTCCCCCAATAAAGAAATAAAAAATTAATCTTCAAAGTTCAAAGCTAAGTAAAAGAGTTCTTAAGAAAGTTTTTAAAATTTAAAAAGTGAATAAAAGGCAAGGAAGTAGAAAAATAAAAATCTCTTAGTGATATTTAAGAAATTTAATCTGACTCACTGAGGAATCGAAAGATATTACTTAGAGTCAATAAAGCTGAATAGATTTTTTATTTTTGATTTTATTTAATTCATGTTACTTAATCGATATAATAATTGAGATTAATAATAAAAAGGTATTATTATAAGAGAACAATAGAAGCATGCATTTTATTAGTATTACATTTCAATAAACGAATGTCTTTCTTTAAACTTAGTTAATACATACAAATTTATTTATATTTCTTATTGAAACTTTTGTATGATGAATCTAGATTTGCTTTAATATTTTTTCTAAGCTCTTACTCAAAAATAAATTCAAGCCTTTAATCATACTAAGTCTCGTTTAGATAAAGCAAGTTAATAACAAATAAATTTATTTCTATTTTCTCATTTCTAAAATTTATTTATTGATCCAATTCTATTATTGACTTTCAAATCCTTTTTAGGAACATTTTACACTTGCCAAGTATGTAAAAGTTGCCTCTGTTTGTTTGATTTATTTTGAAATACTAAGCTTTAAATGATTTTACTTTCTTCTATTAAGACTTATTAAAAGCATGTTTATATGAGTTTCTTCCTTTTAAATTGAGCATCTATGTTAGAATATTAAATTTATCTATTTCATTAGCAAAATATTAGTGCTTATTTATATAAATTGAGTTAGTCATTATCATAAATAGTAACTAAGCAACAGTTTAAAGTGTTCAGTTAAATTAAAATCTATCTATTTACTGAAAAATAATTAAAGGAGATTGAGAAAGGAAACAAAATGAGAGACGCTATCTTAGAGAACTAGCATGGAAGATACCTGTAGAATATTGAGCTATAATAAAAACTAAAAAGGGAGAGGGGAGAGCTAGCTATCTAGCTAATAAAGTAAATTTAAATACTTAGAGAGAAACTCTCAAGGATAATAATCTAATATGTAGATTTTAACTAAAAACAGTTTACTTTCCAAATAATACATAATAGAAAATTAAAGGAGGAAATGTAATTTCGTTTAGAGTTGTTGTGAAAATAGAGAAATTTAAAAAAACTAAAGTGAAAGGAAGATCTTACATCTGCTATTATTAGCAGGATGTTATGAATATTAAGTTAAAATCAGTCATTATTCATAAGATAGAAAAAATAACTAAAAACTTAAAAGGAAAATATAAAACTTAATTATAGTGAAAAGAATTAAATTAGAAGAGAAGACTGGAAGTAGAAGAGTATTAAAGTAGAGAGAAATATACTTTTAGTAATCATATAGGGAGATGTTCTTAAAGAGAATGCCTTACTTATTAGTAATTTAAAATTTAGCTGGTAGCTATTATGAGGGCTGAACAAATTTAAAAGATAACTTAAATTGAATTTAACTCGATGGTCTCTCCGAGAGCTCTTTTATCTTCTATTTATGGTTCGGACGTAAAATTATTTTTCTTTCTAAAGTTAATCCTTTTTACGTCCAATGGCTATATTAACTTATCTTCTTATTTTGGTTAATAATTTCTTAATCATCAACAACTATGATGTTAAAACTATTTCCATCCGTCTGCTTATTCACATCTAAATACTTCTAATACTCCCATCTAAACTAACTTACATCTAACTATTAGAAATCTTAGTTCCTTATTTTCTAGAAGGGGAAATGAAAGATTAAATATAAAGGATATTAAAAACAAATTTGAAGGGAGGAATTTAAGTATAAAATAAGAGCAAAAGAAGTAAGGAGAAGAACTTTCTCAGTAGCTTCTCATAAGATGAAGTTACTTTCCCGAAATGTAATAATAACTGAGAAATTTTATCGAAGAACAAGTAAATAATTTACTCTAAAAGAACTAATGCGAGCGTTTTAAGGAATGTTGAAACATTGACTCAACTATCAAAAATGAACCTGAGTTATACAAGAGAGGTTAGATAAATAGTTTGCTTTGCACTGCTTTTCACTACTTCGATTAAGTCTCAAAGGTAAGCGAGTATAGACAGAGTTATATCCTGATTTGAGCTATAATGGGCTAATTTTGATCTTATTAAAAAAACATAAAAAGTAAATTTGAAAGGAAATAAAATAATAGTTTAGAAGTTAGTAAGCTTATCTTAAACAATGATATGATTGGTTGTAAGATGAATTAAACTAGATATTATAGATATTTAAGTGAGAATAATCTTATAAATTTGGTAAAATATTAGTAATCTAGTAGTATCTAAAATAAATTTGAATAAGATATTAAAGATATAAGTTTGAAGATACTAGCTAATCTATGTTTAGATAAATACAAATATCTCATTAAGATATAGTAACCTTTTCTTATTGCACTGCTATAGCATTTCTTAATATTTATCTTTCTAAATTAAATTTTAAAGCATAAACTGAGCTACTATTCTCGTTTAATATTAAGGGTTTATACTAATTTACTTTTACTCCCTCTCATTGCATAATCATACTGCAAATAAGCATTCCTCATTTTATTATTTTAGTATCTATTCTATAAAAAAGCTAGTCTGTACTATTTCTATCCTACTACAACTTCATATGCAAACTTAAGCTAGGAGATTTTGCAGTAAACAGGACTTAAAGCAATTAATAGTCTATTTTAGAGAAAAGATGCAAACACAAGAAGATAGGATATTTTATTAAAAAGTGACTTAAAGAATAGCAGGAGATCTAAAACTAGGATAATGATGAATTTTGAAGATCATATTATATAAATCTGAAAGAGGTATGGTATGAGATATAAATACTTAAAGACAAAAATTAAACTTAGAAAGGAAAAATATCTGATTATTCAGCCATTTTATCTTGAGTATTTTAAAAGTGAAATGAAATACATAAGATATGCTATGCAATTAAACTATATAATGTATAACTCTTTATTTAATTTAAATAACTTTTTCTTAAATATTTAAAAAAATAAAGTTATATAAATAACCTAACTTAAGCTTAGTAAAATCCTGCCTTAATTAATTTTATAATTTTTTAATTATTTTTAAATTACGAATTATTTATAAGAAATCCTAAGCTTCTTTAACTATCTTAATGCTGTTCAGACTAATGAGGCTTATTTGATAACATACAACTCTTGAGTTAAATTAAAGGTTTCTTTGCTTATTTTAAATATAATTAATAAATTTTAAGTTTTTCCTCTTCTTTGGATCTAGTTTTGTCTCCTAAACAAGTTTCCTTTTTATTCTTTGAGTTTTAGCTGATTTAATGGTCTCTAAAATCTTAAATCTATTATTCACCAAAAAGTCTATTTATATATTCTGACTATTTAATACAGTAAGATGTCTCCACATCTTAACATCTTAATTAATTTAGCGAGGAAAAGTAGAGTGAATAAGAAAGAGGAAGATAGTAATGCATATCTGTATGATATGAGTATGTAATGGTTACTTGATAAATGAAAGCTTCAAATTAAATTAAAGTTAATAAACATCTAGAGATAGTTAATTGCCTTTTATTAATTCTATTATATCACATTATAACTCTAATACATATCTACTTATTCTCTTACTTATATTATTTATCAACTAACCCATATTATCTTACTACCATCAACTATATTTATTATATTTCCATCTTATTCAGCTGCTAAGTTTACAATATTTTCACCTAGAAATTTTAAAAATAAATCAAATATCTGATTTAATCCATTAAATCAACATCAACCCCTTATAACTAACTACAACCTATCAAAACATACATTACAAGCATTACCTACTATCAATCATCTAGACTACATACTCCTTTCTATTTATTTACCATTACTAAATAATAAGCACCTTAACTATATTCTTATATAATAATGTTTGCAACTAGCATAACCCTATACTTATTAACCTAATAAACTTCTTAGTATATGATTCTATCTAAAGCATTCTAATTAATTATTAGTTTCTATCTTTTAAATTGAATCATTTAAACTAGCCTTACACTATTTTTATTTATATTATCTATATATCTTAAAATGTCAGATAATTCTTTTTAGAACATCAATAAATATTTAACTGTAGATTTATTCTATTAATTCTAGCAGACTATTCTTTCATTCCTTAGTATCATTAGAGCACTTTATTACAGAGTAGCAACATTTCTTCTGTTACTACTGAGATTTCTCAACATCTTGAGATCATTTAACTTAGAAACACCAAGTTAGCTTAGAAGAGTTTTACTTCAGACTAACTTATTGAGCTAGAAATTAGCTGAAGTCGATTTATCTCGCTAGATCTAGGAGTACCAAAAGCTGAAAGTGTTGTATCTTGACTATAACTTTTTGAATGCTGATTATATAGACTGTGCATGCTTATTTAAAGAGATACTTAAGTATGTTTGCTTGCAGCTTAAAAAATAACAATTACCTCTTAGAGCAGAATATCAGGATCAACTTCTAGAGATATCTAGATCTTCATAATTCTCTACAAGGCTAGCTAAGATCCATTTAATCTATGAAAATCTCCTCTCGTATTTCTTAAAAAATAAAAAACATTAAGATCTCTCCATGCGAGGAAAAGCTTTATCATTATAATAGCCGATAAACAGAAAGGAAGCTACTAAAGTTAGAACAAAATAAAAGTTCTAAAAAATGAAAAAGCTCTCAATGTAATAAAGGTAAATATATTTGATATTTCTAAAAACGCTAAAATACCTCAAAATAATCAAACTTAATCTCAGTGAAAGTTGCTGCATATTTATCATCAGATGGCTATTTTAAATAAGCAGAAGTATCTACTTCTTATAAATTTCAGAGCAGAGAAATTTAAGAATATATAGCAGTCTTTCAATAATGAAGGAAAAAGTTAAGCAAATGAATAATTATAGCAAATTTACGAATTAAAACGACTAGATTAAGGAAGACGGGCTTTTTTATCCTTGGTGAAGTAACTAAGTGAAATCCTTTACATTTTTTCTAATCTAATGAGTCTTAAAATGAAACTTGCAAGAGTAATACAAGAAAAGTAATAAGGAAAGCTAAAATTGATGAAGAAAAATATTATAAAACAGCTTTTAAAGAAATGAAATTAAGATACCTTGATAAAGAAAATGGAAATTAAAGCAAAAAGTACTGAGAGGGTTTAAGAGAAATGCGTAGCAGATTTTAAATTTAATAATTTTAAGTTATAGAATTAATACTTTAAGATGTTCAAGAACTATTACAGGTATAAAGTAGGATGATTAAATTATGTACAAATTAAAATTTGAAAAAAGAATAGATTACTTTGGCTTATTGAAAAGAGCCAAAGTAACTTTTAAATTCAGAAGAGATGTAACCTGTTGTCTGTTCAGTAGAGAAATACTTATTAGAATGTTCCGATGCTGATCTTTATGTCTATCATAGTGAGATGCAAGGATTGTTGTAAGGGTTTAAAGTTTTGCGTTTCCTTTATTTCTTCTTGATAGTCTTCTCTTGGTGTGGATTTAGTAATTGTGGAGTATTAAAATATTGCTATTTGTTGCTTAAGAACAGTTAAGTATCTTAGTATCTTTAGTTTAAAACTGGCTATAGGGCTTAAGATAAAATGTGAAGAGAGAAACTTTGGTTTGAATCATAAAGTATAGACTGAAATTTCTGCGATATTACCTAAGAGTTTTATAATTTTTGGATTGTGAACTTTTTTCTAGGCATAATGAAATAGAGATAATAGTGATAAGTTTATCCATATCTTATCATTTAGTTAACTTTAAAAGTGATGTCTTCTCATTTTTTAGCCTTAATCATGATTATTAGTTTGTTCTTTTTGAATCATACAATCTCTTATTTTTGCATTTTTCTTTTACTTTAACCAGTGATCTTTACACCATTTGAGAAACTCAAAGAGACTTATTGAACTCCTTCCTTTAAGTAGATCTTAAATAACTAAAAGCGCTTTCTTGCTCTTTAACCTTGATTTAAACATTCTCCAGTACAATAAGCCGAGTAATAATTTAGGCTACATCGTATATAAATCCTCTTACCGCATAAATTTTCTTTTGCTTTATGCTGATACTTCTAAAATACAAGCATAAATATTCTTAAGCTAAAAATTCTATTGTCTTTCATTCAGATTTTTATTATCTTTTCTTTAAACTTAAATCAAATTGTAAACAGCTAATCTTGAACTTCAACTTTTGAAAGAAATTCTTCTTCTCTCTTTAAGCTTAAAATTGATTTTCCTGGAAGCTTTAAATCACTTAAGTTTAGTAGATTGCTAATTATTAAATTAGCTAATATCCCTTGATGGTAGATTTTTATAGTCGATCTTTCTGTTTTAGCATTATAATAATATATATCTTTCAGCCTACCTATTTTGCTTGAACTACTTTATATTACTTCTTTCTATTTTAATTATTTATATTTCGAGCTTAAAAGGAGCGAAATTTTAGAATTTCATATAAAACTTAGGAAATTAAATGTACGATCCTCTTTTTCATTATTACGATTCTGTTCCACTTTTCTTTAAGTTCTTATTTTCTTTTATCTATTATTCTAGTCTTAAAGTGAAGCTAAATATTTGGCCAGATTCCTAGTTTAATCAAACTACAGTCTCATTTTTTCTTAAAAAAGAAGGAACTACTTTCTTATCGTAATTATATAAAGATTGCTCGATTCAATTTGGATTTTATACTTACATAAGTTAACCTTTTCTTATTGATTAGCTTTTAAAGTATTTTCAACTTTCGTAGGTAGTTTTCGAAATTGCTTTCTAAAAGTACGAGTTTTAAGTTTATTTTTATGTTTTGCTTTTTTTTGTTCTAAAAGCCAGTTCTTGTACTATTATTTTTAAAGGTTTAATTCTATTGAATAATTACCTTAAGATTAAAACTGATATGCTAAATTTCTCTTTACTTGTGTTATAGAGTAATACACAGCTAGCTTAAAAATTACCTTTATTATTCATCCATTCTTTAAATATCTAAACTTTGTTCTTTCTTTTTATTCTACTTAAGGTAAAATATTTCCTAGCATCTTTACTATTTAGACTTTAAATTTTTCTGCTGTTAACTAGTCTTCTTCTGCTTTTAGAATTTCAATTATATTGCTATATTTTTCTATGGTTTACTAGAAGCTCAAGTTACCTAAAGTTGGATTAAGATACTTTTGTATGAATTAATTTTTTGAGACTTACTAAAGCAGGCATATAAGTAATAAATGATATTAGTTAATGATTTAAGAGTGATCTCTATGAATAAAAGATATAATTGAAATAGTAGTAAGAAAGTGGATAGTTTAATAGTTGTATCTTATAAATTAGAAAGATAAATACTTTGTTTAAATAATTTGATGCTTTTTATATTTTTATTTAAACTAATTCTTAAGAAACTAATGCTTATTTCATTTTTTTAAATCATCAAAACTTGAATGAACTCATTTGTTTCATTAAATGAAGGTGTGAAAAAGAATAATTAATAATCAATTCTATAGTTGCCTAGATTTAAGGCAACAAGCAGAATTTTAAATAATTTTATTAATAGTAGAGTACTTATAAGTGTATATATTAAATAACCAATTTAACTATTTAATTGTATTTAATTGAAATTAAATAAGAAAAATTATTAAGATGAGTTACTTTAATTTAGAAATTTTTAAATAAGTTATAAAAAGGGAAATGGAAAATAAAGAAACACAATTTACTAAAACCATTTTTTTACGAAAAATTCTAAGAACAAAAAACAAGTCCCTTGGAAGAATCCAACTACTCGTATTTAAATACGAAATTCTGCCCAACCTCTGCTTCTAAAGCTTGATTAAGAAAATTTCCTACGACTAATCTCAAGGTAATTCTTTAATATTTTTAGACTAAATATTGAGGGATTAATCGGATTAAGTTTGATCTGTAGCTTTAACAAGTGACATGAAATAAATTGTCTCTAGCGGTCATGATGGCAAGATAAAAATATGAGATTTACAGACTGGAAGTTGTATGAGAACTTTGACGGGTCATTCGAATCCAGTTTCATTTGTAGCTTTAACAAGTGACATGAAATTAATAGTCTCCGGAAGTGGAGATAAGACGATAAAGATGTGAGATTTCCAGACTGGAAGTTGTGTGAGAATTTTGAGGGGTCATTCGGATTGAGTTAGATCTGCAGCTTTAACAAGTGACATGAAGTGAATAATCTCCGGAAGTGACGATAAGACGATAAAGATGTGAGATTTCCAGACTGGAAATTGTGTGAGAACTTTGAGGGGTCATTCGGATTCAATTTTATCTGTAGCTATAGCAAGTGACAAGAAATGAATTGTTTCCGGAAGTTCCGATGCCACGATAAAGATATGAGAATTCCAGACTGGAAATTGTACGAGAAATTTGACGGGTCATTCAAATTAAGTTAGATCTGTAGCTTTAACAAGAGATGTGAAATGAATAATTTCCGGAGGTTGAGATGACACGATAAAGATCTGGTCTTTCTCAACTGGTCAGCTTGTTCGAACTCTAGTTGGGCATACAGTTGTTGTATCAAGTATTAAGATTAGTAATGATTCGAGTGTTATATTTTCTGGATCATGGGATAAATCGATCAAGATATGGAATTTTAATACGGGTGAGTGTATATAGACTCTTAAAGGGCATACAGGATGAATAAATTCTATAGAATTGAGTGTTGATAATAGATGGTTGGTATCTGGAGCGGAAGACAGAATTGTGAGAAGGTGGAAAGTTGCAAACTGAGTGAGAAGTACATTTACATTTAAAATTTTACAATTAAAATTGATTATTCAAGTTAGTTAAAGTTATTTGAATATTTATTTTTTAGGAAATGAAAAAGTACAAAGGTTTATAAAATTTTATCAAAGCTAAATGAATTCATATTTAAGTTTTTGAGTTCCATAAAAAGATAGTATGTTCTTATGTATTTTAAAGTAAAGGAAGAGAAGTAGTTAATAAAAACTGGCTTGGAAAATTTTTCGATGCGAGTAAAGCCGTTAGCACTTAGGCATTTGATCTTTTTTTCGTGTATTTAACAAATAAAAAGGCAAATTAAACTTCTTACGTTTTCTAATTAACTTCGAAAATTTTCAGATAATTATTTTTTTAATTTAAGGTTATTTAAAATCTTTCAAGTAGAATTTTTAAGTTAGTTTTAATGTCAATCTAAGTTATGAAATAAAAAATATTTTGAGAAGAAATGTTAAAGTAATCTTTTAATCATAAATAAAATTGTTTTGCGATTATGCTTTTTTCCATTTTTCAGTGTTTACAATAGAAACTGAGTGTTGTAACAAAAGATTAATTTTAAGAATTGATAATTATTTTGCCTAAAAGATATTTTTTTCAAAGCAAGAGTGATAAATTATTATTGATTCAATGTTTCTTCTTTTTAACAAAAACAAATAAATTTTACACTATCCATCATCAATTATTATATCTTTCATTCTAAAACTTGTAGTTTAAAAACTCTGAAATTGAAATTTAACTTAGTTGTATTTTCTTAGAGTTTTGCAGGAACAAAAAATTAAACGAAATTAAAAAAATCGGGTATTAAAAGAAAAATAGTCCAAAAAATTAAAATCGACAAACTAGATAAATTATTGCTTTTGGTTACCTTGAAAAAGAAAATAAATATTTTTAAAACAGGTTTTATTATGAGAATATAAAATGCCTTCTAAGAAATAACAGAACTTTGAACAAAACACTTAAACAGGAAAATTCTCTAAAAAATAAAAAAGCGAAATAATTACAATGAGTGAAAGTGAGAAATATGATTGATATGACTAACATTAACTACTTAGAAATCCAGAATTAAAAAAACTTCCGACACAAACTCAAATGGAAATATTATCTAAGTCATTAAAAGAGTTTATGTTCAAAAATAGATACCTCACTAATAAAGTAGAAAAATTAGAAAAACTAATAACGTCTTTACTTGAGAAACAATATTAATCATCACAAGAAATAGAAAACAAACTGAAACAAAGAATTCTTTAAATTTAATAATAAATTCAGGTAACACCATTTTCGTTTTAACAGAATTAGTCAGATCCTATGGAAATAGAAAATGAAACCTCAAATTAAAATAAACAGTAAACATTAATTTAAAATAACTAGTAAATTTAAATTAAATAAGTGTCACAGGAATAATAGTTTAAAAGAAGAATAAAATGTCGCGTGTGCAATAAATGAAACCAATGAAAATACTGTTACTAACTAAGCGAAATTTAAAGAAAGAATAAATAAGATATTAAAAAAAAACTATTTAGGATATATCAACAAAAGTGAAAAAATTTATAGAAAAAATTCTTTAATTCATATCTTAATCCTTGGAGAAATAATTAGGAAAGCTACATGCAAGACTTAACTATTCAGAATATTAAAAGATGGTGCACTAATGAAGTGTTATACCGCCTAACTATGCCTAGTAGGAACTCATGACAAATCAATGGAGATAAACTGATAGAATAGGTCAGATGGCTGACTACTAAGGCTTTAACAAAACTATTTAACTTTTTTTTATAAGAAACGATAAAATAAAAAAAAACGATTATAAAGTCTATAAATGTTGCCTCAGAGTTAAAATAAAAAAGACTAAAAAATAAATAAACAAAAAAAATATTGCAAAATAAAAAATTGAAACTAAGTTTGAAAAAATTTCGTGAATTTCGCTTGAAATAAAAAGTGAGCAAATATACATTAGTAGAAAAAAAAGGTTTTCAAAAAAAATTTATGATAAAGAAGCTGAAAAGACAAAAAATAGAAATAAACATTTTATTAGAAAACAAAAAGAGTTTATCTGCAAATTATTTAAAAAATTCGGAAAATAAAATTTTTTTTAATAGAAAATGAGAAAAAACAAACAGAAATATTGAATATTAAATAACTATCGATTATAAACTAAACTATAGTAAAAATAATAAAAATAAAAAAAATAAAAAAAAAGTTAGTAGTAAAAAGATAATTGTAAAAAAGAGATCATTAAAAAACAAATAAATTATAAGAGCTTCAATATTTGAAATATTGAGACATAACTGCATAATTATTGGTAAATAATCATGCAAATTATGCTAAATTTAAAAGTTTCTCCATTTTCAATCACGGCTCTCTTTTACTCTCATCTTGATAAGGATTCGAGTAGTTCATTTAATCTATTTATTATTTGCTTTTAATAAGATCTATTTTTTAACTCTATTCTTTAAAAATCTTTAATCCTCTTCTAAATAATTATTGATGAAATATTTTTATTTAGTTGTCTACTTTAATCCTCTTACCTTTTGTAAATTATTGATTAATTTAGTTTTAGTCATATAAAATTAGTCTTCTTTAATCTTTTCCAGTAAATATTTTGTGCTTATTAAAATACTTAAAAATGTCTGAATAAATATTGCATTGGAAAATGTGCTCAAATGTATCAAATTCCTATCTACATAAACAAAGTTAGTTGAATCATGTTTCAATATGTCGTTGATTCGGTTCATATTAAAAATTATAGGTGTAAGTCCTTAGTTTATAGATTGAAATAGTTTCTTGGATTATATATCTATTGTATTTTGTGTATGTTATTAAAGGGATAACATTTTGATTACTTTCTATTTAATCAATAAATCTTTTTGCTGCTTTCATTATTGCATTCTTTAAAGGCATTCTTATAAGAATTTTTTAGATTTGAATATTAAGTGCTAAACTCTTTGAAATTATAGGTTCTTTAAATATCTAAATCATATTTTTCAATGCTTTTATCTATATTTTTCTTGTAGAGAAACTTACATTTATCACACCCCCGAAGTAAAAAGGCTATATCTGAATTAGGATTTTCCTAGCTGAATCTAGTTAATTTTCAGTAAAAACACATAAATTTTTATGTCGAAGAGTGGATAAATGGAAATCAATTTAGATCAATAAAGCAAGATTATTAAATGAAGATTAAGAAGATTTGAAAGTTAATCTTGATATAAGTCTTTAAGATTTAGTTATTTTTCTAATAATTCCTTTAATTCCTGATATTACTGCTTAAGGAATTATATTGCTTCCATATTCTACTTTGGGTAAAATGAAAGTTCTACAAAGGCTTTTATAACCAATTGGAGATACAATGCCATATTTGGAAAGTACAGCAGTCATTTTCAAAATTGCTCTCCTGTATACAGAAACCTTTTCTTCACAATGCTTTTTATAATTTTACTAATTTGTAACCTAGATAAGTGATTGAGTATTTCTATGTGATTGGAATTCCATTAATGTTAAGTTAATTTCAGTTTCTTTCTCTTTTTTCTCAAAAATTAAATCGTTTCACATTTCTTTGCATTTATATTAATTCTTACTCAAGTAAAAATATTGAGTGTGGCTTTTAATAGTTTCTGGACATTTTTTTGGGAATTTGCAAATTCAATTAAATCATCAGCAAAGCCGCTCACAACGAAAGATCTGGAACAAACATTAAATCCTAGTTTCTTTTAATTATCTTCTAAATATCTTGTTTCAATGTCATATTATAGAATTGCAAGTACAGGACCATGACTACTTCCTTATAGAACACCATTATTAATCTTTATTGCTCTGTTAAGATATCCATCATTAATAAACTTAGCATCACTATTGTTATAAAATGATTCTAGAGCAAGAATTAAGTTTAATGGAAGCCTCAGTCTTCTTAAATGATCAAAAAGTAATTTCCTATGTATACTATCAAACATCTTTTCTACAGCAATTAAAGTAGCAATTAATTATTTCTTTCTTGATGTAAATCAATGATTTATTAAACAGTTCAAATTTATTAAGTAGTAGAACGATTACGGAGAAATCCAAACTAAGCTGAGTGTAAAATATTACTTTCATATATATAATTATAAAGTCTTTAAGTAATTACTTTATCATACATTTTTAACAAACAATTTAGCAAAGCAATAGGTCTCCAATTAATTCCAATATTTTTACTTCCTTATTTGAAAATAGGAAGTATATTAACTTTTTTCAAACTATTCGGTATATTAAGCGTTCTTAACATATTATTTATAAAAAGAATAATTATTTTATATAATGTTTACCCTCCATATTTAATAAGTTCAGCTTTAAGACCATCACAACCTGAGGCTTTATTGTTTGCTAGTTAAGATATTATTTTTTAATTTGAAGATCCGAAAAAAGAGGTATAAACTAAAGATGACTCAATTCATAGTTATTGATAAAAGACTTATTTTTATATATTCCATTTATCTTATTATTGCAAAATTCTATTTCTTCTTAGATTTGAATTCTTATTAAAAACTAGAGTTTCTCAGCTGTTAATAAATAATTACTGCTAGTTTTAATTGTAATTCATACGAATTTTTGGATTTATTAGATTCTTAGCTTATTTAAGCATTACTTAAGCATCCTTATTAAGATCATAATATCTTTTCTTTTTATTTTTTCACTTTCAAAATTAGTATAAATAATACCTATAGGATTTATTTTTAATCTAGAATAGTTTGCTAACCTCTTAATTATGCCTTCCATACAAAAACAAGCTACTTTAATATGAAAAATTTTCTTTTTTTGCTTAGATAAATAATTAAGTTAAATAACTTGGCAATCTATAATAGTTGCTTTTCTAATTTTCCAATAGCTATATCAGCATTATAAGTAATTAAGTCAAAAATAAAATTATACTAACTCTCAGCATCATCTTGATCAATCAATTAAAATTAGTAATATAATAAATAGACTTTAATAGTAGTTTTTTGTATTTAGGTCTTAAAGTTTTGAAATTTTAAACAACTATCGCTGCTCCTATTATTTATCAAATCTTTTTAAATCAAATTTCAAAGTTATACTTATAGGTAGATGATCAGAGTGTAGTCCTGAATCTCGAATAACTCTAAAATCAGTGAAGTCATCAAAATTTAAATGTTATGTTGTCATGAAATAGTCATTACAGTAATTTTAATTATTTACCCTATGAATAAAAGTATTGGCTTACTAATCATTTAAAACTAATAGATCATTTGCTTCTATCAAATACATTAACCTTTAAGTATTATCATTGATTCGTGAGGAATTATTGCCATAATTAGGAATTAAAGCGTTAAAATCTTCACAGAGAATAGTAGGATTTTGATTATTAAAATTTATGATATTGCTTAGATATTCATATGCAATACTCTTAATTATATTTTATTGTTCATTTGTGAGCAAATAACAAGACGCAATTGTTAATTTCTCAACACTTATACATACAAAATGTCCAGGAAGATTTGAAAAATCAATATAATTTTGACAAGAGTCAAGTTATTTTTTGACTAATAAACATACTCCACTGCTCTAGTATTGTCATTTTGAACATAAGTTCGATATTATTACAGAATTAAGGATCTTGTGTTAAAGTTTCATTAATAGAAAAAATATAAAAATAACTATCTAAAATAAACTATTATAGTGCAATTTATTTACTAGCTATAGAATTTATATTAATATGTCCTTTTTTATTTATTTAGTTGTTTGTATTTCAGTGTACATTCTTTAACTAGAATTCTATATTCTTTCAAAATCGCTACTAAATTAGTTTTCCGTTTAAATATAGTCTTATTATTATTTTTATTGATACAAGTATAGTCAAAATTAATATTTTTTTTATTTACTTGCGATCCTCCTTTAAGTCCTGGATCGAAAATGCATAGAAATTTCTAACCATTGTGAATTTATATATGTAATAAATTAGGTGCATTGCGAACTTAATTTCTATAACATATAATAATAAATAAGGTCAATTAGCCATATTCTTATATTAATTCCCTATCTATTCTAATTGCTATTTAATTCCCATCACACGTAGCTCGATTTAACTTGCATGATAGTGTAATAAATCTGTTTTCTATAGTTGTAAAAAGATTCTATTTTTATCAAAGTTTTGATTTTAAGAATGAAATGAATGTTTTGCTTCTAAAATTATACTTCCTTATTAATTCTTCAATATTCATATTATAAATCCGAGAATCTGGCTATATAGGTCTCTAAATCTCTGAATTTAGTTGAGCATCTCGATAACTTCTTTTTCCATGCTATATTATTTCATTTTACGTAGTTAAGATCTAGTCATTTTTTGTAATAAATTCTGAAGTATCTATTTGAGAATGATTATATTTGAATTGTTTAAGTAGATTAATTTAGTTTTAAAGGTTTTAGCATTTACTAGACTATAATTTGCTATCTCTGAAAGTCTGATATTCTAGAATAAGCGTCTAATTGGCTTTAATTTTCTCGTTCATAATAATTGGTTAATTAAATATACTGAATATTTAATGTACTATAAGCATCTTATAATTTGTAATTATTTTATTTTAACTTTTGTAGCTCTTAAGAAAAATTATCAAGTTAATGCTAAGTTATATCAGTTATAGTTCCATAAGAAGTTGTTTCAATGTTTGCTTCAGTTTAAACTATCTTTTTAAATACTTCAATACTTAAATATTAAGTACTAATATCAATTTTTCAACTTTCACTTATTTTTAGCAGAGTTCTACTTAAACTTATTTATCACTTTATCTATTTTAATAGTTTCAGTATTATTCAGATTTGTTTCATAAATATAAATTTTCTTTATCAAGATTTTGATTAAGAATTTCCAGATCTTAGATTTGCTAATGCATTTCAACAATTCTTGAGTTACAATTACTTAATTCATTTATTTAGATTGAATCTAGGAAATTAGACTATTTATGTCAATTTGAGCTTCCTACTTATAATTAAACATCATTTCTTCTTAAATTCTTAAATATTCTGTTGTATTATTTAGCTTAATATGCAATTCAGACTATTTTTCTATACTTGCCTAATAACTTTAAGAAAAACAATTATTAATAAATTCCAATTCTTATATCTGGACAGATGAGAGCTCTGTTAAGTAAAGTTGTGATTTTATAATAATATTAATTTTGAGTTTTCCGTTTTAGGGATTTCCAACCCCGTCAGGAGGACAGCAGTTCATGCTCCCTGCTGTTAAATATAAATGTTTGGGACATCCAATTTTAGCGAGATTGGGAACTCAGGTTTCTCCAGGTTTTTCTTCCTTTTACTTGATATAGTTTCATTTTGATCTTGTATATTGAACCATCAGGGTTACAATACATTCTTTTCATTTTTGCTTCTATTTTTTCTTCTTTTGTTGTTCTTTTATCCAATAGTTTCTTTATTTCTATTAGAGTTTCTAACACTTCCGATAAAAATGTCATACGCTTCCACAGCAGAAGCATTTCTTTTTTATTTTGAATTATTTTCCTTGATTTGTTTGCTCTTTCTAGGCTTCGATTTCCATTTGTATAGCTCCAGTTTCGATTTACTCTTTCTTAAAAGTTTACAATTTCTCTTCTACTTTTCCAAGTCTGTTATCCAGTTCAGTCTGTTTCTAAAGCTAATTTTAGGATTCGTTAGTCTGACTTTGTGAGATGTTCCAAAAGGCGTTAAGATCTCTTTCCTAGGACATAAGTCTTGACTCAATTCCTTCTGCTAGATCTAGCTTTGCCATCAGCATATCATAGTCCTTCTTCAATCTCTTAACCTCTTCCTGGAGGTTCAGCACCACTTTGATGAGCTACTCCATGCTCATCTGGCCAGAAGGGTTGAACTCTGATACCTCATGGTGGAGAACAGACTTCATCTGTTTCCTCGGTTTCTCGCTTGAGGTTGGAGTTTCAGTATGTATATTCTTCAAGGTTGGTTTTCGTTCGTTTTATTAGATTCCAAGTTGTTAGTTCGTATTGGTTAAGGTTGTAATAGAGTATTGAATTCTCCTATCAATATATGAGGATTATTTGGAAATTATCCAATATATGTATTAATATAATCATAATCTTAATCTTTAATAAGACTACTTTTATTATTGTCTGGTATAGAGCAAGATGTGATTACTATATTTTCCATTTTGAATAAAACAAATCGATTTTAGGTTTCTATATTTACTCTAGATTCAGTACTATTGATTTCGTCTCTAATAATCAAGCTTACACCTTCTCCTTTATCTGCATTTCTAAAGTATATCCTATATCCTTTTATTAGTATAGGAGGAAAATCTTACTTTTGTCATGTTTCATTAATTGAGAAGATGTCTATATCATTATTTTTAATAAATTCTTCAATTATTAGCTGTTTTACGACTATTCCATTAATGTAAACGTGTCCAATCTTGATTCGAGTTCTATATTAATATTAATTATTATCTTTATTACTTTCTTTTAATCCAACTGGAATTCCATTTTCGTAAATACGAATATTTTTATTCCCTTGTTAATCATAATCAATATTTACAATTTTTTAATCATATTCCGGGTGCTGATGAAAGAATTAGATAATTATAAAAATTACTTATTAAATTATTTTTATAACAGCTTTTGATCCACAAATGTTTTGGTTTTTTGAATACGATCAATAGTTCCAAAGGTTAATTCTTAATTAATTATCTCATACCTATTAAGAAACAAAAAAGAATAAATAAATCCTAGAAGATATTGATCTTAAGATTAAAAAAACATGGTCTAGCATAAAACAAAAACATTAACAAATAACTTGATTTTAAGAATGATTGAGGGAAAAATAAATCCATTAGTAATATTTGAATAAAGAAGACTTAAAATAATTATTTTTAGAATGAACAAAGATACAAGAAGAAGAGAAACTAAACTAAAAAAAATCAAATCAAAACAATAATGAAGACATAAGAGTTTCAGAATGAGAGTGATATCATAAAAATTATTTTATTAAGCTGAAAGGCGAACATTATTTAACTTAATTTAATTTAATTGTCACATACCTGCCTTAAATATCACTCATTTCATACTGTGCTTTTCCTCAAGAACCCTATAATATAAATTCCTTGAGTAAAGGCAATTTGAAATTTAAGAATTGCATTACTTTTCACTTTCTTTTTAATTTCTATATTTGACACTACGATTAGCTACTGGAATTTAAATATAATCTTTTTCCTATTTTCTTTTAAGAGGTTTTGATTTTTAGCAATAGAACGTTTTTAGTTTTCAATGTTATTGAAATCTGTCTAGTTCTATTAATCTTTTGATTAAGTTTTAGCTTTAAGGCTAAATAATTCTTTCATTAACTTTTTATTAATTTCTTATTATTTTCTCAGATTTTCCTCTAACTTTTAATTGTTACATATAAATCTATATTAACTAATGATAGAATTACTAGATTTATATATAATTCTTTTCTTACAAATTCACTTAAAAATTGGTCTTATTGGTCAACTTTTATTGTGTTAGATGATATATCTAAACACTAGATTACTTAAATTTGCTTATCCTATCTTATAACATCTGTTTAAGTTTAATTAATTTTGGTTTAATTTGTTTCTGTTTATGTTTACATTTAAATATATTTTTCAATATTTTTATAGTTGCTTAGTATAAAGCTTGTTGAGTTTTCAACTTCATTTTATTTTTATGTTAATAATCCTTACAGGATTTATTCTTTTTATTACTGTTGTGTTTGTAATATCCTAATCTGTTCAGAATTGTATTTTTATTGGATCTCTAGTTCTTAACTAAAAAATAGGATTTAATTTTATAACGTCTAGCACTGTTTATTGTATTATTGATTTTCAAATTACTATTTTTTAATTCAATTTCAATCTTATTTTTTAGCTAATAAGCTTATTAAAGTTCTCATTATACTTGGTCTGATTATTATTGTTGATATTAAGATAACTCAATTAAACATTGCAGATAGTTAATTCATTAATAAGTAAATATTTCATTGGATTACAATTTTGTTTATATCGATTTATGATTTTCAACTAACTTAGTTTAAGTCATTTATTGATTAAAAAAAGTTCATTCAAATTATTAGTCTAAAAAGTCTGATTTAATCTCCATCTCTCTAGTATTATTCCTTAATTTGTAAACTTCTTAAAGTAACTATTAAGTATGATCTAATATAAATTATTTGATTTCCTTGATTTCCTTGTTTACTTATTAATTTTATTTATATAAAGCTTGTACTGCTCAAAGATTGCTTCATAAGAGTTATCCATGTCTTAATTATTTTGATTAATTTGTGCGAAAATAATTGTTTATTTTCTAAAGAATTGCTATTATCTGTTAAGTTTTATATTTAAGTCTCAAGTTTTCTTACTTCATTTAAAAATGTTTCATTTTATTTTTTAATTAAAAGAGTATCTTAAATATCCATAGTATTATTTCCTGCTTATAACTGGTTAGATAATATAATATCAAGGGTATCTTACTATATAGAGGTCATTTTTGATACGATTGCTGAGACTGAGGTACCTAGCTATTTTTTTTAATCTATAAGTATATTACTCAATCTTTAGAATTCTTGATAGTTAATTTCCATTTTTCAGGGAATTTCGAAGTAATTTTAACGGAATACAAAGGAACTTGTTAACTGGAGATTAACTACAGATATTTAGTAAAGCTCTTAACAGGTTAATTATCTTCTTTACTGATTTGAATTGAAATGAATCAGGATCATTTTTTAGAAAGTAATCGAGCAGCTGTCCTATGCTCATTTTATTAGATGGCAGCTTCTTTATTTTTAGATAAAGAAGAGTCGTCAAGATTATAATCCTGCGATATTTAGAAATCATCCATTATTTTTAAGTTGATTTTTTATAAATAAATAATAAATAAAAATGATTATAGAGCGTGTAGAACCTCATTGGCGTGCAGCTCTTTCAATATTAATATTTAATATTAAGAAAAATGTTCTCATGTTTCTTGTTCAAATTCTAGAGGTCCGATGAGTCATGTCAGCTTCTCCAAATGGGGAATCTTCTTATTAAAGTCTATTCTTAAATCTGAAGTCAAATGCTTCAGTCTTCTTGATTAAGGTCCAAATAAGAGTTAGTTATTAAGTCGGTAATTAGAAGGCCCGTCAGTCAAACTTTCATCCTCTAGAGAGAACCCTCGGGGTAAGTTAGGTATGTCTCAACGGAGCTTATCCACTCTTCCCCGTGGTGGCATCTAGTGCAAGATTACTCGCAATGCAGTATACACTGCATCAGATTACCTACTAATTTGTCTGACGCGGCCGACATCCATTTTATAATATATAATAACTAAATGTAAAGTATTAGGAATAAAACACTAGCACCATTCTAATTAGTAGAAAATATTTTATTACTCTATTAATTTTTAAGATTTTAATGTTTTGTATTAATAATTTTATTTTTAAGCTTAAAAGATTTTAAAATAATGTATTAACTAAATATTTTGCTTAAAGCATTAATAAATATTAATCTATCCTAGCATTCTTATGAAAACTAAGTTATATAAAAGTATTTAGTGATCACTATCAAATATTTCTAAAATACTAATAACAATTATTAATTAATTTTAAACTTAAAGAGTTTTGGACTGCAACTTCTTGCAGTTTAACGACCCAACACTCCCTTCATGGGATAACGGGGATATCCTGTTGCTTTCGAAAAGCAGCATCAGGGAGCTCCTTCGCTATTGGCAGCCAGGTTTCAAGCCCCTATCAGGAGTGGATAATCAAAAGGAAGGCGTTCCCTTGCAAAGGTTGATTTTGAACAGGGACTTTCTCAGCGACAGGAAAGGAACTTGTTCCTAGCCATAAAACCAGAAAGTATAATTCAGAAGGTCAATCTCAGCTCCCATCATCTTTTTAATTATACTAATAACAATTATACTTGTCCTTGATAGCTATTTTTAATAATACATGCTTAGTATAAAGTTTAATAGAAATTATAGTCTAACTTTAAGGCTAAGAGTGATATAACTTTTTGAAATAATTCTGTCTTACATTCAAAGCGAAAGTCTAAAAATGATAAGATGATTTAAATTATTGATAATTTGAATATAATTAGACAGGAAAATGAAATAATTAAGTATCCCTATTTTAGTTAAATTCTTATGTCTTTATAAAATAATATAACTAATAAATTAATAGCTTTGAACTATCTTCAAAATAAGAGCATAAATCAATTAAATTCTTCTTTAATAAATTTTAATTACTATGCTTGATCAGCTAAGTGTCTTCTATAATTATTTCGTTCTTTTATTTTCGGAAATATTATTGGATTAGAAAGAAAATTAGTGAAGAACGCATATATATAGAACTGAAAAGGTAATAAATGATTAAATTAAATTGTCAGATAATCATTTTAAATAAATATTAACCTTCTTCTCTGTCTATTTTTTGTATTATTTAAAGTAAACATTTTATTTAGTTTACTTGAAAATATAAATAAAATAATCTAAGACTTTCTCTAAAGAATTTAGCTATTTAAATAGATAGTGAAATATCTTAAGAAACAGAAAAAATTATATTTCTTTTTATTTGATAATTTACATTATTAGATTAAAAAAAAGTTGATTTAAGTTTATATCTTTTGGCAGAAAATATTTAATTTAAGCAACAATAATTAATAAACTTTATAAAATAAATTTTATCTTAATTGTAAATTTGCCAGCGATTATGGACATATTTTAAAATATCTCACAAAAGATTATTCTCTTTCACTTACTTTTATATTCATAAATAATGAAAAAAAGTTGATAAAAGTTAGAAGCAATTATTTTATCTATAGTTAGATATTTATAATATATTTCTTTTTAAATTTTTTCTTAATATTTTATTTTAGAATAAAAGAGATTTATTATATCTTTCTTTATTTTTATTAAACTAGCTATTTTGAAAATTATTTAAGTCATAATTTTCCACCTTTTTGTCTTTTTCTCATTATCTATCTAATAATTATTTATATAGAAAATAAAATAATTAAAACATTGAATTTCTATCAAGTTTCTATGCTACAAATTTAGATTTATTTAAATTTAGAGACTCTTATTAAATTTTGCTTACCTTAAAATAAATGCATGTATTATTCATTGAAGGACCTGATTATAATTTGTTATAATGATTTATAATTTTTGCTATTTTTTTCATAGTAAAATAAAAATGTTTACTTATTTCAGATTTTATAACTCTTCAGTTTTTTATTCTTCTAAGTACAGAATTTCTTAAGAGATATTTGATTCTTTATGCAAACATCGTTCTTTTCACGTTTTAATTTTTGATTTACTTATTTGCAGCCTCTCATCAATAAATCCAGCAATCTTCGTCTTTAAAATCAAATTAAAGAACATTTATTATGCCTTTTTTTCTTATTTATACCAAAATTCTAAATCCAAAACATTTTTCTTATGCTTTGCTTTTATTTTTAGTTAGCAAATAGTAGTATTGGGTCTTATGTTCTTAGAAATAAGTTTCTATTCAATCTTTTGAGTTATGTAGTTATATACAATTTTTATACCGTCCCCTTTGAAATTTCTTTAGTCAATCTAGGAAAATAAAATTATTTAAGATTTTTTAAAGAGAAGTCTAAAATCTTATTATATAGTTAGTTGCTAATACGATTAAAATTAGGTATCTTCACTTTAGAATAAATTTTTTATTTAAGAGCTTTTCCTTCTTGAATAACTGTCATCTACTTTTCTTTATTCTAATAATTTCTGTGCTTTAGTTTCTTATATGCAAAACTTATTTTATCTATTATTCTTTAAATAAGTATAATTATTTCTGCGTATCATTAAAGCTAATTAATTTGAACTTAGCACCCAAAAAGAACTAATATGGGTATAGATATTAATGCTAAATGACTTGTAGACTTAATTAAATAGGAAATTTATAATGTAGTTTTCTTAGCAAATAGATAATTAAGCTAAATTTAAATTAAATTATTTAATGCTACAAAATTAAATTGCTAGAGTACCAAAAACATTAGTACTTAATAGATTTTAGAAATAATTTAATCTAATAAGCTTGTATATTAATAGAGTCTTAATCAAGAGTTAAATACATCATTATTTAAAAATAGGCGCAAATTATATATATTGTTATAACTTAAAAATCTAAAAAAGTGACTTAAATAATTTTATAATATAGCTGGTTATGGTTTTCTAATCATGTAATTAACTATAGGATTGTCTCTTCTTAATATTTTGAATTAATATTTTTATTCTCTAAAACAACTATATGATATGGCTAATTTCCTTCAATTACTAACCTCATTCTTTTTATTTTGCATTTATAATTTTATTAAATTAATAAAATTCCTAATTTCAGAAACTTTAAATCTTAAATTATTTTTATCTCAAAGTTAAAAGACTAGCAAGTTCTAACTTTATTAGAATAAAATTATATTTCTTTAATAATTTATCTTAACTCTATACATAAAGATTAGGCTTATTTTATTTAAAGCTAAAATATAGAAATATTTTATTAGTCTTTATTTCTTAATTAGATTTTTTAACTTTTTTAAAATATTTTATTATATTAAAAAATGGAAGTCGACCGCGTCAGACAAATTAGTAGGTAATCTGATGCAGTGTATACTGCATTGCGAGTAATCTCGCACTAGATGCCACCATGGGGGAAGAGTGGATAAGCTCCGTTGAGACATACCTAACTTACCTCGAGGGTTCTCTCTAGAGTATGAAAGTTTGACTGACGGGCCTTCTAATTACCGACTTAATAACTAACTCTTATTTGGACCTTAATCAAGAAGACTGAAGCATTTGACTTCAGATTTAAGAATAAACTTTAATAAGAAGATTCCCCATTTGGAGAAGCTGACATGATTCATCGGACCTCTAGAATTTAACAAGAAACATGAGAACATTTTTCTTAATATTAAATATTAATATTGAAAGAGCTGCTAACCAATGAGGTTCTACACGCTCTATAATCATTTTTATTTATTAATTTTTATTTATTCTTAAATTTAAGGAAAAACAACAAAAATTAAAATTTTAGTATAAACAGACAAATCTATTCTTAGTCTTAGCTATATAATTATTATTTAATGCTAAGTCCTTAATTAAGAATTAGATTTATTATAATATATTTTTAAGTTTAAGGATATGAAATACTTCTCTCTAGGATTCAAATCTAATAAATATTATTAAATTTGAGTATTTAATCATTAATAGTTTAAGTTTGATGATAGAAAGATTTAGAAAAGTTGAAATAAGTAAAGCTTATAACTAATTAAAAAAACTTATTTAAACTAAGTTTAAAAAAATCTATGAGAAGAAAGCTTTAGAAATAAACCTTTATGACCTATAAATTAAATCTAATTTATTTTATAAAAATACTGCTAAAAGTTTTGCTTAAATGTTTCTGTAGAAATCTTATACTTTAATAATATCAAAAAATAATGAAACAAATAAAGTTTCCTTATAATTAATAGCTATCCATAATTAAATTTCCTATCTTTTACTTTGAATGTTTAGAATAATTCAAAATCTTAAAAAATTAAATATAATTTTAGAAATATAGTTAGATTTAGAATTTATAATATCTCATTTTTAAATAAAGAAAGATAATAATTTATTTATTATAAAAATATTGTATTATAGTTCTAACTTTTTTTTATTTAAAAATGTATAAATAAACAATAATTTTGTCTTAAATATATTTCTATGATCTCTTATGCAATTTTTCTAATAAACTTACCTGTAAATTTATTATCTAAGAGCTTTTGAAAATATCTAGATTGTTCTTACATTGACTACTAAATAAATTTCTGATAACCCCAACTGAAATAACTACTATAATTGGCTTTCTTTTTTAATAAATAATAAATGAAAAATGAAATAAAATTTGCTTTAATATTAAAAAAGGAAATAGCTAATACTTAATTTTTAAATCTAAACATTTAAAATTAATTCTTAATAAAATTTATTATTTAAACTATTACGCTTTATTATTTTTCTTTTTTTATTCATTTATAAAATATTCATTAAAAATGCTTTATCTAAAATAATATGTCTATTATCATTTTTTTAAATTTTCATTAGTAATCAATTTATAAATTATATAATTTTTTCTTTCAGAGGTTTATTTTTTTCTATATTTTGCTTTGTTTATATATTAATTAATATAAATATAGTTCCATTATTTTAAAATATATTAATTTATTAATTTAAATTAATTTTTTCGCGTAAAGTATTATACTTAATCATAGTTTGTTTTCCCGAAATTTTAGAGTATTCTTCAATAAATTGAATTTATTATTTTTAGCTATAATTTTAATATAATAGAATATTTATAAGAATTTCATTTTAAATTAATTATTTTATAATCCTTTTACTCTAAAATTTACATTATTATTTTACTTCAAGGATATCCCTACACTATTCAAAATATAAATTCCTTGGAAAGCAAGCATACTTTCTACTTCTTTCTTTAAATAATTGCTTAATACTATTTTTATCTGATATTAAGAAATAAAGATACCAATAAGAGGATTTGAGTAAATTGCTTTACGTGAGATTCTCCAAAATTTTAATTTTCCTTTGACTCAATTTTTATTTAATTTTTTAATGAATTTCTAGTTAAACTATTAGTGTCAGAAATACTATTTTATATTTTTATGCAAAATGCTTTATTTAATTTGTCATATTTTAGTCATGTGACTTGATAGATTTTTTAAACTTCGATAATTGAATTTTCTCTTGTAGAATAACTAAATTTATGTAGAGCTAAATTATTTTACTACTAAAACTTAAATTTTAATTTAATATCTTAGCAAAGAATAAAAGTCTAAATTATGAAATATAAAATGATTTAAGGGTAAGTAGTTTATTACTTTAAGTAATAAGGTAGGCTATTAAAAGAGAAACTTTATTTTGAAAATCTATTTAGATTTAGTTTTACCATATAATTATCAAAGAAACTATGCTATTACTTCTATTGCCTACCTAATTAAACTTATACTAAAATTTTAAGCTATTTGCAAAAAAGCGGTGTTACTCTGGCCAAAGACAGCGAAAAAGAAATTGGAGAAGGATTTATTTTAAAGATAAGTGAATAATTAGAAGTTATATGGAAATAAAACTATTGCAACTTCTTTTATTTCTAGATCTGCAACAGAAATTGTCTATATCATAGAAAATTACCCAATAAATCTTAAGTCCTTCAGATTTTTACTAAGAAATAATTAATTACCTAATCTAGAGATTCTTAAATATTAGAAAGGCTTTATTTGTAAGAAATACACATATGCATTTCTTTTTTTTCTATTTCGCTTCAAATAAGTTAAGGAAATTATTATTGTATAAATAATAAGATTTTCATAGATTATTTCTAAGATAATTAAAAAAATAAATATATTTTTTTAATATTATAAAGCACTTAAACTTCTTGAATAATTTACTCTGCTACTCTTATAATTTAAATTATTTTTGAAGATAATTTCAATTATATATTCAGACTCTCTTTCTTTTCCTTAAGCTGACTAAAATTTAATTTAACTTATTTTAAGTTTCTCTAATGAGAAAGAGTTATGATGAAGCAATTAAAAAAAGCATCTATATAGCCTAATAAAATTAATTTTTCAAAATAAAAATGAAATAATAAATTTCTAATGCTGCTACTAGATACCAAAATATATAATCTTAGCTATTAGCAAATAAATAAAAATCAATATCTTAAAAATTATTAAAAGAATGATATAATATAACTTCTGCAAAGAGCTATATAAATAGGGTAAAGAAAATTATGAAAGTAATAGACATTTTATTTATTAGAAAAAAAGTTAATTTTTATTTCATAAGAAATCATATTTGCGCAATTTTAGGGATTCTAGCGCTTAAACTGAGGGATATTTATTTTATGAAGGAAATACTAAAAAGAAAAAAATCTAAATAGGAAGAATTAAAATTTTTAAATAGAAGGTTTTTGTAAACTTATAGGGAAATTTGAATTCTAAAAATAATAGCTAAATATGCATGATCTGCCCTTAATAATCAGCACCAACTTTAATCTTCTTTATTTAAAAATATTAATATCTATACATCAATAATTACTTAAAATCTTTCTTTTTAGTTAATTTTATAGATGTCTAATATAAGTAATATCTTTAGAAGTAAAATATCTTGAATAACCATCTAAAATAAGTAATTATAATAGCTCAAATATATCTAGATGTTTTTAAGATAACAGTATATTTTTTATTAATTAATAACAATATGCAAAAACCTTTAATCTAAATAATCTATCTTTATCTTCATTTTTCTTATTAATTATTTACCATTTAATGATAACTTTTTCTTAAAATTCTAAACACTTAAAATAAGGTAATTTGATTTCACCAAAGTAATTTACATTTTTGTATGTTAGATATCATTGTATATTAAAATAAATAGTTTAAAAAATAGCTAAAGTCAAAGTTACTAAAATAATACATCCTTATATTTTTATATCCTTTAATCTATCATAGAAAAATAAGGTTTGTGAGGACTAAAATAATTTTTTTCGTCTATTTTAAAAATTAGCTTACATTAATGTTTATATTTCTCTTCAATATTTTCTTTAAGACTTAAGGAAATTAATTACATATATTATAAAAAGAATTCTAAAAATTTAGCTTTATTTTTATTCAATAAAAATTCCTTCTTTAAAGAATTGATCTACTATCTCAAACCCTTCTTAAGCCATAAAATTCTATTTAAATCTGTTATTAAAGATCTCTTTCTTAATTTACTTTTAGATACAAATTTTTAGCCAAAAACTTCAAATATCCAAAACTTATTCTTTATTTGTTTAATGAAGAGTCAATTAAGCTTCCTGCTTCTTTAGAATAAAAATCAACAACTAAGCAAATTAATTTAAATTTTAGTGATATCTATTAATTTTCTATTTAGGAAAGAAACTTAATTCTTTAAATTGATATAATAAAAAATAATGTAAAATTAGAAAAGAGGACTTGGAAACAAAATGCAATTAATGGATTTTTCTAATTTTTTTATAAGTCTCTGTTATCTTTCGTTCACTAGCTTCAGTTATACTAATTTTAGTTTTTATTAATTTGTTATTTTTCTTAAAACATTTGAAAATAAATAATATTAACAGATAGAAGTTAAATTTGCTAAAATGAAGTTTAGTATACTTAAACAAATCTGATCTTAAAATTTAGAATAAATAGACTTTTTAGATACAGCTTTAAATACTTTTTTTTTCAATAATGCAATCCTTTATTGCATTAATATCCATAAAAATTCAATAGCTATTTTAGATAACCACTTTTAACTTTCTAATAGTAATTTAATTGAAATAGTTTTCAAATTTGGAAAGGATATAGCTTTATGTTTTCTTGATTATGCAAGAATAAATTTCATTTTCAAATTTCTTAGCATTAAATTTTAGGTTGTGAACTAGATATTTCAGATAAATTACCTGAATCTTGAAAAGTTAGCAAGATAATTAGGAAAAGGGTTAGTTTTTTAAATTTTTACTTTAATATTCTGAAATAAATTTAATTTAACAATTTTTTTCTTTCTTTGGTGAATCTTTCATTTTTTAAATTTTTATACATAACTAAAATCTAATAATAAAAGAGTTGAATAAATATTTCTATAAAAAGATTAAATAAACCAATTTAGAAAAATTAAGAGGATAGTTGCAAGAGATTTAAAACTTAAAGCTGATTTATATCTAAAAAAGTATTAAAAATGTACAAAATTTATTGGAATTATAATTGAAAAGATCTAAAACTCGCTTAATCATGAAATAAAAAGATGCGTTATATTTATCATTAAATTTCTATCCTATAAAGCATGAAATTAATAGTGAGCTTTAATCAAAGACATAAATTTTTAAGTATAAATGTTTTCGTACAAAAAACAGACTCAAAAGACGAGTAAGAAAACAATTTACTAATTATATCACAGCAGCTGATTATATTTCTGATATATAATCTTATCTTCACATTTTAATCTTGAGGAATAAAACATCAAAAAAACTCTATTCTTGAAAAGAAAAAATATAAAGAAAGGAATTTAACTTAAGTCGAATAAAAGCATTAAAATACCAAATTAAAGTTAACTTATTGCTAGAAGATTAAGTTGGATAATAAAGTTTGCTTTTAATTTTAAATTTACTAGAAAAGGTCTTACAAGAACAAAATATTTCCGAGATAAAGTAATAAATAGTAAATCTATTAATATCATTCACAGTGAAAGAGAAAATTCATTTATGTAAATTTCAAATTGGAATTAATGAATACAACATTGAGGAGTAGAAATAAAGTTTTTATTTACTATATTCATAAAAGTAATACGAAATGTATTTTACAGATCTGTACGATTTATTTAAGAGTTTTTTCATAAATTGAGCTATAATTTATTTCAGTTCAATGAAGTAATTTATTTGCAAGAAAATAAATTTTAATTTAGTTTTCTATCTTTAGAGTTTAATTTATATTTAAAGCTTTTTTAATTGAAAGAATAATTATTTAAAGAAAAAAATTTTAGATGAGTTCATAATTAAAATATGGAACTCTAAAATTGTATTTATTTATTTTACATATAAAATAGAAAATTTTAATAATTATAAAAGATAATTAATAACTTTATAATTTTATATAATTGAGCAATTCATTTTTAAAATAACCTTAAAAAAAGAATAGTTAAAAAATAATTATAACTATTTAATATTAATTGCAAATTAAATAATTCTATCTCGAAATTATATTTTATATTTAGAGAATATATTCTTTAGAACATTATAAACTTAGAATATAAATAATTAAAAATCACATAATCATTATTTTTGTAATTGGATAAGCGATATTCCTTAATAATAATAGATGATAGAGAATAAAATATTATTTCAATAAAAATCAATTCTTATATTTTTACTTTTAGCCATTAAATACAATAAAAAGTGATTTATAATTAAAAGATCTAAAACAAATTATGAAGATAAAGCTGTTTTATATATAAAAAATTAAAATATATTACGTATTTTACTAATTTTTTTAGTTTTAATATTTCTAGTTTTTATAACTTTGTTTTAGATTTGTTCATATCTTGTTACTATTATAGTGATTCAATTCAATTTCTTTATTTTTTTTCATATATGATTAGGCTGAATTACTATGATTTTTTCGCTGATGAATAGTAATAAAAAAAGCAAAAGTTTACATAAAAAATAACCTCGATTATAACTTGATGAATTTCTTTAATAACTTGATAAATAAATAAATTCGATTATAAAGCGCGTAGCACTCTTGTTGGTGCGCAGCTCTTTAAATTAATTTTATTTAATGTCGAAAAATATGTCTTTTTCCTTGTTTCCTCTTCCTGCGGTACGTCCCTGTAATTTTTCCTTCCAAAGCATAGGATGCAATATGCGATTACGGGTACATTTCCCGACCTATGATGAAGAAAGTTTCCTCCTTGCATTCATAGTTCTCCAGCTTGTCACATCTTCCTTCTCTTGTTATTGGTTTCTCTTCTTCCGATTTATCCTCCATCCGCGCTCATTTTTTGTTGCCTTGCTGGATCTCCAAGCAGCATCTGAAGGAGAGGACTTTCCACCCTATTTAAATTAAATTATATATATAATAATTGTCAAAGTAGATATTTTAGCTTTCTATAAATTTATGAGGTCTCATAGGTTTCAACTTATTTTTATTTATTTCTATATTATTTTTTTTAAATAATACTAGCTAATAATAGCGTCAATAAGTAATTTATTATAACTTCTTTTTTAAATTAAGAATGTATTTATTTAAGGACTACTTCCAATGCTTATTTTAGCCTCAATAGCAAAAAATAAATTAAAATTTAGGAAAAATTAATTGTAAGATACAATTTAAAATTAGCTTCTCCTTTTAAAATAATATATTCAGACTGACCAAGTGATTTAAATTATCTAGTTAAATTAATTTTCTTAACTTATAAACTTAATAAATTCTAAAGCTAAAATTATTTATAAATGTATAAATTAAATAATTTACTCTTTAAAATGTTTTGCTAGTGTTTTAAGACTTATAATTCGAAGTAAATTCTTAAATTAATAAATATTATTTTGAATATATAATATAAAATAGCTGGCTTCAAGAAGGGCTTTTTACCAACTCCTCAGAACAGGAGAGAAAACCAGAAGCACATATTCTCATCACGTCTTAATTAATTTAACGTTCTTCTTAATAAAAATAACCAGAACTATCTAATAGATTAGAAGAACTTATAAAAATACTAAATCCTAGAAATTAAAATAAAACGGATTTCTTCCATCAAAGGAAAAGTAAGAACTGAGATAAAAATTCAGAAAAAAAAAGTTAACATAGCTTTCAACACCTCCATTGAAAACTGAAAAAAGAGACCATTCAACTGAATCAATAAAAATAGTAATGAAAAAATAAAAAATAAACGAAGAAGGTAAAGTACAATAATTAAATATAGATCCTATTACATTTGATTTAGACAATACTGAAATAAAATAAATGGACTCTTAGTAGATGAAACAGCTGACATATCAACTTATTAGAAATATAAAAAACTCGAAGAAGAATTAAAATCCCAGAGGGAAGAGATTTTTATAATAAGTCAGGATTTGATAAATCATGAAGATGATGATAAGTCCATATGGTAGACCAAAGAGCTAAAGTCGGAGTTTATGAGCAAATTGCAAGTTTAGAGAATGATATTTGAGTAATGCAAAAGCAAGACGAGAAAAACGGAGTAAAATAAGATTCAAGACTCAAATTAATAGAAGAAAACCTGTAGAAGCCTTCTTAAGGAACTCCAATGTAAATAGAGAAACAAAAAATGACATTTCCTAGAGCAAGAAAAAGTGCTACATTTGCATCAGCACTTGAAATTTATGGCGGAAATGTCCCCAATAGAAAAAATAAGAATGGATATCTGGAGAAATGTTAATTAATACCAATTGAAGTAGCAAGCGACGGAATTCTTTCCATCGGGAAATGGGAAAATCTTGAAAAAAATTCTCAACTCAAATTATATAAAAGAGAGAAATCAAGGAAAAAGAGCAATGCAAGGACAGAACATGCAGGAATAGAGATATTATACATTTAAAACTTCAATTAAGCCGGAAGGCGAGCAATTATTTCAATTATTTCAATTATTTCAACTATTAATGAGTAAATATTATTTAATTTATTTGTAAGAAATTTAGAATTTTTGCTATAAATTAAATAAAAATAATTATCATAGTAAAGTTTAGAGATTCAATTCCAATATTAGTCTTTTTAGCAATAAAAATAATTTATATTTCATAAACCAAAAAATCATAATAATTCACTAAATTATAAGTGATAAATTTAATATTTTATATTTACCAATTTTATTTAAAAAAATTAAATTTATATAACTATTACTTTAAGTTCCTTTAAAAATTTTAAAATTAAATCTATAAAAGTGAGATAATACAAGAATTGTTTAAAATTTATTCTAATAGAACTAACTATAATTTAATCCCTTTATATTTATTATTAATAAATATCAATTTACTAGTTAATAAACAAAATTAATTTTAAATAATATATCTTTCAATAAAATAAACCTTCTCAGCAATAAATCTTTATTGATTTTTATCTTTAAAATTTGTACCAAATTTATAAAAATTTGAATAGAATTATTAATAATGGGATAAAATTAAGTTAGATTAAATAATCATATTTAAGTAATTTCTTTAAAAATTATTAAGTGCTATTTACTTTATTAACTAAATTTAAAATAATAGGATATATATAATCACACTATTCTAATTTCAACATAGTGCTGCGCACCATTGAGATGCAACGCGCATTTTAATAAAATATTTTTTAATGAGAAGATATTTTATTACTCTATTTGCTTTTTAAGACTTAATTTTTTTATATTAAGCTTTTAATTTCTAAGCATAAAAACTATTCTGTCCTACTTATTATTTAAACTAAGTATCTAAATTTAATTATAAGTTTATGAAAGAGATATAATTGAATAGAAACTTAAACTGTTTATATAAAACTAGCTGCTTTTATTAGAATTGTTTAATTCTTAAACTAATTTAGTTATCTAATATACTGATTTTCATAATATTTTTATTTATAAATATTTGATTTAGGTTTAGTAAATTAATTTAAAGTCTAAATTTTTAACAATTTTAAGAACTTATTAGCTACATTTAATTTATGCACAAATCTATTAGATAGCCTTAGTTTATTGAATGATTTTTATTTAAAAATAGAATAATGTTGAAAATAATGATAATTATGAATGTATTCTGAATTTCAATATCTTTAGTTCTATAAATTATGTAATACTTATAAGTCAAATCTAATTTAAAATGCTTGATAGACTATTCATTTTCGGTACTTATTTTAAGTAATATATACCTTAGTATAAATCTGATTTTCAGCTTTAAGACTTAAATTTAAATAACTTATTGATCTTATTCTAATTCTAAATTTGTAAAGGAAATTAAAAAAATGTTAAATTAGCTTAGTTTTTAGCTATTTGACTATATTGTGAAGGAAATATATAATATCTTTAGCAACTATTATAAATTATAAGTTTTAATATCCTTTTACATTAAGCTACATAATAAATTAACAGTACTTAATTTCTGCATTTTTTGGAGTAAAAATCAATTATATTTAGACTATAATTAAATTTTAGTTACTAAGCTTAATCAATTAATTGTCTTCTATAATTATTTCATTCTTTTATAAAAAAAATGGAAGGCTTCAAAAAAGGTTTCTACCACCTCCAAGAAGGAGAGGAAACCAGAAGCCACTCTCAGCCAGTCTTCTTTTACTTAACCCTAACCTTTTTCTAATAATCTGGAACATAGGTCCAAGAAGAACAGAAGTAATCTAAGAAAATCACCCCAACGTTTCAGGAGAGCCAAGGAAGTCTGCTTTGCACCAGGAGGTATAAGAATTTAATCCTTCTGGCCAGATGAACTTTGAATAGCTCGTCAAAGTGGTACTAAATCTCCAGGAAGAGATTAAGAAGCTAAGGAAGAAAGTTTAACCTAGCAGAAGGAATAGAATCAAGACTCATATCCTAGGAAAGAGAACTAAGCACTTTTTGGAACATATCACAAAATCAGAGTAACTAATCCCAAAATTAGCTTCAGAAACAGACAGAACTGGACAATAGACTTTAAAAAATAGAAGAGAAACTGCAACGACAAATAGAGTATTTGAGACAAAGAAGTGATCCAATGGTGATTGAGATGGAAAAAAAAAACAAGAAAACCTAAAAGAATTCAGAAAAGATGTTATTATTGTAATTCGGGAGAACATTTATGAAGAAGATGCAAGAAATTCCTAAGTTTCAAGAATTAATACTGAACAAAGAAAGAAAACTACAAGCTCAATAAAGGAAAAAGCATCAACTGTAATAGAGAAGGATAGAGAAAGACTGTATATGAATGAGCTTGGCAAGATCTACAGAAAGAAATCAGAACAGAATGGAAGATGAAACCGAAGACAATATGACTAAGTGAGAGAGAGAGGAGATCAAATTTTTAAACATTTTTATATAATCCCGGAGCAATCCGGTGATCGCCAGGAAGAGGTGAAATTCCTCCAAGATTGCCAAACTTAATTTTATTATTATTATTATAAAAATGTATAAAATCAGGCAATAAAATAGTAAGGACGAAAAATTATGGAAATTTATCTTAGTGCAAATTTTTAAATCAATATTGGAGATAATCATTTTTAGAATCAAAATTTTCACCTTCTTCTCTTCATATTTTTCTACTCTAATTTTAAATAAATAAAATTAATTTTTAAAGAAATTACTATTAAAAATCATTTAAGATTTTTTAAATTTGTATAGAACTTTATCTAATTAATTGGCTGTTTCAAATAGATAACTAAAATAGATTAAAGTTAATGAAAAATCTATCCTAATTTTATAATTTACATTTATAAGAACTAAACTATAATTTATTAAGTTTATACCTCTTATTAAAAATTAAAAACATCATTATAAATAAAATATGAAATAAGTTCTGACTTAAATATAAATTTATAAACATTTATTAGCATACTTTAAAATATTTTACTAGAGTATGAAGTTTATTTTATTTTGCGAGCCAAAAATAATAAATAATTATGATTATTATTTTATGGTAGTGCTTGATCTTTTTCTCGAAGCTTATAAAACATTTCAGTTAAAAATATATTTTCTAAATATTTAATTTTAGAATTAAATGATTTTAATATATTCTTCATTAAATTACTTTCACATTCTTTAGTATAGCTTTTAATTAATTTTAACTGAGCTTTTTGTTTTAAAATAAAATTTGATGGTTTTATTAAATGTTTATGTATTTTCTTATTTTTAATTCATCATAGCTAATTAAAATACATTTCTTTGATTAAAGATTTTTCTATTTTTTTAATTTAAGATTTGCTTATTTTAGGTTTAATCAAACATCATAAAGTTCAGCACGCAAAAACTCTAAAAATCGCATACTAATATGGAAATTTTTTTCTTCTTAGATTTCAATTTAAAATAATTATCAGAAACTTAATTTTTTTGGTTAACAATTACGAGGCGGCGATGGAACTTTATTTAAAAAATAAATTTTTGTGTTATTCGAATTTTTTAACTTTCAGTTTGGAAAAAATTATTGCAATAGCTCTTTTAAAATCCTAAATTAAATTAGCTAATTAGCATAAAAATAATTTAATTTAATGATAAGAGTTTTTTAATTATAAGCTATAGATATTTGCTGTTTCTTTTAAAATATGCCATTTTTCTATCTATTTAATCGCTTTTTATTTAAGAATATTCCTAAGCTTGAGGAACTGGAAGCAAACTTTTGCTTATTTAGAACATTTTTTCTATATTTTTCTATGCAAATAAAATTTTATCTTCTGCTCTTTAGGAAAGTAAAAAGATTTCAAACTATTTTTGAATTAAATAGTATGAACATAGTGGATTAAAAGAACTAATTTGAAGGTAAAATGATAAATTAAAGTGGTTTGTACACTTAAATTTATTAAAAAGGAAAGTTATAATATAATTTTCAAATTCAATTAGATATTAAACAAAATAACAAAATTAAATAATTGATGCTCACGAATTATTAAATACCTTTAAACATATATGCTCATTTCTCTACTAAAAATAAAAAGCATTGCAAATAAAATAGAATTAAAATAAAGAATCATCAACTAAAGATTTAAATAAATAATTTAAAGGAATGCGCTCTTAATTTAAAATTAATTACAAATCAAGAATTAAAGATATAATTATTTTGAAAGACTTGATAAAGGTCAAAATTTTAATAGCTTTAAAATTAAAAAAATTAAATTTAGATTATTCTTTAATAAATTGTTCTTGTTCTTCGATCATACAACTTAACTTTAGAGTTATTTTATCATGATGCTTTGAAATAGATTTAATATTCTTCATTAAAAAAAAAGAGAAAAATTAAGTTTATAGTCTTAGAGAAGAGCTCCACAGTTAACTTCTATTTCTTCCCTGTCTCCCCCTCAAAAAATAATTTTCCGTTTAGTTTCTTTTCAGTTGTTATTCTCCTCGTTGAATCTTGATTTATAGATTTCTTTCTGTAAATTTGTCCTGTTCTTGTTGGTCAGAAGCAGAAGAGTTCTTCTAATATTTGTTTCTTATTAATTCTTTCAATTTCTGTCTTATTTCAGCATTTTCTTCAGCAGTGATTCTTCTAGCATATGTAGCACCGGATCTTTCTACGATAGGAATATATCTTATTTATCTCTTATTATTAATATTCCGTTTCGATTTCCATTGGAATACTTGATTATACTTGTTATTATTCTTATTTTTCCTAAATTTATTTTATTTCGTATTAAAGTTTAGAAAATTGGAATTAAAACATTTGAGGAATTTCATTAAATTTTTTATCAATTTATTCCAATTTAATTTCTATTTACGATTCGAATTTATCGATTGCTTCTTCCAATGATGGAAATTAATGATCTAGTTATTAAATCAATTCTTCGTTCATTTTTTCTAGTTATTCTATCCTTTATCTTTGCTATTTTAGTTCGAATTCTATATCTGTAATTCGTTGTTACACAGATTATGCAAAAGCTTCCTTAGATTCTATTTCTTAATATTATTGATGCTCTTATTCATTTATTTTAGATTATTATTTTTTTTTAAGAAAGAGCCAAGAGAGGATTATTTCTTAGGTGCCATTTTATCATAATATAATAATTATAATAGATGAATTATTTCCTTCTATTATTAATCACTTATATTAATTTTTTAATTTTTTAAGTTTGCTAAATTAATAAATAATAATATATAAAAATTCTATTAACTTACAATTATTTTTATTCCAAAATAAAAATACTAGTAATCTCTATCTTAATTCGTATATTATTATTTTTTATCAATTTTCTTTGATTCCCCATATAAAGCTAAAGTTTGTTTTATTTCAAGCTAAAATACAACTTTTTTAATGTTAGTTTTTCATTTTTACATCTACTTCTTATTAAATATTTTTTTATTCCTAAATTCTAGAAGGATGTAAAAATAAATTTAAATACTTTATATATAAAATCTTTCTGTAGACTTAGTTATATAATAATTCAAATTTTACTTGGAACATAAGATTAGAGTAGATTTATTGTGGTAATATTTTTTTAGTTTGAAGCAAATTTAAAGTATCTCTCTTAGGTTAAAGTGCTAAATATTTGCTACTCATAATCTTAATTTAATTTATTTTATTTTAGTTCAAAGCTTGACTTTAATATTAAGAAGTAGCCAATTTATTATTAAATTTAATGAATTTACCTAAAATGAAAAAGTTATTTTAAATCCTAATTTTCTTAGATTTATTAACTGATTCTTTAAAATATTTAAGAAAATTCTAAATATTAAAAAAATTTATTCTCTAATTAGGAAATTATTTTAAAAGAAATACAGCTAAATTTAGAACTTAAGGAAATCTCATTTGTACATAAAATGCATTGATATCCTTTAATCATTATAAAATTTTGTAAAATACATTCATATTCTTTTATTTTTAAAGTATACAACTATTAAATTTAGTTATTATAAAAATACTTTTATTTTCTATGGAAATACTATGATTAATATATTTTAAAATTTCTCTTTTAATATCTTTTTCTTAGATTTTCTTCGAGATTTTATAATGACTTTAATCTGATTATAACTTAATTATGAATTATAAGCAAAACTATTCGAATTCTTTTAAATAAGCTTAGAACTTTATTTCTATTTAATTAAATTAATTTTTAAAGAGAATCAATAAGAGCATCTTAATATTAACAATTCACTAAGAGATAAATAAAGGAAGATGACTAAAGCATAAGAAGCAAATAGTTTAGAAATTTTAAATTTCTATTTATTATAAAATCTTGATGAATAGCTATTTCTAGCATTTCAAAAATTAAATGTCATTCTCATTTAATAATTATTCTTCAAAACTTTTTTATTTATTTTGTTCTTAAATTAATTAATTTTAAAGGTCGATATGTACGAGAAGCAATGAATTAGAAAGTTGTGATGTTTGTCTATTTTAACCTAAATTTATAATTATCCTGAAATTTCTGCTTTCTAGGGTATTTGAATAAGCAAATATCATTCATACTAATTTGAAAGTTATAATAAAACTTTAAGAATGTTGGTTCTAAATTATTTTATTTTTAAATAACTAAAAGCAAATAAAAGCTTTAAAATACTCTTGCAATAATGAGCCAACAAATTTAAAGAAATAAGAGGTGAAACAAATTAAGAAGAACTTAGAATATAGTCACTATTATCTTAGTAATCTATTTAATAATTTCGAAAATGATTACGCTTTAAAATACTCTTGGAAATTAAATTAATAAAATAAAGTTAAGGATAGCGCACTTGGATTATTTATTTAATATTTCGATGCTAGGAAATGTCAATATTATCTATATGGTTCATAAATAATTTTATCATAATTTAATACGCGCTCTTAACTTTAACTCAATCACTCTGAGTAAAAATAGGTAAAAAGAAGGTTAAATTAATAAAATTGTTTAAAAAATGTTAGTAACTTAGGATTATAACTCATTTAAATATACATAATTGATAGCCAACTTAATTATAATAATGAATATATCGATTTATACATACAGCTTATATATTATGTTTTATACATTAATATCCAATTTATTAAGATAAATTATGAATAGATATATTTTCTAAAAACTTAAAATAACTAATTTTATTAATTTTTTAAAAGAATAAAGAAATTTACTTTGTTGAAAAACAGAAAATGAAAAGCTAAAGAGTGAAATTAAAATAGTAGTTGCTTGAAAAGTAGAGATATATTAATTTATAAAATAAATTTTATTGCCTCATTAAGAATAATATCTTTAGCTATATTTATTACTTGTTTGTCTCCTTTCCTCATTTAACTTTATTTCCTTAAATAAGACTCCTTTAAAAAAAATCTATTTTCTCTATCATAATTTTTTCAACTATTAATCTAGATATATCCAAAGTTTTCTCCTGGAAAAATTTGACAAAGTCCATTTATTCTATGCAGAATACTGACAGGAAAATAATAAAAAAATAAATGCTTAGAATGATTCAATGAATACTGTAAAGAACTCTTCCTAAAGTTCAATTATATATTGATTAAAAATGTCTGCAAGTTATTCAAATTTCATAATAAATGCGCTTAATATTTCAGTATTAAATGATAGAGATTCTCTTTCACTTTGTAAATAAAGTCTAAGTAATTTTATTAAATTTAAATAGAAATCTAGCTTGCTTAAGAAATGTTTAGATAGCAATGCATTTTTAAATAAAAATAAAATAATAAAATAATAATAATAAATAAATAAGATTATAAAGCGCGTAGCACCTCAATGATACGCAACTCTATAATAAGATTTTTAAAGTTAAAAAAATTCTTGCTGAAGTCTTCAACAGTGCTAGTCTTCCCTTGTGAGTTTTTTTCTATAGGGATGCGATCGGAATGCTACCCTAAGAGACCTTAGTATCTGGTATCTTTCAACATTAATGCTACTTGATGCCTCTTCAATCTTGTCTTCTTTTCTCTTCCCTTGGCTGATTCTTCACATATGGGGTACTGAGACTATTTACTAAGCAAGCGAAAATGAAGATCACACATTATACATTCTTTAACATGATCATCTTCTTGATTGCTTGAACTATTCTACTTGCTTAAATCAATGCGAAATTTTCAGAGGAGGGTGAGAAGGAAGCTTTAAGTCAATCATTCATAAGAATATGGATATTCATTGCAAGATTCAAGCTCAACTATGTGTTTTATTAAAAAAGGTAAAACTATTCTCTTTTTATAATCACAATAACCTTAAATTTTTATGAGTTTGAATTACCTAAATCTTACAAACTTAGTAATTTCTGGAAAAAAAATTATTTAAGGGATTAATTGCAATTAAACAAGTTGCAATTTCATTATATCAACTTAATATTCGTTATTAGGGATATCTTCAGTGGTAATAGAACATTTCTAACCTAAAGGTAGTAATTACTTTTTTATCAATTAAAGTGAAATATGATTTGAGAAATTAAAAATCTCGAATAATATAGCAGATTAAAGTGGCCAAATATTAAATATATAAAATTCTGAAATTCAAATTGAAGATAGTAAGTTTATTAGCGATGAGGGGCTTATTTTATTTAGCTATTAAAATAATATTTTGATGAACAATATTCTGGATAAATTATAGAGATGGACAGTTAAAGGATCGAAAGAGTAACGACCTTTTATACCTAGGTCATATAATAAAAGAAAACATCAGTTTTGAAAAGCACATGGAGAATAGACTAGAGGTAGTATAAAAGATGTAAACATAAATACTGAGAAAAATAACAATGAATAAGGGATTAACATCATATAATTAAAAATATTGTTAAAAACTTTCGTAAGCTCAGTTTTCAGTTATGAGGTAAAAGTGACCCCATATTGCAAATAATTTCTAGGAAAATAAGTGATGGAGCAATTAGAGATAATATAGAAAATATTTCTATAAAACAGATACTCAAAAGTTTAAGAAAATGAAAAAGCTAAAATTTATACTGAGCAGTTTAGTAATCTTAATCAATTTCCAGTAATTACTTACACTAAGTTGAACAAAGAATTTAAACAAGAAATTAGCGTTATATTTAATTTAGAACCCAATCCTATAGCTTTCGAAAAGATCTTTAAGATCATCACTATTCTATAGATATTCCTACCGTATGTGTGGAGAGTATGATACATTCGAGCACATTTTTAAATGAATATACTACTCTAATATAAAATATTTACTATTGTAAAAGATTGGGAATTATGATATAAGATGACTTATATTATATGATTAAGGTCTTATAAACTCCTTTCTTAAGTCTTATTTAGGATATTTAGATTAAAAAATATTTCACAAGAAAATTATGTCAAGAAGACTAGAATTATTAGAAATGGAAAAAGCATAAAAGGAAGAAATAAAAGATGAGATTAAACTAAAGTAATTTAAAATTGTTAAGATCAAGATTATAATTAAAAGTAATAAAAAAATTTACTAATGTCTATAATTGAAGGAAGCAATTCTTGCAGTTATAGATGTAAAAAACTCTTTAAGTTTAAAGTTTAAATTTAGAAATAATATAGAGAAGATCTTTACGAACAATCATAGATGTCCTTTTTTAAGTGCAAAAGGAGATGTTAGAACACGAATTGCAGTTTATGAAATTTAAATATTGCCTATGACAAAAAACGTTGAGATTAAGAGGCTAATTAATAGGAAATAAAGGAAAAACAAAAGACTCATTGTTCGATTTTTGTAAAGAAGAGAATTTAATATTTAAATAATATTGCACAGCAATAAATCTAGAATTAAAAATTGAGGACAAAAATATTTATAGATGATGGTAAAAATAATTAAAAAGGGAAGAATCATTAATCGTGCAGTTTGAGAATATAAAGTATACGTAGAAAAAATAGAGAAAGAATGGAGTAAATGATAACAACATTACGGTATAGAAAAACATAATTTGATGAATATGCAGTAGGACCACCCAACTATTTGAGATATAATAAAAAAGAAAAGAAGAAATATGCTACATTTTTAGAATAAGAACGAGATGTAATTGGAGCTAGGATTGCTTAAAAGAAGACACCTAGTTATGACAAGTTAATGCCCTTTCTTTAATAATGCAAGAGAAAATGAAAGATTTATCATAGAAAATTGTTCAGAATACAAAGAAGAAGATAATAAAGTATCTGAAATCTTAGAACAATAGGAGTAGAGAGATAAGGAATGGAACTATTTGATATAATATGAGGTACGATCAAATTTGAGAAATTCATTAGAACCTCGGAAAAGTTTAAAAAAAAGCTAAAGCTGACTTGATATCAAAAGATTATATCAAAGTATATTAGAAAAAAGGATGCATAGAAAAGAAAATTGAATGAAAAAAGAAATAGGAAAATACTATAGAGCAGGAAAAGGATAATTTTTATGAGTGTAAAAAAGTTTGATCAAGAAGAAAAGAATTAGAAACGAAAATTAGTAAGATATGTAAGAAAAAATAAATTAAGCTTG
Organism: Loxodes magnus; assembly: GCA_946699065.1. Taxonomy (NCBI): domain Eukaryota; phylum Ciliophora; class Karyorelictea; order Loxodida; family Loxodidae; genus Loxodes; species Loxodes magnus. The sequence continues at coordinate 240,414 of CAMPDV010000480.1, forward strand.
CAATAAAGATCTAATAAAGCGTAGATAGATAGAAGACAGAAGAATAAGTGTTAACTTTGAGGAAAATGAGGAAGATATGTAACTAATAAGAGAAGAATTTTTATTACATGAAGGCTTACTTGAAGAAAAGGACATATTGTGAGATATGGCAAGAGCTGCAGACCAATGCGGGGGCTACGATCTCTATAACCATATTTATTATTTATTGATAGAAAATGGCTTCTAAGAAATAACACAACTTTGAACAAAACATTTAAACAGGAAAATTATCTAAAAAATAAAAAAACGAAATAATTACAATAAGTGAAAGTGAGAAATATGATTGATATGACGAACATTAACCACTTGGAAATCCAGAACTAAAAAAACTTCTGACACAAACTCAAATAGAAATATTATCTTAGTCATTAAAAGAGTTTATTTTTAAAAATAGATACCTCACTGATAAAGTAGAAAAATTATAAAAACTAATAACGTCTTTACTTGAGAAACAATATTAATCATCATAAGAAATAGAAAACAAACTGGAACAAAGAATTCTTTAAATTTAATAATAAATTCAGGTTACGCCATTTTCGTTTTAACAGAATTAATCAGATCCTATGGAAATAGAAAATGAAGCCTCAAATTAAAATAAACAGTAAACGTTTATTTAAAATAACTAGTAAATTTAAATTAAATAAGTGTCACAGGAATACTAGTTTAAAAGAAGAATAAAATGTTGCGTGTGCAATAAATGAAACCAATGAAAATACTGTTACTAACTAAGCGAAATTTAAAGAAAGAATAAATAAGATATTTTTAAAAAACTATTTAGTATATATCCAACAAAAGTGAAAAAATTTATAGAAAAAATTCTTTAATTCAAATCTTAATCCTTGGATAAATAATTAGGAACGCTACATGCAAGACTAAAAATATTCCGAATATTAAAGGATGGTGCGCTAATGAAGTGCTACACCGCCTAACTAAGCCTAGTAGGAATTCAAGACAAACTAATAGAGACAAGCTGATAGAATAGGTCAGATGGCTGACTACTAAGGCTTTAACAAAGCTTTTTAACTTTAACTTTAACTTTTTATTAAAAAAATTAATTTTTAAGATGATGTGGATGTAATTATAGATGTTTCATGTTTACTCTTATTTTTTATGAGCTAAATAAAAATAATTTTAGTTTGTCCACCATTTTTTATTTTTTTAAAATATTGAATTTTTTTAAATCATTTTTTTTCATGGAATGTTTGTCAAATTTGTTTTAGATTAATTCATTTGTAATATTATTTTAGTTATAAATTGTTCATTCTTCAAAATTACAATTATCTTTTTTTTAACCATCATACTGAAATGTTTAATTTAAAGTCATTATGATAATAATTTTTTTATATTATCTAAGTCTTTTATTTTTTATGCTAAAAATTTGCAGAACATTTTTTTACTTCTAGTTTAAATTTTAAATTTTTATATTAAAGGGTTTTTTATATATATTTGTTTAGCTTTCTTTTTATTAAAAATTAATTTTTATATTCCGAAAATTCTTTAATTAATTTATTTTTTTATGTTAAATCTTTTTTTTTAAATAATAAAAATATTTTATCAATTTTTATTTCAATATAATTAGTTTCTATATACTACATTTTTTTTAATCTTTATAAATGGATAACAATCAGTGTCCAAACTGTAAAAAGCAATTCGATTAAGACAAGCAAATATACAAATAGTTACCATGTGGATGTAGTTCATGTTTGAAGTGTCTTAATTTCTTATTTCAACTAACTTAAGAAATAAAATGCAAAGTTCATCAGCAAGTTTACTACATACAACCTGAATAGTTATAAGGAAAAGTTGCTTAGTTTCGAATTCAGTAAGAAGTTCCACAAATTTAATAGTAAAGTGGAGAATTAGTAAAGATCAAATAATATTACAAGTGGTTGTAGGAATAGTAAATTCAAAAATAGAATTACTATAACTTGATAAAAGAAGTAGTATAGGAATGTTCATAATTGTTGCAGAGTATCTAAGCTTTGTCATTCCAGCAGATATTAAAAATTTTAACTGATTAATTTTCTGTTACTAACAGTTAGATCAAAAATTTAATGCAGCGTCTGACTAAGCTCCAAGCAGTAAATTAATTTTAATAACAATAAATTTTAAGGACGGGTTAGTAGTAATAAGTTTAGGAACAAAATAATTAATTCTAATAATAATTTAATTCAATTTTATAAGAAATTGATGAATTTAAAAAAAAACAGAGCTAACAAATGAACAAACAAAATCTAAAAAATATTGTTCAATCATGTATGTTCTAAGTATTTAACTATTTAAGTTAAAATTTAAATGGTTAGTAATTAACTTTAAATGAGACATAACAGTTAATTCAAAATTATTTCAAGCAAGTAAATGTAGTGAATAAACTGTGCTAAGTATCAAACATTGAAGTATAGCCAAATGTTTAAATATAATCCTAACTATAATAATAGTAAATTATGAGCAAGTATATAATCCAAGATTTTTCAGATATATCGTTCGAAAAATTAAATCAATTTTTGAATCAGTTAAAGCAAGAAAGTGTAAATATAATAACGTTAAAGTAAAGTCCTCTAAATAAGCCAGGATTGGTTAACTAAGCTTAAATTTTGTTGCAATTATCATAAGTAGCAGATTAATAAATTCATGCAAAGTTGCTTTAAATAATTTAGTTATGTATGTCGCAATAAGGAGTATCTTAAATAGCCTCTAATTCATTAACTTTATTGAACTTCATGAACTAAAATTTCACCAATCAAAACTTCGCAAATATCGACTTAACTAACTCTGATTTATCAGATACAACCTTCACAAATTGTATTTTCTCCAACTCAAACCTAACATCAACCAACCTCCGAAACACTAAGTTCCTCAACTGTGACCTCTCCAATGCTAACCTTACCTCAATCTCATCTGAACACCCTCATATTTTCACTGGACACTCCAACTCAGTCACCTCCGTGGCCATCTCACCTAACTCTAACCTAATACTCTCTGGCTCTGTTGACAAAACTCTTCGAATCTACAACATAGCTGAAGGTACCTGTAAGACCATGAGTGGTCACAATAGTTATGTATCATCTGTGGCGATATCCAGTGATTCAGAGTTCATCGTATCGGGAAGTTATGATTAGACGGTGAGACTATGGGACGTCAAGACAGGTACCTGTAAGACCATGAGTGGTCACAATAGTTATGTATCATCTGTGGCTATATCCAGTGATTCAGAGTTCATCGTATCGGGAAGTGGAGATTATACGGTGAGACTATGGGACGTCAAGACAGGTACCTGTAAGACCATGAGTGGTCACACTAGATATGTATATGCTGTGGCTATATCCAGTGATTCAGAGTTCATCGTATCGGGAAGTTATGATAATACGGTGAGACTATGGGACGTCAAGAAAGGTACCTGTAAGACCATGAGTGGTCACACTAGTTATGTAAATGCTGTTGCTATATCCAGTGATTCCACTTACATCATATCTGGATCTGCTGACTCAACTATTCGTTTATGGAACTCTCGAACTCTGTCTTGTACAATGGTCTTATCGGGACACTCATCTTAAATCTTTTCGGTAATATTCTCAACTAATAACAAGTATATCTTATCAGGGTCTTATGACAAGAGTATAAGAATATGAAATATCAATAATGGAGAGTGTATCTGTGTACTATAGGGTCATACAGACACAGTGGGTAGTTTATCATTATCTAGGGACAACAATTGGTTGGTATCAAGCAATGGAAGTTATTGGTATAAATAATCTTAAGATTACAACATTCGAAGATGGAATATAGGAAGGATATTGAATGGAGTAGATACTAATAACTAATAATAGGTAAGTTTAAATTTACCACATTTATTATAGACTGACTGGAATAAAGTATATGCTGACTATGGTTTAAGATTTTAGAATTGCGTAATGGTTAATACTATAATGAATGTGGAGGACAAATAGAGATACATCAAGTGATCTTCAACGGTTAAACTATTTAATTTTTATATTTAAGAATTTAAATTATCTAAGTCTTTATGCTAATTAATTATGTTCTTCTTAATATTATTATTTTAAGTAAAGTTTAAAATTTTTATGATTATTTATTTTTTTCTAAGTCTTTTTATTGAACTTAGTTATTTTTATTAATATTTTTTAAATTTAATTCTAAAATAAAATGTTGAAGTAATTTTGAAATTTTTCTTATGTTAGAATTTTTTTGAGGTATGTACTGGATTAAAAAAATGTTAAATATATCTGGTGTTCGAAAAATTTTTGAGGTATGTACTAAAGTAAAAAAGTTTCAAATTTTTCTAGTTTAAGGAAAATTTTTGAGGTATATACTCAGCTAAATAATTTTGATTTTCTAGTGTTAGAAAAATTTTTGAGTTATGTACTAGAGCTAAAAATTTTTTAATTTTATATTATAGTCTTAGTAATTTTTTTTGAGTTGCGTGATAGTGCAAAGTTTTTTTTTAATTTGTTATAAAATTTAATTAGTTTGTTATTATTTTTAAGTTGCACAAAGTAATTTTCCGATAGGAAAAATTTCGTATACTACATTTAATGTGCAGCAGATTAAATTTTTATGAGTTAGGAGCCCTGAAAATGGCAAAAAGTGTGAAAGCCTTTTTTTGCTCAGCGTTTTACACTATAGGGCTGAGTTGGGACGGAACAAGTTGGGGGATTTCGGGATTAGTAGAAGGTCAGAAAGGAATAAATTTTTTTGAGAAAAATTTTAAAATAAAAAAAGGTTTTTGAAAAAATGGGAATAAAAAATTTGAGACTATTTTTTTTGATTTTGGTTTTGATTTTTTTGATTTTGGTTTTAAATTTTTTGATTTTGGTTTTAAATTTTTTGATTTTGGTTTTGAATTTTTTTGATTTTGGTTATGAAAATTTTGGATTTGGGTTGGAAAATTGTTGAATTGGGATTTGATAGTTTCGATATTGGTTCTGAAAACTTTCGATTTTGTATTTTGGTTTTGAAGATATAAGTTTTGGTTTTGCAAGCTTTGTTTTTTTTTAAACAAAATTTTCGATTTTGTTGTATGATAAAAATTTTAAGAATTGGGTTTTGGTATTTTTTTTTGATTTTTAGAGCTAAATGAAAGGCGAATAAGAGTATTTAAAGCATTAAATCGTGAAAAATTTAATTTTGTTTTTTTGCTCAGCTTTTTACACTGCAAGACTTTTTTCGGACGGAACAAACTGGGGGAAATCGGGAAAGATAAAGGTCCGAAATGAACAAATTTTTAAAAAAAAGTTTCAAAATATAAAAGGGCTTTGAGAAAAAATGGGTTCAAAAAAGATAAAGGATATATTTTTGATTTTGGTTTCGAAATTATTTGATTTTGGGTTGTACTAATTTTTTTTTGAATTGGGTAGTGATATCTTTTTAGATTTTTGGGTAATGAAAAATTTTTGATTTTTAGAGTAAAAAAAAGTAGAAAAAGATCTTGAAATATAAAAAAAAATCTACTAAGAAGAAATATTCCAAAAATAATGATAAAATAAATAAAATAAAAATATGCTAAGAAAAGTAAGAAATGATAATTAAAAGGTGGGAGCTGAGATTGAACATCAGAATCATACTTTATAGCTTTATGGATAGGAAAAAGTTCATTTAATTAAGTGAGAAAGTACCTAGTAGAAGTCAACCTTTGCAAGGGAAAGCCTTCCTCTTGATTATCCACTCCTGGTAGGGGCTTGAAGCCTGGCTGCTAATAGCGAAGGAGCTCTCTAAAAGCTGCTTTTCGAAAGCAACAGGTTATCCACGATATAACTTGAAGGAAGTGTTGAGATAGTAAAATGCAAGAAATGCAGAACGAAAATAATTAAGCTTAAAAATAAATTATAAAAAGTAAATAATATAATTTTTTGACAAATGAATAAGAGCAAAACAAGAAATAAAAGTAACATTTATTAAAAATATGAAAGTTAATATATAAAAAAAATATGCAAATAAAAATATATTAAATGAAATAAAGAAAAATGAAGATAAAAATAAAATGAAGTGTTGCAAAAAAAAGATGATCTGAGATATTACATAAGTGAAGAAGTAAAGTTAGAAAGAATTTCAGCTTTTAGATTTAACAAAACCCAGAGATAAAAAGAAGATATAAGAATTTGAAAAGTGAGGAAGTAAAGTAAGAAAAGAAGAAAGAATATCAACTTTTAGAATTACTAAAGATGAGATAAAAAGAAGATATAAGAATTTGAAAAGTGAGGAAGTAAAGTAAGAAAAGAAGAAAGAATTTCAGCTTTTAGAATTACTAAAATTGAGATAAAAAGAAGATATAAGAATTTGAAAAGTGAGGAAGTAAAGTAAGAAAAGAAGAAAGAATTTCAGCTTTTAGAATTACTAAAATTGAGATAAAAAGAAGATATAAGAATTTGAAAAGTGAGGAAGTAAAGTAAGAAAAGAAGAAAGAATTTCAGCTTTTAGAATTACTAAAGATGAGATAAAAAGAAGATATAAGTTTTTGAAAAGTGAGGAAGTAAAGTAAGAAAAGAAGAAAGAATTTCAGCTTTTAGAATTACTAAAATTGAGATAAAAAGAAGATATAAGAATTTGAAAAGTGAGGAAGTAAAGTAAGAAAAGAAGAAAGAATATCAGCTCTTAGAATTACTAAAGATGAGATAAAAAGAAGATATAAGAATTTGAAAAGTGAGGAAGTAAAGTAAGAAAAGAAGAAAGAATTTCAGCTTTTAGAATTACTAAAATTGAGATAAAAAGAAGATATAAGAATTTGAAAAGTGAGGAAGTAAAGTAAGAAAAGAAGAAAGAATTTCAGCTTTTAGAATTACTAAAATTGAGATAAAAAGAAGATTTAGAATTTGAAAAGTGAGGAAGTAAAGTAAGAAAAGAAGAAAGAATATCAGCTCTTAGAATTACTAAAATTGAGATAAAAAGAAGATATAAGAATTTATAAAGTGAGGAAGTAAAGTAAGAAAAGAAGAAAGAATTTCAGCTTTTAGAATTACTAAAGATGAGATAAAAAGAAGATATAAGTTTTTGAAAAGTGAGGAAGAAAAGTAAGAAAAGAAGAAAGAATTTCAACTTTTAGGAATTACTAAAATTGAGATAAAAAGAAGATATAAGTTTTTGAAAAGTGAGGAAGTAAAGTAAGAAAAGAAGAAAGAATTTCAGCTTTTAGAATTACTAAAATTGAGATAAAAAGAAGATATAAGAATTTGAAAAGTGAGGAAGTAAAGTAAGAAAAGAAGAAAGAATTTCAGCTTTTAGAATTACTAAAATTGAGATAAAAAGAAGATATAAGTTTTTGAAAAGTGAGGAAGTAAAGTAAGAAAAGAAGAAAGAATATCAGCTCTTAGAATTACTAAAGATGAGATAAAAAGAAGATATAAGAATTTGAAAAGTGAGGAAGTAAAGTAAGAAAAGAAGAAAGAATTTCAGCTTTTAGAATTACTAAAATTGAGATAAAAAGAAGATATAAGAATTTGAAAAGTGAGGAAGTAAAGTAAGAAAAGAAGAAAGAATATCAGCTCTTAGAATTACTAAAATTGAGAAAAAAAGAAGATATAAGAATTTGAAAAGTGAGGAAGTAAAGTAAGAAAAGAAGAAAGAATTTCAGCTTTTAGAATTACTAAAATTGAGATAAAAAGAAGATATAAGAATTTGAAAAGTGAGGAAGTAAAGTAAGAAAAGAAGAAAGAATTTCAGCTTTTAGAATTACTAAAATTGAGATAAAAAGAAGATATAAGAATTTGAAAAGTGAGGAAGTAAAGTAAGAAAAGAAGAAAGAATTTCAGCTTTTAGAATTACTAAAGATGAGATAAAAAGAAGATATAAGTTTTTGAAAAGTGAGGAAGAAAAGTAAGAAAAGAAGAAAGAATTTCAACTTTTAGGAATTACTAAAATTGAGATAAAAAGAAGATATAAGTTTTTGAAAAGTGAGGAAGTAAAGTAAGAAAAGAAGAAAGAATTTCAGCTTTTAGAATTACTAAAATTGAGATAAAAAGAAGATATAAGAATTTATAAAGTGAGGAAGTAAAGTAAGAAAAGAAGAAAGAATTTCAGCTTTTAGAATTACTAAAGATGAGATAAAAAGAAGATATAAGTTTTTGAAAAGTGAGGAAGAAAAGTAAGAAAAGAAGAAAGAATTTCAACTTTTAGGAATTACTAAAATTGAGATAAAAAGAAGATATAAGTTTTTGAAAAGTGAGGAAGTAAAGTAAGAAAAGAAGAAAGAATATCAGCTCTTAGAATTACTAAAATTGAGAAAAAAAGAAGATATAAGAATTTGAAAAGTGAGGAAGTAAAGTAAGAAAAGAAGAAAGAATTTCAGCTTTTAGAATTACTAAAATTGAGATAAAAAGAAGATATAAGAATTTGAAAAGTGAGGAAGTAAAGTAAGAAAAGAAGAAAGAATTTCAGCTTTTAGAATTACTAAAATTGAGATAAAAAGAAGATATAAGTTTTTGAAAAGTGAGGAAGTAAAGTAAGAAAAGAAGAAAGAATATCAGCTCTTAGAATTACTAAAATTGAGATAAAAAGAAGATATAAGAATTTGAAAAGTGAGGAAGTAAAGTAAGAAAAGAAGAAAGAATTTCAGCTTTTAGAATTACTAAAATTGAGATAAAAAGAAGATATAAGAATTTGAAAAGTGAGGAAGTAAAGTAAGAAAAGAAGAAAGAATATCAGCTCTTAGAATTACTAAAATTGAGAAAAAAAGAAGATATAAGAATTTGAAAAGTGAGGAAGTAAAGTAAGAAAAGAAGAAAGAATTTCAGCTTTTAGAATTACTAAAATTGAGATAAAAAGAAGATATAAGAATTTGAAAAGTGAGGAAGAAAAGTAAGAAAAGAAGAAAGAATTTCAGCTTTTAGAATTACTAAAATTGAGATAAAAAGAAGATATAAGAATTTGAAAAGTGAGGAAGTAAAGTAAGAAAAGAAGAAAGAATTTCAGCTTTTAGAATTACTAAAATTGAGATAAAAAGAAGATATAAGTTTTTGAAAAGTGAGGAAGTAAAGTAAGAAAAGAAGAAAGAATATCAGCTCTTAGAATTACTAAAATTGAGATAAAAAGAAGATATAAGAATTTGAAAAGTGAGGAAGTAAAGTAAGAAAAGAAGAAAGAATATCAGCTCTTAGAATTACTAAAATTGAGATAAAAAGAAGATATAAGAATTTGAAAAGTGAGGAAGTAAAGTAAGAAAAGAAGAAAGAATATCAGCTCTTAGAATTACTAAAATTGAGATAAAAAGAAGATATAAGAATTTGAAAAGTGAGGAAGTAAAGTAAGAAAAGAAGAAAGAATTTCAGCTTTTAGAATTACTAAAATTGAGATAAAAAGAAGATATAAGAATTTGAAAAGTGAGGAAGTAAAGTAAGAAAAGAAGAAAGAATTTCAGCTTTTAGAATTACTAAAATTGAGATAAAAAGAAGATTTAGAATTTGAAAAGTGAGGAAGTAAAGTAAGAAAAGAAGAAAGAATTTCAGCTTTTAGAATTACTAAAATTGAGATAAAAAGAAGATATAAGAATTTGAAAAGTGAGGAAGAAAAGTAAGAAAAGAAGAAAGAATTTCAGCTTTTAGAATTACTAAAATTGAGATAAAAAGAAGATATAAGAATTTGAAAAGTGAGGAAGTAAAGTAAGAAAAGAAGAAAGAATTTCAGCTTTTAGAATTACTAAAATTGAGATAAAAAGAAGATATAAGTTTTTGAAAAGTGAGGAAGTAAAGTAAGAAAAGAAGAAAGAATATCAGCTCTTAGAATTACTAAAATTGAGATAAAAAGAAGATATAAGAATTTGAAAAGTGAGGAAGTAAAGTAAGAAAAGAAGAAAGAATTTCAGCTTTTAGAATTACTAAAATTGAGATAAAAAGAAGATATAAGAATTTGAAAAGTGAGGAAGTAAAGTAAGAAAAGAAGAAAGAATATCAGCTCTTAGAATTACTAAAATTGAGAAAAAAAGAAGATATAAGAATTTGAAAAGTGAGGAAGTAAAGTAAGAAAAGAAGAAAGAATTTCAGCTTTTAGAATTACTAAAATTGAGATAAAAAGAAGATATAAGAATTTGAAAAGTGAGGAAGAAAAGTAAGAAAAGAAGAAAGAATTTCAGCTTTTAGAATTACTAAAATTGAGATAAAAAGAAGATATAAGAATTTGAAAAGTGAGGAAGTAAAGTAAGAAAAGAAGAAAGAATTTCAGCTTTTAGAATTACTAAAATTGAGATAAAAAGAAGATATAAGAATTTGAAAAGTGAGGAAGTAAAGTAAGAAAAGAAGAAAGAATTTCAGCTTTTAGAATTACTAAAATTGAGATAAAAAGAAGATTTAGAATTTGAAAAGTGAGGAAGTAAAGTAAGAAAAGAAGAAAGAATTTCAGCTTTTAGAATTACTAAAGATGAGATAAAAAGAAGATATAAGTTTTTGAAAAGTGAGGAAGAAAAGTAAGAAAAGAAGAAAGAATTTCAACTTTTAGGAATTACTAAAATTGAGATAAAAAGAAGATATAAGAATTTGAAAAGTGAGGAAGAAAAGTAAGAAAAGAAGAAAGAATTTCAGCTTTTAGAATTACTAAAATTGAGATAAAAAGAAGATATAAGAATTTGAAAAGTGAGGAAGTAAAGTAAGAAAAGAAGAAAGAATTTCAGCTTTTAGAATTACTAAAATTGAGATAAAAAGAAGATATAAGAATTTGAAAAGTGAGGAAGTAAAGTAAGAAAAGAAGAAAGAATTTCAGCTTTTAGAATTACTAAAATTGAGATAAAAAGAAGATTTAGAATTTGAAAAGTGAGGAAGTAAAGTAAGAAAAGAAGAAAGAATTTCAGCTTTTAGAATTACTAAAATTGAGATAAAAAGAAGATATAAGAATTTGAAAAGTGAGGAAGAAAAGTAAGAAAAGAAGAAAGAATTTCAGCTCTTAGAATTACTAAAATTGAGATAAAAAGAAGATATAAGAATTTGAAAAGTGAGGAAGTAAAGTAAGAAAAGAAGAAAGAATTTCAGCTTTTAGAATTACTAAAATTGAGATAAAAAGAAGATATAAGAATTTGAAAAGTGAGGAAGTAAAGTAAGAAAAGAAGAAAGAATTTCAGCTTTTAGAATTACTAAAATTGAGATAAAAAGAAGATATAAGAATTTGAAAAGTGAGGAAGTAAAGTAAGAAAAGAAGAAAGAATTTCAGCTTTTAGAATTACTAAAATTGAGATAAAAAGAAGATATAAGAATTTGAAAAGTGAGGAAGTAAAGTAAGAAAAGAAGAAAGAATTTCAGCTTTTAGAATTATTAAAATTGAGATAAAAAGAAGATATAAGAATTTGAAAAGTGAGGAAGTAAAGTAAGAAAAGAAGAAAGAATATCAGCTCTTAGAATTACTAAAGATGAGATAAAAAGAAGATATAAGTTTTTGAAAAGTGAGGAAGAAAAGTAAGAAAAGAAGAAAGAATTTCAACTTTTAGGAATTACTAAAATTGAGATAAAAAGAAGATTTAGAATTTGAAAAGTGAGGAAGAAAAGTAAGAAAAGAAGAAAGAATTTCAGCTTTTAGAATTACTAAAATTGAGATAAAAAGAAGATATAAGAATTTGAAAAGTGAGGAAGTAAAGTAAGAAAAGAAGAAAGAATATCAGCTCTTAGAATTACTAAAATTGAGAAAAAAAGAAGATATAAGAATTTGAAAAGTGAGGAAGTAAAGTAAGAAAAGAAGAAAGAATTTCAGCTTTTAGAATTACTAAAATTGAGATAAAAAGAAGATATAAGAATTTGAAAAGTGAGGAAGTAAAGTAAGAAAAGAAGAAAGAATTTCAGCTTTTAGAATTACTAAAATTGAGATAAAAAGAAGATATAAGTTTTTGAAAAGTGAGGAAGTAAAGTAAGAAAAGAAGAAAGAATTTCAGCTTTTAGAATTACTAAAATTGAGATAAAAAGAAGATATAAGAATTTGAAAAGTGAGGAAGTAAAGTAAGAAAAGAAGAAAGAATTTCAGCTTTTAGAATTACTAAAATTGAGATAAAAAGAAGATATAAGTTTTTGAAAAGTGAGGAAGTAAAGTAAGAAAAGAAGAAAGAATTTCAGCTTTTAGAATTACTAAAATTGAGATAAAAAGAAGATATAAGAATTTGAAAAGTGAGGAAGTAAAGTAAGAAAAGAAGAAAGAATTTCAGCTTTTAGAATTACTAAAATTGAGATAAAAAGAAGATATAAGAATTTGAAAAGTGAGGAAGTAAAGTAAGAAAAGAAGAAAGAATTTCAGCTTTTAGAATTACTAAAATTGAGATAAAAAGAAGATATAAGAATTTGAAAAGTGAGGAAGTAAAGTAAGAAAAGAAGAAAGAATTTCAGCTTTTAGAATTACTAAAATTGAGATAAAAAGAAGATATAAGAATTTGAAAAGTGAGGAAGTAAAGTAAGAAAAGAAGAAAGAATTTCAGCTTTTAGAATTACTAAAATTGAGATAAAAAGAAGATATAAGAATTTGAAAAGTGAGGAAGTAAAGTAAGAAAAGAAGAAAGAATTTCAGCTTTTAGAATTACTAAAATTGAGATAAAAAGAAGATATAAGAATTTGAAAAGTGAGGAAGTAAAGTAAGAAAAGAAGAAAGAATTTCAGCTTTTAGAATTACTAAAATTGAGATAAAAAGAAGATATAAGAATTTGAAAAGTGAGGAAGTAAAGTAAGAAAAGAAGAAAGAATTTCAGCTTTTAGAATTACTAAAATTGAGATAAAAAGAAGATATAAGAATTTGAAAAGTGAGGAAGTAAAGTAAGAAAAGAAGAAAGAATTTCAGCTTTTAGAATTACTAAAATTGAGATAAAAAGAAGATATAAGAATTTGAAAAGTGAGGAAGTAAAGTAAGAAAAGAAGAAAGAATTTCAGCTTTTAGAATTACTAAAATTGAGATAAAAAGAAGATATAAGAATTTGAAAAGTGAGGAAGTAAAGTAAGAAAAGAAGAAAGAATTTCAGCTTTTAGAATTACTAAAATTGAGATAAAAAGAAGATATAAGAATTTGAAAAGTGAGGAAGTAAAGTAAGAAAAGAAGAAAGAATTTCAGCTTTTAGAATTACTAAAATTGAGATAAAAAGAAGATATAAGAATTTGAAAAGTGAGGAAGTAAAGTAAGAAAAGAAGAAAGAATTTCAGCTTTTAGAATTACTAAAATTGAGATAAAAAGAAGATATAAGAATTTGAAAAGTGAGGAAGTAAAGTAAGAAAAGAAGAAAGAATTTCAGCTTTTAGAATTACTAAAGATGAGATAAAAAGAAGATATAAGTTTTTGAAAAGTGAGGAAGTAAAGTAAGAAAAGAAGAAAGAATATCAACTTTTAGAATTACTAAAGATGAGATAAAAAGAAGATATAAGTTTTTGAAAAGTGAGGAAGTAAAGTAAGAAAAGAAGAAAGAATTTCAGCTCTTAGAATTACTAAAATTGAGATAAAAAGAAGATATAAGAATTTGAAAAGTGAGGAAGTAAAGTAAGAAAAGAAGAAAGAATTTCAGCTTTTAGAATTACTAAAATTGAGATAAAAAGAAGATATAAGAATTTGAAAAGTGAGGAAGTAAAGTAAGAAAAGAAGAAAGAATTTCAGCTTTTAGAATTACTAAAATTGAGATAAAAAGAAGATATAAGAATTTGAAAAGTGAGGAAGTAAAGTAAGAAAAGAAGAAAGAATTTCAGCTTTTAGAATTACTAAAATTGAGATAAAAAGAAGATATAAGAATTTGAAAAGTGAGGAAGTAAAGTAAGAAAAGAAGAAAGAATTTCAGCTTTTAGAATTACTAAAATTGAGATAAAAAGAAGATATAAGAATTTGAAAAGTGAGGAAGTAAAGTAAGAAAAGAAGAAAGAATTTCAGCTTTTAGAATTACTAAAATTGAGATAAAAAGAAGATATAAGAATTTGAAAAGTGAGGAAGTAAAGTAAGAAAAGAAGAAAGAATTTCAGCTTTTAGAATTACTAAAATTGAGATAAAAAGAAGATATAAGAATTTGAAAAGTGAGGAAGTAAAGTAAGAAAAGAAGAAAGAATTTCAGCTTTTAGAATTACTAAAATTGAGATAAAAAGAAGATTTAGAATTTGAAAAGTGAGGAAGTAAAGTAAGAAAAGAAGAAAGAATTTCAGCTTTTAGAATTACTAAAGATGAGATAAAAAGAAGATATAAGTTTTTGAAAAGTGAGGAAGAAAAGTAAGAAAAGAAGAAAGAATTTCAGCTTTTAGAATTACTAAAATTGAGATAAAAAGAAGATATAAGAATTTGAAAAGTGAGGAAGTAAAGTAAGAAAAGAAGAAAGAATTTCAGCTTTTAGAATTACTAAAATTGAGATAAAAAGAAGATATAAGAATTTGAAAAGTGAGGAAGTAAAGTAAGAAAAGAAGAAAGAATTTCAGCTTTTAGAATTACTAAAATTGAGATAAAAAGAAGATATAAGAATTTGAAAAGTGAGGAAGTAAAGTAAGAAAAGAAGAAAGAATTTCAGCTTTTAGAATTACTAAAATTGAGATAAAAAGAAGATATAAGAATTTGAAAAGTGAGGAAGTAAAGTAAGAAAAGAAGAAAGAATTTCAGCTTTTAGAATTACTAAAATTGAGATAAAAAGAAGATATAAGAATTTGAAAAGTGAGGAAGTAAAGTAAGAAAAGAAGAAAGAATTTCAGCTTTTAGAATTACTAAAATTGAGATAAAAAGAAGATATAAGAATTTGAAAAGTGAGGAAGTAAAGTAAGAAAAGAAGAAAGAATATCAGCTCTTAGAATTACTAAAATTGAGATAAAAAGAAGATATAAGAATTTGAAAAGTGAGGAAGTAAAGTAAGAAAAGAAGAAAGAATTTCAGCTTTTAGAATTACTAAAATTGAGATAAAAAGAAGATATAAGAATTTGAAAAGTGAGGAAGTAAAGTAAGAAAAGAAGAAAGAATATCAGCTCTTAGAATTACTAAAATTGAGAAAAAAAGAAGATATAAGAATTTGAAAAGTGAGGAAGTAAAGTAAGAAAAGAAGAAAGAATTTCAGCTTTTAGAATTACTAAAATTGAGATAAAAAGAAGATATAAGAATTTGAAAAGTGAGGAAGAAAAGTAAGAAAAGAAGAAAGAATTTCAGCTTTTAGAATTACTAAAATTGAGATAAAAAGAAGATATAAGAATTTGAAAAGTGAGGAAGTAAAGTAAGAAAAGAAGAAAGAATTTCAGCTTTTAGAATTACTAAAATTGAGATAAAAAGAAGATATAAGAATTTGAAAAGTGAGGAAGTAAAGTAAGAAAAGAAGAAAGAATTTCAGCTTTTAGAATTACTAAAATTGAGATAAAAAGAAGATTTAGAATTTGAAAAGTGAGGAAGTAAAGTAAGAAAAGAAGAAAGAATTTCAGCTTTTAGAATTACTAAAATTGAGATAAAAAGAAGATATAAGAATTTGAAAAGTGAGGAAGAAAAGTAAGAAAAGAAGAAAGAATTTCAGCTTTTAGAATTACTAAAATTGAGATAAAAAGAAGATATAAGAATTTGAAAAGTGAGGAAGTAAAGTAAGAAAAGAAGAAAGAATTTCAGCTTTTAGAATTACTAAAATTGAGATAAAAAGAAGATATAAGAATTTGAAAAGTGAGGAAGTAAAGTAAGAAAAGAAGAAAGAATTTCAGCTTTTAGAATTACTAAAATTGAGATAAAAAGAAGATATAAGAATTTGAAAAGTGAGGAAGTAAAGTAAGAAAAGAAGAAAGAATTTCAGCTTTTAGAATTACTAAAATTGAGATAAAAAGAAGATATAAGAATTTGAAAAGTGAGGAAGTAAAGTAAGAAAAGAAGAAAGAATTTCAGCTTTTAGAATTATTAAAATTGAGATAAAAAGAAGATATAAGAATTTGAAAAGTGAGGAAGTAAAGTAAGAAAAGAAGAAAGAATATCAGCTCTTAGAATTACTAAAGATGAGATAAAAAGAAGATATAAGTTTTTGAAAAGTGAGGAAGAAAAGTAAGAAAAGAAGAAAGAATTTCAACTTTTAGGAATTACTAAAATTGAGATAAAAAGAAGATTTAGAATTTGAAAAGTGAGGAAGAAAAGTAAGAAAAGAAGAAAGAATTTCAGCTTTTAGAATTACTAAAATTGAGATAAAAAGAAGATATAAGAATTTGAAAAGTGAGGAAGTAAAGTAAGAAAAGAAGAAAGAATTTCAGCTTTTAGAATTACTAAAATTGAGATAAAAAGAAGATATAAGAATTTGAAAAGTGAGGAAGTAAAGTAAGAAAAGAAGAAAGAATTTCAGCTTTTAGAATTACTAAAATTGAGATAAAAAGAAGATATAAGTTTTTGAAAAGTGAGGAAGTAAAGTAAGAAAAGAAGAAAGAATTTCAGCTTTTAGAATTACTAAAATTGAGATAAAAAGAAGATATAAGTTTTTGAAAAGTGAGGAAGTAAAGTAAGAAAAGAAGAAAGAATTTCAGCTTTTAGAATTACTAAAATTGAGATAAAAAGAAGATATAAGTTTTTGAAAAGTGAGGAAGTAAAGTAAGAAAAGAAGAAAGAATTTCAGCTTTTAGAATTACTAAAATTGAGATAAAAAGAAGATATAAGTTTTTGAAAAGTGAGGAAGTAAAGTAAGAAAAGAAGAAAGAATTTCAGCTTTTAGAATTACTAAAATTGAGATAAAAAGAAGATATAAGTTTTTGAAAAGTGAGGAAGTAAAGTAAGAAAAGAAGAAAGAATTTCAGCTTTTAGAATTACTAAAATTGAGATAAAAAGAAGATATAAGAATTTGAAAAGTGAGGAAGTAAAGTAAGAAAAGAAGAAAGAATTTCAGCTTTTAGAATTACTAAAATTGAGATAAAAAGAAGATATAAGAATTTGAAAAGTGAGGAAGTAAAGTAAGAAAAGAAGAAAGAATTTCAGCTTTTAGAATTACTAAAATTGAGATAAAAAGAAGATATAAGAATTTGAAAAGTGAGGAAGTAAAGTAAGAAAAGAAGAAAGAATTTCAGCTTTTAGAATTACTAAAATTGAGATAAAAAGAAGATATAAGAATTTGAAAAGTGAGGAAGTAAAGTAAGAAAAGAAGAAAGAATTTCAGCTTTTAGAATTACTAAAATTGAGATAAAAAGAAGATATAAGTTTTTGAAAAGTGAGGAAGTAAAGTAAGAAAAGAAGAAAGAATTTCAGCTTTTAGAATTACTAAAATTGAGATAAAAAGAAGATATAAGAATTTGAAAAGTGAGGAAGTAAAGTAAGAAAAGAAGAAAGAATTTCAGCTTTTAGAATTACTAAAATTGAGATAAAAAGAAGATATAAGAATTTGAAAAGTGAGGAAGTAAAGTAAGAAAAGAAGAAAGAATTTCAGCTTTTAGAATTACTAAAATTGAGATAAAAAGAAGATATAAGAATTTGAAAAGTGAGGAAGTAAAGTAAGAAAAGAAGAAAGAATTTCAGCTTTTAGAATTACTAAAATTGAGATAAAAAGAAGATATAAGAATTTGAAAAGTGAGGAAGTAAAGTAAGAAAAGAAGAAAGAATTTCAGCTTTTAGAATTACTAAAATTGAGATAAAAAGAAGATATAAGAATTTGAAAAGTGAGGAAGTAAAGTAAGAAAAGAAGAAAGAATTTCAACTTTTAGGAATTACTAAAATTGAGATAAAAAGAAGATATAAGTTTTTGAAAAGTGAGGAAGTAAAGTAAGAAAAGAAGAAAGAATTTCAGCTTTTAGAATTACTAAAATTGAGATAAAAAGAAGATATAAGAATTTGAAAAGTGAGGAAGTAAAGTAAGAAAAGAAGAAAGAATTTCAGCTTTTAGAATTACTAAAATTGAGATAAAAAGAAGATATAAGAATTTGAAAAGTGAGGAAGTAAAGTAAGAAAAGAAGAAAGAATTTCAGCTTTTAGAATTACTAAAATTGAGATAAAAAGAAGATATAAGAATTTGAAAAGTGAGGAAGTAAAGTAAGAAAAGAAGAAAGAATTTCAGCTTTTAGAATTACTAAAATTGAGATAAAAAGAAGATATAAGAATTTGAAAAGTGAGGAAGTAAAGTAAGAAAAGAAGAAAGAATTTCAGCTTTTAGAATTACTAAAATTGAGATAAAAAGAAGATTTAGAATTTGAAAAGTGAGGAAGTAAAGTAAGAAAAGAAGAAAGAATTTCAGCTTTTAGAATTACTAAAGATGAGATAAAAAGAAGATATAAGTTTTTGAAAAGTGAGGAAGAAAAGTAAGAAAAGAAGAAAGAATTTCAGCTTTTAGAATTACTAAAATTGAGATAAAAAGAAGATATAAGAATTTGAAAAGTGAGGAAGTAAAGTAAGAAAAGAAGAAAGAATTTCAGCTTTTAGAATTACTAAAATTGAGATAAAAAGAAGATATAAGAATTTGAAAAGTGAGGAAGTAAAGTAAGAAAAGAAGAAAGAATTTCAGCTTTTAGAATTACTAAAATTGAGATAAAAAGAAGATATAAGAATTTGAAAAGTGAGGAAGTAAAGTAAGAAAAGAAGAAAGAATTTCAGCTTTTAGAATTACTAAAATTGAGATAAAAAGAAGATATAAGAATTTGAAAAGTGAGGAAGTAAAGTAAGAAAAGAAGAAAGAATTTCAGCTTTTAGAATTACTAAAATTGAGATAAAAAGAAGATATAAGAATTTGAAAAGTGAGGAAGTAAAGTAAGAAAAGAAGAAAGAATTTCAGCTTTTAGAATTACTAAAATTGAGATAAAAAGAAGATATAAGAATTTGAAAAGTGAGGAAGTAAAGTAAGAAAAGAAGAAAGAATTTCAGCTTTTAGAATTACTAAAATTGAGATAAAAAGAAGATATAAGAATTTGAAAAGTGAGGAAGTAAAGTAAGAAAAGAAGAAAGAATTTCAGCTTTTAGAATTACTAAAATTGAGATAAAAAGAAGATATAAGAATTTGAAAAGTGAGGAAGTAAAGTAAGAAAAGAAGAAAGAATTTCAGCTTTTAGAATTACTAAAATTGAGATAAAAAGAAGATATAAGAATTTGAAAAGTGAGGAAGTAAAGTAAGAAAAGAAGAAAGAATTTCAGCTTTTAGAATTACTAAAATTGAGATAAAAAGAAGATATAAGAATTTGAAAAGTGAGGAAGTAAAGTAAGAAAAGAAGAAAGAATTTCAGCTTTTAGAATTACTAAAATTGAGATAAAAAGAAGATATAAGAATTTGAAAAGTGAGGAAGTAAAGTAAGAAAAGAAGAAAGAATTTCAGCTCTTAGAATTACTAAAATTGAGATAAAAAGAAGATATAAGAATTTATAAAGTGAGGAAGTAAAGTAAGAAAAGAAGAAAGAATATCAGCTTTTAGAATTACTAAAATTGAGATAAAAAGAAGATATAAGAATTTGAAAAGTGAGGAAGTAAAGTAAGAAAAGAAGAAAGAATTTCAGCTTTTAGAATTACTAAAATTGAGATAAAAAGAAGATATAAGAATTTGAAAAGTGAGGAAGTAAAGTAAGAAAAGAAGAAAGAATTTCAGCTTTTAGAATTACTAAAGATGAGATAAAAAGAAGATATAAGAATTTGAAAAGTGAGGAAGTAAAGTAAGAAAAGAAGAAAGAATTTCAGCTTTTAGAATTACTAAAATTGAGATAAAAAGAAGATTTAGAATTTGAAAAGTGAGGAAGTAAAGTAAGAAAAGAAGAAAGAATTTCAGCTTTTAGAATTACTAAAATTGAGATAAAAAGAAGATATAAGAATTTGAAAAGTGAGGAAGTAAAGTAAGAAAAGAAGAAAGAATTTCAGCTTTTAGAATTACTAAAATTGAGATAAAAAGAAGATATAAGTTTTTGAAAAGTGAGGAAGTAAAGTAAGAAAAGAAGAAAGAATTTCAGCTTTTAGAATTACTAAAATTGAGATAAAAAGAAGATATAAGAATTTGAAAAGTGAGGAAGTAAAGTAAGAAAAGAAGAAAGAATTTCAGCTTTTAGAATTACTAAAATTGAGATAAAAAGAAGATATAAGAATTTGAAAAGTGAGGAAGTAAAGTAAGAAAAGAAGAAAGAATTTCAGCTTTTAGAATTACTAAAATTGAGATAAAAAGAAGATATAAGTTTTTGAAAAGTGAGGAAGTAAAGTAAGAAAAGAAGAAAGAATTTCAGCTTTTAGAATTACTAAAATTGAGATAAAAAGAAGATATAAGAATTTGAAAAGTGAGGAAGTAAAGTAAGAAAAGAAGAAAGAATTTCAGCTTTTAGAATTACTAAAATTGAGATAAAAAGAAGATTTAGAATTTGAAAAGTGAGGAAGTAAAGTAAGAAAAGAAGAAAGAATTTCAGCTTTTAGAATTACTAAAATTGAGATAAAAAGAAGATATAAGAATTTGAAAAGTGAGGAAGTAAAGTAAGAAAAGAAGAAAGAATTTCAGCTTTTAGAATTACTAAAATTGAGATAAAAAGAAGATATAAGTTTTTGAAAAGTGAGGAAGTAAAGTAAGAAAAGAAGAAAGAATTTCAGCTTTTAGAATTACTAAAATTGAGATAAAAAGAAGATATAAGAATTTGAAAAGTGAGGAAGTAAAGTAAGAAAAGAAGAAAGAATTTCAGCTTTTAGAATTACTAAAATTGAGATAAAAAGAAGATATAAGAATTTGAAAAGTGAGGAAGTAAAGTAAGAAAAGAAGAAAGAATTTCAGCTTTTAGAATTACTAAAATTGAGATAAAAAGAAGATATAAGTTTTTGAAAAGTGAGGAAGTAAAGTAAGAAAAGAAGAAAGAATTTCAGCTTTTAGAATTACTAAAATTGAGATAAAAAGAAGATATAAGAATTTGAAAAGTGAGGAAGTAAAGTAAGAAAAGAAGAAAGAATTTCAGCTTTTAGAATTACTAAAATTGAGATAAAAAGAAGATATAAGTTTTTGAAAAGTGAGGAAGTAAAGTAAGAAAAGAAGAAAGAATTTCAGCTTTTAGAATTACTAAAATTGAGATAAAAAGAAGATATAAGAATTTGAAAAGTGAGGAAGTAAAGTAAGAAAAGAAGAAAGAATTTCAGCTTTTAGAATTACTAAAATTGAGATAAAAAGAAGATATAAGTTTTTGAAAAGTGAGGAAGTAAAGTAAGAAAAGAAGAAAGAATTTCAGCTTTTAGAATTACTAAAATTGAGATAAAAAGAAGATATAAGAATTTGAAAAGTGAGGAAGTAAAGTAAGAAAAGAAGAAAGAATTTCAGCTTTTAGAATTACTAAAATTGAGATAAAAAGAAGATATAAGAATTTGAAAAGTGAGGAAGTAAAGTAAGAAAAGAAGAAAGAATTTCAGCTTTTAGAATTACTAAAATTGAGATAAAAAGAAGATATAAGTTTTTGAAAAGTGAGGAAGTAAAGTAAGAAAAGAAGAAAGAATTTCAGCTTTTAGAATTACTAAAATTGAGATAAAAAGAAGATATAAGAATTTGAAAAGTGAGGAAGTAAAGTAAGAAAAGAAGAAAGAATTTCAGCTTTTAGAATTACTAAAATTGAGATAAAAAGAAGATATAAGTTTTTGAAAAGTGAGGAAGTAAAGTAAGAAAAGAAGAAAGAATTTCAGCTTTTAGAATTACTAAAATTGAGATAAAAAGAAGATATAAGAATTTGAAAAGTGAGGAAGTAAAGTAAGAAAAGAAGAAAGAATTTCAGCTTTTAGAATTACTAAAATTGAGATAAAAAGAAGATATAAGAATTTGAAAAGTGAGGAAGTAAAGTAAGAAAAGAAGAAAGAATTTCAGCTTTTAGAATTACTAAAATTGAGATAAAAAGAAGATATAAGAATTTGAAAAGTGAGGAAGTAAAGTAAGAAAAGAAGAAAGAATATCAGCTCTTAGAATTACTAAAATTGAGATAAAAAGAAGATATAAGAATTTATAAAGTGAGGAAGTAAAGTAAGAAAAGAAGAAAGAATTTCAGCTTTTAGAATTACTAAAGATGAGATAAAAAGAAGATATAAGTTTTTGAAAAGTGAGGAAGAAAAGTAAGAAAAGAAGAAAGAATTTCAACTTTTAGGAATTACTAAAATTGAGATAAAAAGAAGATTTAGAATTTGAAAAGTGAGGAAGTAAAGTAAGAAAAGAAGAAAGAATTTCAGCTTTTAGAATTACTAAAATTGAGATAAAAAGAAGATATAAGAATTTGAAAAGTGAGGAAGTAAAGTAAGAAAAGAAGAAAGAATTTCAGCTTTTAGAATTACTAAAATTGAGATAAAAAGAAGATATAAGAATTTGAAAAGTGAGGAAGTAAAGTAAGAAAAGAAGAAAGAATTTCAGCTTTTAGAATTACTAAAATTGAGATAAAAAGAAGATATAAGAATTTGAAAAGTGAGGAAGTAAAGTAAGAAAAGAAGAAAGAATTTCAGCTTTTAGAATTACTAAAATTGAGATAAAAAGAAGATATAAGAATTTGAAAAGTGAGGAAGTAAAGTAAGAAAAGAAGAAAGAATTTCAGCTTTTAGAATTACTAAAATTGAGATAAAAAGAAGATATAAGAATTTGAAAAGTGAGGAAGTAAAGTAAGAAAAGAAGAAAGAATTTCAGCTTTTAGAATTACTAAAATTGAGATAAAAAGAAGATATAAGAATTTGAAAAGTGAGGAAGTAAAGTAAGAAAAGAAGAAAGAATTTCAGCTTTTAGAATTACTAAAATTGAGATAAAAAGAAGATATAAGAATTTGAAAAGTGAGGAAGTAAAGTAAGAAAAGAAGAAAGAATTTCAGCTTTTAGAATTACTAAAATTGAGATAAAAAGAAGATATAAGAATTTGAAAAGTGAGGAAGTAAAGTAAGAAAAGAAGAAAGAATTTCAGCTTTTAGAATTACTAAAATTGAGATAAAAAGAAGATATAAGAATTTGAAAAGTGAGGAAGTAAAGTAAGAAAAGAAGAAAGAATTTCAGCTTTTAGAATTACTAAAGATGAGATAAAAAGAAGATATAAGTTTTTGAAAAGTGAGGAAGAAAAGTAAGAAAAGAAGAAAGAATTTCAGCTTTTAGAATTACTAAAATTGAGATAAAAAGAAGATTTAGAATTTGAAAAGTGAGGAAGAAAAGTAAGAAAAGAAGAAAGAATTTCAGCTTTTAGAATTACTAAAATTGAGATAAAAAGAAGATATAAGAATTTGAAAAGTGAGGAAGTAAAGTAAGAAAAGAAGAAAGAATTTCAGCTTTTAGAATTACTAAAATTGAGATAAAAAGAAGATATAAGAATTTGAAAAGTGAGGAAGTAAAGTAAGAAAAGAAGAAAGAATTTCAGCTTTTAGAATTACTAAAATTGAGATAAAAAGAAGATATAAGAATTTGAAAAGTGAGGAAGTAAAGTAAGAAAAGAAGAAAGAATTTCAGCTTTTAGAATTACTAAAATTGAGATAAAAAGAAGATATAAGTTTTTGAAAAGTGAGGAAGTAAAGTAAGAAAAGAAGAAAGAATTTCAGCTTTTAGAATTACTAAAATTGAGATAAAAAGAAGATATAAGTTTTTGAAAAGTGAGGAAGTAAAGTAAGAAAAGAAGAAAGAATTTCAGCTTTTAGAATTACTAAAATTGAGATAAAAAGAAGATATAAGTTTTTGAAAAGTGAGGAAGTAAAGTAAGAAAAGAAGAAAGAATTTCAGCTTTTAGAATTACTAAAATTGAGATAAAAAGAAGATATAAGAATTTGAAAAGTGAGGAAGTAAAGTAAGAAAAGAAGAAAGAATTTCAGCTTTTAGAATTACTAAAATTGAGATAAAAAGAAGATATAAGAATTTGAAAAGTGAGGAAGTAAAGTAAGAAAAGAAGAAAGAATTTCAGCTTTTAGAATTACTAAAATTGAGATAAAAAGAAGATATAAGAATTTGAAAAGTG
>CAMPDV010000481.1:0-259679 GCA_946699065.1 Loxodes magnus
AGATTTTGAAATAGAATAGTTAGCTTGTATATGAAATGTAATGAGTTGCTTATTTGGATGATTTGTTGCTAAAGCGTCTAATTTGGGGCAGAAAATGGTTTAATATAGCAAAAGTTGAAAAAGTGTTCATGATAAGCAGATAAAGTGATTTGCTTTTGATAGTTAAAACTTTAAGAACAATGCTGTCAAAGATCTTATCTTTCGATTGATTTGACACCTTGAACTTAAATAGATCTAACAAATTATCATCTTAAAGACTAAATTTTTGCTTCCGTGCTTAAATAGTTAATTTTATTAGTAGCAGTTATATCCTGCATGTTCAATCGCTTAAAAATTTATGTCTTATTTAATTCTAAGGAGAAAATCTAAAATGTGCTAGGCTAATTTAAGATTAATAGTAGATAACTACGATTAGATAAAAGCAGCAATTAATAGATTCTTATTTTCCTTCTGTAATATTTTTTATTTTTTCCAATGTTAGTTCAAATTAATGATTGTGATTAGTTATTAAGCAGGTTTTATATATAAGTTAATTATCTTTAGAACATATTAATTACAATACTATTTGATGCTCTTAACAACAAGTTATAAATTTTAATTTTCATTGTTTTTAGTTAATGTACAAGTTTAGTTTATTTTAACTTAACATCAAGACAGAATATAACATTATTCCTCTTATACATTGCAATTTAAACATCACTACCTATACATTACTACTTAGACTATTAGTCTCATTAAACCAATCATCACATATAGCACAAATCCTTACATTTTAAACATTTTTAATCACTAAATTAATTATAAGAAAATAAATAGCTTTAATTATATCCTTATAATATAGATAATCCATAGACAAGCAATTTATTAAGAGTTTAAATATTATTAAATAGAATGCTTAATTAAATAATATTTATGACTCTATCATAACGTATTCTATATGCTTTTTATGGATAACTTTAATCTTTTATGATAGTTTTATTAATATTCAATTAATTTAAAATTCAATTCACAAATTACAAATTAATATCTTTACAGAGGAAAGCTACTAGCGTTATCTCTGCAAAAAGGTATTTTTTAGTTTCAGTTCTTATTTCTCATTGAACAATTTCCCTTTTAGATTTTCATGCCTTTTATCTAACTAATTTAATTTCAGAGGTTCAATATTTTACTATTTATCTACTTCTTAAATTTATCTTTATCATTCAAATACTCTTTTCTTTTACTCACCCAGCCTTTTTTCTTATTTTGTTATTAAAAATTAGCTTACTGAAATGAGATTTTAACACCCTAGATAGCCTTGTTAAACTTAAGTAACTTTTAATGTAGTAATTAACTAACCAAGATCGCATAGTTAGAAGATCCTTCAGTTTGCATATTTTCTATCTTTTATTCCATTTCTGAAAGTAATTTTCTATTTTCATTGATATAATTAGCATTCTTATTACACCTTCTAATTACTAGATATCCAGCAAAAAAATTCTTAGAATAAAATCTATTTAATAAATACTATAAAAGGCCTATTTTAGCTTTCTTTAGTATTTGATTTTTAATTAAATTTTAGGAATTTATTCAATAATTGAACGTAAAAGTTTAAAAAATAAAACAGTATTTTATAATATATAAATACCGCCCAAATTTGTTTGGCTCTATTTAAAAGTTAAATTCTTTATTTATCCGCCTTTTTCTTTATTTCTCAAGTTTGTTTTGCCTTCATAGGTTATAATTCTTTAAAGTACATCAAGATCTTTCTACTATCTAATCTAATCGACATTATTTAAAACTTTGATCTATTAGCTCTAAAATATTCTTACAGCCCCAGTTTTGAGTTTATCATGAGAATTTTATCTAAATTCAGCTTTATTTTTTTAATTATCTCCCTTCTAAATATAGATCTGTAAATTTTTCATTAGCATTTAAGATCCCTCCCATGTCTTATATGTTGATTGAAGCAAGCAGCTTAAATTTATCTTCCTGCATTAAATTTTGAAAGCAGTATTATAATTCTCGATGTTTTTCTTAATATTAATAATAGAATCATTTTTCTACTGAGAAATTGCTTACACCACCAAATTTACTATTTCTTCAATTACTCATTTAACAGCCTCAAAAAGAGCAATTTTAAGCTAAAAGTATCATTGATACTTAATGCTTTTTTAATTCATTAATATATATAAAAAATGAACTGTAACCTAATTAAGTTAAGGAATGTTTTCCTTTGAATAGTGCTTCTCTAAATATCTTTTTTAGTTATTCACATGTTTTATTTATCAGCTTTTAACTTTAGTCTTCAGGTTGATTTCTTAATTATAAATTTACATCCAATAAGTTCAAGATCTCGTAAATTTCTCATCATTCCATTTTTACTTCGCTTTTTAAGATTTATCTTATATTTCCCTTAAAACTTAATCTCGTTATGAATCTTGACTCTCATCTTGATATTCTTTGCTTTTCTTAATCTAGATTCTGGTTATACTTATTAGGCCTCTTTATATACTTCTTCTTTAAGAAACATAGCAGATTCTAGTATTATATATGGCTTAATGTTAAACCTTGTTACAAAACTACTTAGACTCTTAGATATCACCAGCTTAAATTACGTTCTTATATTATACCTTTCCTATTTAAATTACCAAATATTGTAAGAAGTATTTTAAGAATCCAATAGTAACTTTTGGTGCTAAATATCCTGAGGAATAGTTTTTCTAAAGTAGGAAGAACTGGTTAATTCTAACCTTTTCTAATTTGACTACATATTCTACTTTCAATAGTTGATGTATCGCTTGCAATTTAGCTAGCAAATCTGAGACAAAAGTAGTCAAACGTCTTTAAATGTTGGTTCTGTTAATATTTTCTATATACTGAAACAGTTCTTTAAATAAGCACATTTATTAAATTACCTAGACTAAATCTTATTAGAACCTCTTAAATAATCTGTCATAATAACTAGTTAGAGATATCTTAGATATTAAAGTATTTCTAAAATAAATAATATCTCTTATGAATAATTAAACTTATAATGTATTTTGCTACTTCTCTTTTATTAGATTTAGATTTACTATTACTTAGCTTTCTTCTTTATTGGATCTATATTTTATTTTACCCTCCAAATATTTTTTGTTCTAATACTTGAATTGCTTATAATTATCTACCTTATGTATGTTAAATTTCTATATTTAAGGATAATTAAAGTATTTTCTACTTATTGGATATTAACAGTCTAATCCTCATTATTTATTTTCCTTTTCATTTAATCCTTTTTTAATTTCTTTCATTTAAAAACAATATAATTAATTTATAGTTTTAGCTTAATTAAGAAGACAAATCTAAGTATCTAGTTTAGTAAGATAGTTAGATATAAAAGGGTAACCATAAGTATAATAAAGAAAAGTGATTTAATAAAATATACTATCAATGATAACTTTACTGTAGCATATCAAATGCTAAGCAGTTTAGATCTTTAGTTTATATTTGATAGAAATGAAGCTACCCAATATTTAAATATCAAAATATAATTAAAAATAATAACAAAAAGAGATATAGGAGCATGCATTAGACTATAGAGTCTAACTACAAATCATCCACTCATTAATTAAAACTAAGAAAAGATCAAGTAGAAAAATTAGATTTAAATACAGAAACTTATTCTTATGGAAGCCTTAAGAATAGAAGGTCTGTTAAGCTAAACAGCACTATAGAAGAAGTTTCTAAACATATTTCCTAAGCAATTTTCATTCTAATATTCGAAATATAAAGCGGCATTAACTTTATTTCTCTGTAGCTAGCTAGTTAGGAAGTAGAAAGATTATCTTAATTAGTTACTTATTTTAGTTACTGAACTATCAGTTAGCATATACGTTAGCAGTAATTTAAATTTGCACAAGGATACATAATTAGTCCAGCATCTTCTCATAAGCTTTACTTTGAGTCTTTAAGGTTAGTTTTAGTTAGTTACATTTAATATCTGGAAAATGCTTTGGTAATAAAGCAGTTATTATTATAATTAAGATAAACTTTACTTGATTCAGCTTTAAAGCTGCTTAGTCTAGTCCCTAGTTTCTTAATTTTCTTTTAATATCCCAATCATTTTATCATATTGCTAAGTTAGATCTTTTCATTAGTAAGTAAACTGGCAGATTTATTATTAGCAAAAGTCTTAAGATATTAAAGATACCAAGAAGAATAATTAGTAATAAGATTAAGCAGCCAACATAGTCTGTTATAGCTTAAACTAAGGATCTTATTAATAGATATAAAGCAGATAGCTCAGAAGGAAGATTTATAAAAGGACTAAAAAGAATAATGAAATTATATATTAAAGAAGCATTATGAAATTCATACTCAAGTAAGAATTTGATTAAACATAATAAGAGAGAAAGGCAGATTCACCTTAACATTGCAAGATTTTACGTTCATTAGAGAAAAATCTACCTTTATATTATTTAAGTTCAGGTACTAAGAGAAAGAATATAGATCAAAATAGTAAATTATAAAGAAGAAAACTAGATATTAAAAAGTGGATAGATTTGCGTTAATAACTAAGTATTAGTTTTAGTATTATAATATTGTAAAATTAATACTCTTATAAAAATAGATTTAAGCAAAGAATTATTTAAAGATATCAATTTAATTTAATGTTTATAAAGTTATTAAATTACTGTTTTGCTAAAAATAATTATTAACATCTAAGAGATTACATTAAGTCTTAGCTTTAAAATTAATTATGAGTTATAGCAAAAACCTTTTTCAAAACTGTTTATTTTACCAGCTTTCTTATTTTCTACTTTTAATTACCATATAATAGTAGGATCCATGAATAATAGATACCCATTCTCTTCTTTTTTACTTCAAATGATGCTTCATGAATAAATTTGGTCACTATCTAATTACCAACTGAGTAGGTTGTTTTTATTGCTACTTCATTTGAATGTATTAGAATTAACTTTCTTCTTCTATAATTATAAATAACCCCTATCTTCAATTCTTCATAGTCTAATCTTACTATCTTATTTAAATTCTTTAGCTAGATAGCTTTCAATAGCTTTCATATATTCTTTAATTCCTTTATAGCGAAGTTATTATATGCAACAATTAACTTAACCTAAATAGGATTTAGAAATACATTCTAATCATTCTGAATTTAATATTGCGTCTCTTAAACTTACTCTAAACTGCTGAGATTGTACAATATTAACCTTTGCTCTTTAAATTTTTTTTTCCCTAATTCTGCTTAATTTAGTTTCTATTAGATTAACTTTTTGGTGCTCATCTTGTTTCTTACAACTCCTAGTCTTGATATCTCTTATCATGATTGTATCTTTGTCCTATATAATATCTGGAACAGCACTGGAAGTTATTTACCACACTTAATTAACCTAAAGCAATTTTTAAAACTTATTTACGCATATCCTATTTCTCCTTTCCTAAAATCTCAATTATAATTTTTAGCCAGAATATACCGCCTGAAGCTTAAATCTAACAGCAAGTCAAAAAATGTAATGAAAGCTAAGGTAAAAATGAAATAATAAGTTTTATTACTTTAAATTTAAGATTGAGATTAGAAAGGTAAGTAAAATAGCCATTAATAGTAGATAGGATAAACATATGAGTGACTGCTAAGAGAAGATATATATGATTTAGCTTCTTAAATATCTTTATAATATCAACTTTAAATTAAAAATCAAGAGCAACACTATAGAAGAAAAAGTAGAATCAATAACAGGCTTTTCTTATTATAAGCCTTATAAAGTGTCAAGCAAATATTTTATAATTAAATATAGTTAAATTAAATAGACTTAAACAAGGCTAAAATAGGAATTATTTTTAATATCATAGCAGATATTAAAAGAAGAGTGCTGATCTAATAAAGGTGATAAGTAAGTTTGAAGCTACTCTGTTTCGATTTTACTTGAAAGAGAAAAAGAAATTATCTTAACCTAATATAAACTGCATGAAAAGAGAAAGGGTAAGCAAATTGAAGGAAGATTAATGGATAAACCTTAATCCAGAGACAAATAAATTAGCAGCTTAAGATTAAAATTAAATTCAAAGAATTTAAGAAAAACTAACAGACCTAAGAGGGTAAGTTTTCTTATTTAGGATTATTTTTTAAACCAAACATCTAGAATTATCTTCTGTCTAGATTAGGACTAAGATCAGCTTGTTAAAATTAATAAAATAAAATCATAGAAAATAAATAAGTTCGCTAGGTGAACACTGAATCAGCTTTGAAAATGTTTTACTATAGAAGTGAAATGAAGAATAAATAATAAATAAATATATTATCTTATATTAGTTAGACTTTACTCTATTATTACATAGATATCTAATATTTGTTTTTTGCTAAATATGCTTTTAATATAAAAGGTTTTTGAAAACTTCTATGAATCATTATTAATGTTTTTTATACCAACATCATAAATTATATGCTACTTACTTTTTCTTCTACTAAAGAATTTGGAGAAAGGATTATTTGCTTGCTATCATGATTATTAAAAAAGCATACTTTTATAAATAAAGAAGTTTAAGATTATATGTTACCAATCTAAATAGCCAAGATTTTATGCCTTATTAGTTTTTTCTTTTTAGATATATTAACTTCTTAGAAAAGGCTTCATATCTCTGGCTTCTGTCTTTTTTATTTGCATTTTTAAAGTTTTAAAGGCAATTTCCTTTTATTTTAGAATTAAAGCTCTCCTTTATAAAAATCTTGGTTGAATTAAGCAGTATTATTAATTAAGGAAAGGGAATGATTATTAGGTATTAATGAATATAATAATAGCAATATGACTTACTAGAATCTAAATAATAATAAGAATATTTATTTGAAATGCTAGTTAAAGATAACTAGATTAATTAAGATTATTAAAGCTTCTAAATAAAATAGTAGAAATATTAATTAGATTAACTAAAATCATATTCTAATTGTATAATCTTTCTTTAACTTTATTTTAAATCTCTAGTTTTAACTTTTCATTACTAAATAAAACAGGCTGCTTTTTATATTTCTGAACCATCTATTTACATTTTATTTACTTTAATATTGTAAATTTACCCACTACTATCCTTTTCATTATGCCTTTTAATTATATTGGTAAATGTTATTAAAGAATTTCACACTAAAACCAGTATCTTTAAGATCTTCTTTTTTGCAAGGATAAAAGTTAATTTTTGGCGCTTTCTTAGATTTATTTAAAATCTACTTGGATTTTGTAATGCTTTTGTTTATAAGTTTTACATTTTTCCCCTATAAATGCAAAATACAAAATTTCTTTAGATAGCATTAGATTAATTATCTCATTTTGCTTTATTTATATCTGCGCTTTTTTAGATCTTTCGCCTTTACTTTCTTGCTTCTTTCATAAATAACTTTTTCTATATTTTTCCAGTTATAGGAAAACCTACTTTAAGGTTTTGCAATTGAATTTTTGTTTTTCTTTATTTGCTTATAGCATCTTAAAATTTATTGAACAAATCCAAAAGAATTTTCCTAAGTTTTTTGTTTTCCTCTAATAAAAATACAAAATGATATAAGAACTATCTTTAATTTATCCCTAATTGCTTGTTTCTGAATATTGTATGTCTAATATATCTATGAAAGTTGATATGGTTTAGACTAAATTGATTTGATTAGTGTTGTGTAAGTTTTGTATTTGTAAATAGTATTTTTGATTAGTGAATTTAAAGTGAAATAAGTAAGTTTGACTAATGATAATGAATATATTGAATTAGTAGTTACTATAGCATTATTAAGGATTACTAAAGAATTAAAGCTTTTTTAATTAAATAGCCTTCTACTATTGATTATTATGCTTTAGTTCTAATTTTTTAATAGATCTCTTTAATTAAAGGTTAGCCTCATTATTTATGTTTCTTAATTACATTTAACTATTACATTATTAAAGAAACTAACTTTTGCTTCTTAATTTTAATATTATACTGTTGTTAGTTACTAAAAGAGAGATATAGAAACATATGATAATCTTCTGAGTTAATTAAAATATTATAAAATAGAGCTTCCTATAAGAGTTTAAAGGAATAGATTTACTAATTTAACTAAATAGATAGCCAACATTGTTTCTTCTTTTATATCTTTCCAACCTTTTTATTTTACTACCTCTATTCATTATTTCAAGCTTGATAGATCTGAAGTTTTACTTATGAAAGTTTCTGGAATTTAAATTTAAATTTCCAGTTACTGCCACAAAGAATTTGAATGGTTTGAGATGTTTTGTATGAATCTAAGTTGTAACTTGATTATATTTTGCTCTAATTAATTAGTGGATGCTAAACAATATAAATATAAAAGGAGTTAACTTGAGGCTTGCTATTAATAAACTCCTGTTTCTTATAAGTGCAAAGGTTAAAGATTTGAAGTTACTAAGGTTTTACTCATTCTTAATTTTGTTCTTTATAAATAAAAATCTAAAAATTTGATATCTTAATCTTTAGCTTCAAGCAATATTTAAAATTCTGTTAATTTTTCTTTTAGATTCTTTTCCTCTTAGTGTCTAAAGAGAGCAGGCTAATTAAGCTATTTTCTATTTTCCATATTCTATACATTTTGAAAGCTATAATAAAAATATCAAAACTAGCTCTAATTGTTTCTATTTGTTCATAAGGGTTCTCTCTATTTAAATATCTTTTATTCCTTTAAATCTGTTTTTTTCTAAATGGCTTTTAACTTATTAATTGACCTCTCATTATTAAAATAACTTATGAAGTCTTCTGTTATAAGTTACTTCTTCATCATTTTACATATTTCCTTTCTTAATCTTAAGTAAAATCCTTTCTATCTTATTAATGCCTTTTATTCTTTAAGATTATTAAGTTTAACAATAAACCTTATTTTTCTACTGAGTCTTTTATATTCTAAGCTATTTTCTCTAAAATGCTACTAGCAACTCTAATAATATTTCCTTTCTTATTTCTCTAGATTTACTTATTTGTCACCCTGATTTAATAAGCTCTGTCTACTAATAAATGCTTTCTATTATTTATTTTTTGTTAATTTTAGCTTTAAAATTAAGATTAAGCTTCAAGAAATGCCTAAAATATATATAAAACTAAATGAACTAGCCCTCTGATTCAATTAATTACTTAGCAAAACTAACTTAGCACTCAAATTAAGAACTCATCTAGCGTCTCTCATAAGCCATGCTCTACTATTACCTCAGTACCCTGCATTCCATATTATATAGCATTATCTTTAATCATTTTACTTTACTACCATACTTCAAAGGCTGGATTTTAGCAAAGCAGGTTTATTCTGCATTTAGTAAGTAAAAGACATTTGACATCACTTAGACTGCTTTCTTATAAGGGTTAGTTCCTTTTTTAAAAAAGCTTATTAAGCCTAAAAGACAAGAATGATGCTAAATTCTTATATTGGTCTAAGAAGAAACAGCTTAGACAATATAGCATAAACATAAGTCTTAATAGAGAGAAATTTGAAAGGTTAAGCAAGCTTATTTATTAATGGTTAGATTAATATATAGGTAAAAGCATTTAAAAAGAGACTAGTAACAGCATTATATAACGCTTTCATCAATATAAATAAGCATTAAGGTTGCGTACACTATTCAGGTTGCTAGAGCAATTAAAGCTAGATTAAGTAAATTGAAGGGTCAGCTTAAGCTATTATATTAGAAACAAAGCAGCTGATAATTAAGCAAATCTTTAATAATTAGCTTAAATAATTTTAGCATAGTAATTAAATGCAAAACTAGAGCGAGGGATACAAGCTAGAGTAGCAAGCAGATTAAGAAAAAAACATCTTATATGTAAAGAAGATAATTTGAAAGATTGTAGGAGAAAAGGAATAAATAAATAAGAATTTTAATTTTAGCATTCAATAGAAGTTTAGCTAAATAGTACCAAGAACACAAACAAGTACTTGATTTTTATATTTAGTTTGAGTAAAAAGATACAGAATTAAATTATAAAATGAAGATATCCTTTTATAAGTTGCTAAATTCAAAAATATCTTTAAATGATACATAAATAGTTTTAAGAATGTTGATTCATGATAAAACTTATTTATCTTTTCTTACCTTATCAAATCAACTTAATACAAAAACTTCATTCTTTTGAGACTCCCTTTAATACATTTTAACATTTCTGTTTCTAATTTTGTATACAGTTTCCTTTTTCTAAATAGCTTCTCTTTCATCTGCTTTATAAGTAATAGTATATTAAATAGCCTCAAATATGCCATAATTCCGTTTGGAAGCTCCTCTTTTATATATTTTTCTTGGAGGGTTTATTACCCAACAATATTTAAAGATATTAATTAACTTAATATCAAAAAACCAGTTTAGTTTATCTGTTATAACCTTAGCATTAAAAATTTTATTTCATTTCTTAGATACAAATTAGAAAATCAATTTTTTGCTCTTAGGTAGTAATTTATAGCTTATTTAGCAAAGAATCCTAAAGACTCTTTGTATTTAATTTATTTATTATAGCCAAGCATTAACGACTCTTAATTAAACTCTATTGATATATGCCTAATTTTAGAAGTTAAGCTAATTAAACTATTATTTCAGCCATTCTATTTAACTTTTAAAATTAAACTTGTTTATTTTAAACACTAAGGATAGTAAGCTTTATCTAGTAGCTTTTTCTAATTTTAATTCCCTGCTACTTGATTTAGGATTGATAATAATTCTGCTTATTGTTTTAGAGATTTAATAATCTTTAGTTTAATATCTTTAGTAAATTATCTCTTAAGATCTTTCAGGCCAGATTAGATATTTCTTAGTTTATGATTTTGCTTATATGTTATGTTTATTTAGTTTAAGAGATACCAATCTTAGAGAGTTCTAACTTAGTTCAGGAATAGTATTTAAATCTTTTATTTCTGCATTTTATATTTTCTACACGAGGTATAATCTCCAGCTATTGCACAGAAACACAAAGTATTCTGAGATTGCTTGTATTATTGCTAAGTTTAGCTTAGTATAATTTTGTCTTTGTTATTATATAGCTAATTATTATTTTTGCTTATAACTTCATGCTATTCAATGTATTAAATGTATTCACTTAGAATTAAGAAAGCTTTTCTTAGTTATAAGCCTCACGTTCTTATTAATTTCTAATATTCTCTAATAGCTTTACTAGAGTAAATATTTACTCTTGAGTATTTAGTTGCAAGTCTAAGATAATAGCTGTATTGATTAGCTTAGACTTGTAGTTTGGCTATTTTAGTAGATGTTGATGATAATCTTATTTAAAACTTGATTACAAGACTCTATTGGCTCTCTTTCTTATTCATATATTGCAGAAGTTTGTTGCTAGAATAAGCCTTGTTAGTAATGAACTAAAGCTGTATTGTAGCAATAATACCCCTTATGAATTAAGAGTATATTTGAATTATAAGGTAAAGTAGGATAAGAGTGATTAGATTAATAAGAGTATTTCTAGTAGACTGTTATTTAAACTAGGCTATTATAGTTATTTATCATTTAAATATCTATATCTATTATTCTTCTCTTTATCTTCTATCTTTAATATTCTCTATCTATAACTATCTATACTCTACTAAACTGTCACTGTTATTAAAAAGCTAAGCTTCTATATATAATTCTATAGTCTATTGCTGTCTATTAAATATAGCTAGTAAAAAGACCTGTATGTACTAAATAGTAGCTTTCAATTCTAAAAACTAATATAAAAGTATACTTTATTTATACCAACAGATCATAAATACAATTAGCCGCTTCTTTTAAAATCCATACCTTAGACTTAAGCTTAGTTTCCTACAAAATACCAATCAACCAAATTTTAAGTTAAGATATTAATAAAGATTAAAAAAATGACTGTGCTAAGTAATGCTAATCACTAAAATAAACCTAATTGACTTTAATAAAACATAATCATAAGGAGCTAGTAACTAAGCAAGAAGAAAATAAGTATTAGTTAATTAAAATCTAAATTATTAGAATGCTCTTATCTAAGGGTTACTAATAATACTATACCATATAATAGCTACTTAAGAGTTTATGCTTCATACTTATAGATAGTAGTATAGATCTTAAGAATAAGATTAAGTCATAAGTAATAAGAGTCAGTTTAATAATACAATCAGTAGTTAATAATCATCATATACAAATTATTATTATTATAATCTAGTATACCTAAATACTTCTATCAATGTAGCTAATAATAAGATATAATCTTAATCATAAGTAATCTTACCAACAGAATTAACAGTAATCAACAATACAAATTACTCAAATCATACCAAATTTAATAATACAACATCAAACACTTAATACTACTATTATTATTCCAACTAACTACTTCTATATTATTTATATTCACTAACTATAATCCATTCTGTACATCAAAAACTTTATCACTTTTAACCAATTTATGGAATATATCAAACAAAAACCAAAGTAAATAGAGATAAAGACTAGAAAATCCAGAAAATATCCAAAATACATGTTGTAATACCAAATAATTACTAGAGAAAGAAATAAATAAATACCAATTTAAAATAAATTTAATCTTCGAGACTAACTCAATGTCACTTTTTCTTGTCACTATCTCACTCAGTCATGATTGGGTAATTTTTACGCCTGCTGCCTTCCTTAGATGTGGTTATCGTCTTTCAAGCTTCTTCTCCGAATTGAACCCTAATTCTCCGTTACTCGTTACTACTCTGATAATCTAATATTTTACCATTGAAAGTTGATAGGATAGAAATTTTAGAGATCTGTCATACTTCTTAGCATAGTCCTTGTGTATTATAATCCATTTGTAAGATATCTAATAAACATCTTTTAGTTATTTGTTCGTTCTAGGGTTACTATGATTACGTATCTAGCATACCATCAAATAAACTATCACTGATTAATGATCTATTCGCAGTTCCACAATTCAATACTAGCATTTATACAGAATGGCTTAGAATAAGAGATAAGAATCCAACTACATGTAGGATCAACCAGATTTATTTCCTTCTTTCCTTCTTTCCTTTTGATCTTATTTTTCTTTATACTTTTTTCCAGTTTTTTGTTATAAGTATTTTGACTATCTATTCTCTTTACTAGCCTTTGATCTCAATGAATTTTAAAGATGATATAAAAGTTTGATAGACAAAAGCAAGGTAAATGATTTAGAGGTAAAAAATGAAAGTGTTATTAAATAATCTAAGCAATTAAGATCTATTTTATTATTCTTCTTAAATAATTAAATTAAATACTTTCATTTTTACAGAATTGCTCAAAACTAAAGACTGTTGACTTAAAAATATTTTAATTTATAGTAAATATTAGATAGAAGTAGAAAGATAAATATTATAACTTAGTCTCTTATAAAGGCAATAAAGTCCATTAAATATCATTAAGCTTAAAGTTAAAAGGTAATTCTTTTTAAAGTTCACAGTAGAATATTTTATGCTTTTAATTACTATAAGATGTATCCCATTAAATAACTTAGTAGAAGAGGTTTTGCTAATAACCATTTACCCTATAACTTTTAATATAGCTTGATTTTATAATTAAAACTAATCAAAGTAACTAAATCTAAACTAATATTTAAATGCTAAGTAAACGTAAAAATTTAATGAAATGCTTTAATTTTTAACAATCTTATTATTTTTACTCTTTTTTGATTTAATTTAAAATCTAATTATTTGGATTAAAAAATGTGCATCATTTATATTAGTATTGAATATCCAAAAATCCATTATTTAGAAACTTTTTGTTAATTAATAAATTTCTTCGATAAGAAATTTAATGGCTTGCTTTATAATAATAAGATTAATATATAAAATTAGATAACGCTTTCTTTGAACTATTTTATAAAAGTTTGATTAGCATAATTTAATTGAATAATAGTAAATATAATATGTATTAATATAAATTTCTTATAATCAATATTTATAATTTTAAGTATTTGCTTACTGACTTTTAAACCATTTCTATATATGAAAGGTTTGGTATGACAGTTAATAAAACTTCAAATAAAATTATATTTTAAACTAGTAGTTGAAATCTATAAAGTGCTGATTTGGCTTTTTTTCACTGTGGTTTCAACTTAAAAATATTAAATAATTTAAAGATTTTATGATTGATACTTATTAAATGCTTTATGTGCTTTAAGGAATTTTCTTAAAATAAATTCATATATCTGTCTGTTAAAAATATATTTATTATATATATTAAAAGTATAATAAAAAGAGAGAAATTTGCTATTTTAATACGATTAGAAGTTAAAATTGGTTAAATTTTAATTTGGTATAATAAAAAATAGAATAGTTAAGGCTATAAAAAGAGATAGCTTTAAAGCTATTATAATTTTAGCAGAATAATTAATACATTTCAAGGACTATTGCAAGAGAAATAAGATTTAACTGCTTTTGAAACTTCCATAAGATTAAGCAAATTAAATTAAAACTCATTCGCGAATGTATAGGAACCGAAATAGCATTAATATTAAAGATTATGAAGCAGAACTACTAAAGTAACTCAGAATCGAAAGTGTAATATTCTTTTATATAGAATAAAAAAGCTACAATAAATATTAAGCATGCGAGAAAATAATATCTTACTACTACTATCAACATTTTTCTATAGAGAATAATCAATTTAACCATGAAACAATAATAAAAAATTAACTTAAAATTTAATGTAAAAATAAAAATTTTCTGACTTTATGACTTTTTTATATAGTTAACTTGACTATAATAATTTAAATAACTTGTAATGATTATTTAGATCATATAAAGAATTGAAATTAACTTTAAAAATGCATATAAATTATTTTATTTAATTAGTAATATATTTAATTTATAAAATAATAATAATAAATTAATTAAGTGAATCTATCTTTATAAGGTTAACAACTTCAGTTTTATTTGTTCTTATAAAATTTTTGCTGTCTCCTTTGAAACCATTCATAGATTTTTATTCTTCGTTTCTTTAATTCAATCTTCATCTTATTGTGAAGGCTATTCCTTATCTTCTCCTCTTAATTCTATTTTTCCTGCAGCTCCTTGTTTTATTTTCCTCATCTATATATGTTCGCTTCCATTATTGATCAATATTCAGTTTTCTTCAAAGTTTTTGATTCTATCTTTACTTAATCTTAAACTGTAAATATTACCTTACTAGGTGTCCTTTTCTTTTGCAGAATCAACATCTTAATATTTTTCTCAGTTTACAGATGTAATTAAGTTTTATTCCTTCTCAATTTCCATAAAATCTTCATTTTTTAGTTTTTCTAGATTGATAATTGTTAACACACAGTAAAATAATTGAATCTTTATTCTATTTTTTATAGATGAAAACTTACTTCTAGATTTTCCGATTTGTTACTTAATTCCTTTTTTAATTAGCTATTTTCCTATTTGATTTTTACTGCAGTTTATAGTAAGGTCCTAATTTTTGTTTAGCCCTGAGATTTGAAATTTCAGAGTTTTATTTTCCAAGAAAATTGTTATATTTTTATTGATAATCCATTTTTAGATTATTTGTCTAAGACTTTAAAAGGAGTTAAATAAATTTAGAATATTTATTCTATAAACATATATGAAATTTTCTTATATGTAATTATTATAAATTTTAAATATTTTTGTATAACTTAAATAGAATTATGTAAATATTTTAATAGAGGGATTATATTTTATTATTGCTAGTTTAAATTATATTTTATAGAAAAGTCTTTACTTTATCAAACTTCTTATTATCATTAAACAGATAGAATTACTCAAAAAGTATGAGGATAAACGGGTGAAATTTCTTTATGGGATAAAGGAATTGATTAGAATATAGAAATTGAATAAAGTAAAGTAATAAGCATTTTAAAACTTGAATAAGATGCAAGGATATTTTATTTATTATTTTAAATAACTAAAAAAATCTTTTCCAAGATTCAAATCCTCTTCTTTAATTAAAAAAAACCTTATCTCTAAAAATTTACTTCAGAAATAGGAATTTTATTCATAAAATTTGATCTAATGCATTATTAAATAAATTTATGAGTAAAGTGAAGAAGAAATTAAATTAAATTAAATTTAATTTAAGTTATTCAGAGAAGGGATTGTTTTCTTAATAGTTTCCTACTCCCTATCCAACTGATAGGTACTTGAACTCTTGGTGGTCTGTTCCTCCAGTCACTTTCAAGTCTTCGCAGTGGATTGCTCCGAATATTGCTTTTCTAAGTGAAGAAGAAAAATAGTAAGAAAATCTGCTTAAAAGGAAAATTATAAGGTTTGCATATTTAATATTAATAATATTAAAAAAGTAAGAATGAAAAGATTTCTAAAAATAGTAAAAAGTTCAAAACTCATGGAATTCTCACTTAATGAACGTCTTCAACATTTAAAATCGAATTATTGGAGTTAATTAAATTTTGCTTTGAAGTCCTCGATAATATGCTCTAAATTGAAACTATTAATTTTTAAATTAGCTAAATAAAGATTGTATTTATTTTAATTTTGCTATAATTTCTTTAGAAATTATGTTTATTATTTATAATAGTTCTATTTGCTATTAAATAGTAATTATTTTTTCTGTCTGTATCTTATAATAAATAACATTTAAATAAGTAAAAATATTTAAATTATTATAATTGTTAAAGATAAAGTTTAGGATCTCTTAATGTAGATGTAAATAAGTAAGTGTAAAAAATTTGATTAAATAAAAAATGATGAAATCTTAACTATATTTAAAATTCAATAACTTATATAAAGAAAGATTGAAATTTCATCGAGAAAAAGGAATAAAGAATTGTAGTTATGACATTCTAATATTGCCACTCTTTACTAATACTATCTGATTCATTAAATAAGTTTCACTCTGTTATAGGAATTACTTAGAGCTTTTCAATACATCTCCCCATCAATTTTTGCTACTCTTCTATTTGAGGTAGTTTAAAGAAGGAATTTTATCCTAATTATTTTCAATTTACTACTATAAGATTTACTGATAATAAATCTCAAATAGAAACAGATTTATAAATTAACTTAATAGCATTGATAACTAAAAAATCTGAAAATCCTTTATAGAGAAAATCATCCTCAAATTTTTAAATTTTGTATTTTAATTATTTTAAAATAAATCTTAATTTTGTACTATACTCTTTTATGCCTTTTTAATCTTAATTTAATTTCTGATTTATGAGATTCTTTATTATAAAATTCTTGCTTCCTAAAAGTTTATTTTATTTATAATCAACTAGTGTTTGCACTATCTTTATTTTTAGAGGGATTTCTTACTAAGAAGATAAAAATTAATTGCTGATTAAAACTTATTTTTTACTTTTTCTTTTAAAATTAATTTAAATCATTAATTGACTTCCAACTTTTGAAGCCAAGATAATTTGATTTTAAACTTTAAAGTAAACAAATAAAAATTTGTAGACTGAGAAAAATATGAAAATAACAATAAGAAAAGAGTTATAATAGCTAAGTATGAAAATAAAAAATTAATTTATAGTATATATTAGTAGCTTAATATAAATTTAATTATTATTTTAATTAAGAATTTTTAGTCTTTATTTAAGTCTAATAGATTAATTACTATAGCTCTTCTAATGCATCATGTCTTTTATTATTAGAAATTAAAAACTAAATAATTTAAGAAATTTAGTTAGCTAATTTTTAAATTAAACCTATCCAATTTCTTTATCTGATAGTAAATATTCTTAGGAAAAATGAATAGATAAAAATTATTATTATAAAAATAATCTATGATAATTAAATTTTTATGTGGAAACTCATAATAAAATTGGAATCATGTAAAAAAGAAAATAATTTAGAAAAATTAGTCTTAAATATTTAATTTAAACATATTATTATAAAAAAATTACTCCTAAGAAATAATCCTCTTAAAATTAGTAGAACATCGACTAATAAACTTCTCTCATTGAAATATACTCCCTAGAAACGGAAAGTAAAAAGATTTAACAGTCATTATTTTACCTGAATTAGCAGATTGAACCTTTGACTTTTACTGTGAATTAATTATAAAGTGAAAATAAATGACTAAAAACAGAATTAAGAAACAAAGTCTCAAATTTTCAACTTAGCGAAGAACTGGAAAAAACAGAGTTTAAACTAAATAAAATAATAGGCAAAATAATTAGTAATAACTTCTTTTCCTTCATAATTATCCTATGATTGTGGAATAAGATAATTCCAAATTTTTTTCTAATTGGAAAAAATTTTAAATGTGGAAAATCAGGGCACGATTCAAAAAACTGCATCTAAAGATGTTTCTACTTTTTTAAAATAGGACATTTATATAAAAACTCCAGACAATTCCAATTTAAATAAAAATTAGAAAACTAGAAAATTTGGAACAAAATTACTAAATTTACTGCATTGTAAATGCAAAAATATTTATAAGAAAATTGTACTAAGGAAGCCAGCTTCTGGAAGACATTGCTAATGCATAGGAGAGAAGAACCAGATTAATAATCGGCAAAGAATGAGATTGAAGCAAAATTCCAATATTAAAGAAGGACTAAGTCGCCACCGGAAGGGAAGGAAGCAATAGAAAAAATTGATCCTGACGAAAAAATTCAAGAATATGAGGATAACTACCAATAATATTTTAATCAACCGTGATCAGCCTTTTGAAGGCAGTTATCATGTTAATTGACTTATCTTATAGAGTGGTTTAAAAAATTTCGAATAATGATTGAATCATAGTTATATTTAAAAAATATCATTAATATTTTAACTTGAAGAAAGGAATTCCGATAATTAAAAGCATTAAAAAATTATAGTTTGAGTTTTGAATAAAATGTTTGCACCTATAATTTATTAACATAATAGATTTTTGGTAAAGCTGTATAAAACGATTATAAGTAAACATATTTAAAAAAAATTTAGTTTGTTTTTTAATAAATGTTACTAAAATTAGCAGAATACTCCGTAAAAATTAATAATTTTTTTAATTAAAAATAACATTAATTTTAACTTTTAAAATGAAAATAACATATTTACTAGCATTTTAACTTTCTTATTTTTGTCTTTTCAATTGCTTATAAGAAATTTTTTAAGAATAAAATGGAAATAATATAATGCAATAACTAGAAACAAAAAAAGGGAACTAAAAATGAAAAATTTATCTTTAAACAATATTACTATTAGTAAAATTTCCCAAAAATAAAATATATGCTAAAGTATAATTTTTAAACTTGAATTTAACTACTACTTTTTGAAGTGATTTAAGCGATAGATAAATAATATAAAAAGAAACATTGTACGTTTGTAAACGTGTTGAAACCTACAGGCTCATATGATTGTTTCTACTATCAAGGCACCCTTAAATTTCAAGTAAACTTAAAAAACCATTTATTAAGAAAATAAAAAGATTAATCTTATTCTCTCAGTATAAACTAATAAAAAATAAAATAATTACTAGAATATAAGTAGATCCTTATAACAACAATAAGAATAAATAGATAAAATACTAAAATCTCATTGAAATTGTATCGAGTTTAAGAAAAATATAATAAGAAAATTTTAAGAAGAAAAATAACCTTTAATAATCTTTTAAGGAGTTTAAATACAAGAAAAAATAGAAATTTTTTAGAAGATGAAAAATAAAATAACGAATGATGATTAGTAAACATTTCAAAGCTTTAAGCAAGCATCAAATTTTATTCTAGATAATTAATCTTTTCAATTGTTGAAATTTTAATTTCTATTTATATTCAAAAATAGAATATCAAAAATTGTTCATTTTTTAATAAATGAATTATATTCTTCTTCAATCTATAAAAAGCTTTCCTATTAACTTGTATTAAGAAAATTAAGATTTATTTTAAATGTAAGTTATCTTAATTATTTATCCTATTTATTATCAATAACTTTAAAAATATTTTATTTTACTTAGCTTACATAGCGTTTGGGTTTTGTTGAAGTTTTTCTTTATAGAACATTATCAGAAATATATTGCGGATATTTAAAATAGAAATTGAAATGTGCTAAAATTATGGTATAAAATCATTAAATTAAATTTCTTAATAGACAAAAAATTCTTAGAAATATTTTGACACGTTGATAAAGCAAGGAATATATAATTTATTAAAAAATATTTATAATTTTTGAGACAAGAATAAGATAAATATAAAAATTACTCATATATCCAGATAAATATTACTATTTATATCATGTTATATAATAATAATAAATATGCTTTTACTATATTTTCTTATAGGTAATAAGTAAGTTTAATATATTTCTTGATTGAATGTTTTGTTCCGTATCTGTTTTATCTAAATCTTTATATCAAATCATATTTTTTAATATTTATTTTAACGCAATATTTTTAATGCCTTTTTTCCTATTTAAAACAATGCTAAATTAATATGAATCTATAAAATTTTATATTTAGTCTTATAATTTTAAAATCAACATTCATAATTACATTTCTATTAATCCTTTAAGTTCAAAATAGTTCCTTTCTATAGTTAATCTAATTTAAAAAAATGGATAAAAAAAGTATGAAAAACATAAAAAATAAAGACTGGATGATAAATAAGACTTGAAGAGAAAAAAAAAGCTAAAGAACTTCATCATAAAATAAAGGAAAAATAATACAAGGTAATTAGGACAGAATCATAATAATCAAATAGTAAAATGAATTCATTTTTTGTAAACTGATAAAATGAAGAAAAATCTGAAAAAAAGAAGAGCAAGTCTGTAACTTTTAGAAAAATAATAAAAAAA
Organism: Loxodes magnus; assembly: GCA_946699065.1. Classification (NCBI taxonomy): domain Eukaryota; phylum Ciliophora; class Karyorelictea; order Loxodida; family Loxodidae; genus Loxodes; species Loxodes magnus. The sequence continues at coordinate 20,690 of CAMPDV010000481.1, forward strand.
TGATAAAATAGAAAAATTAATCTTAGAAAAAAAGTAATTAAAAAAGTAACTTACTTAAAATAAAACTTTAACAGAAAAAAACTTATTCTTTAATTTTAATTCACCTTAATGAAGAAGTTCCAATTATTACTGAAGAAACTAAGACTGATATCACAATTAATCAATTAAATATTTAAATAGAAATTTTAAGAATTGAAGGAGTAAGAAAATTGAAAGAATTTGAGAAATTTCTTCTTTCAAATCAATTTAGCTTAAAAGAGTTTTTAATATCTTTTCATTATTGGATTTGCTTTCTTCAATTAAATGTGATATCCTGTATTTAAAAGTTTTTTATTTCTTCGCCTTTTCATACCATCCTTTCATTCAGCCAAATAATCTTACTAAAAATAAAAATAGAAGATAAAGAGGTGTTGATATTGCAAATCTTCTTAACAATTAATGAAAAATACTTATATTTCAAAAGATTTAATTGACTAGAGGATTAGAGAACCTGAAAAGAATTAAATTAGAACTTTTTTTTAAATAGCAATAGAGTTTATATAAATAAGATTTGAGACAAAAGTGACTTAAGCAAGATGGAGGAGTGGTAACCATCCACATAAAAAAATGGTCGATGAATTCCAACCTCGATAAAAAATTGACAACTGGAACTGGCTGATAATTCAAGGAAAGCATACATTTCTTAAATTTGACATTGATAATTATAATAAATCTTTAAAAAAGCATGATCGATTTTACTAGCTTTTTCAGACTTATTTATATCAATGGTTACAAAAAAGTTATTTAAAATGTCTCAATAAATAAAATTAAGGCTTAAAAAAATACATATTTTTATAATCTATAATAATTAATTTTTCGAATAAAGTATTTATAATAAAGAGTAGATATATAATTTTTTAAGCAAATAGCTTAAAATAATTTATATTTTAATTGTAATTTATATCCAAATTTCATAATAGCTTAATTTAATTAATATAGAACTTAATAGAATAAGATTCTCAAAATGATTTATATATTTACGAAAAAATTGTAATATAAAATATAAAAAGTAATTTTTGAATTAACATTTGCCGAACTAAAAATATCAAAATTAGTATAAAAAGAAAAGGAAAAACAAATAAAAAAAAATTGAATCAACTAAAAAATAATCTATAATTGATTATATTAAAAAGTATATATATAAAATTTTTATTGTTATAAAATTATTAAATAGAAAATAAAAATAGTAAAATAGTTAAGAAATAAAGTAATTAAGAAATAAAAATTAACAAATTAGAAAACTTAATATTTATAAGATATAATAATATCAATAGTAATATATTTCATAAAAAATTTAGAAATATTAAAAATATTAGATTTCATAATTATGATATTGTTAAAAATGTTCATATTAATAATTTAGAAAATATTGAATTAAATGATTTTATTTAATAATAGGTGCATGTAAAATAAATAAAGTTCATGATTGTTAGATTTGCTTTTGCCTTTTTATTTAATTCTATACTTGAAAATAAAAAAGTAGATAACTATTTTTTTACAACTTCTAATTATCATCTTTACAATCGAATAAATCTTTTTACTCGTTCTTCTTTTTTCGCCCCTTAAAAATAAATTTTTTTAATTATATTTAATAATAATTATTCCAAAAGTTATTTAGTTATAAATTACTTATCTTTTATATAGTAAATTAATTTGATAAAATATAACGTTTAAAATATTAATGTTCCAATTTTTATTTATGGATTGCTTAATTTTTTTTAATTTAACTAACCAAAAGAAATTTTTTAACAATATTTTTAAAGTTCTTATTTAATTTTAAAGCATTATTCTTATTCTATATTTATTAAATAAATTCCTAATGAGAAATAAATTAGATTACTTATAATCTTAGTAAAAGTTTTATTCAAAATAAAAGCAATTAATTACTTAAAGTCTATAAAAATAATGTTAATAATACACAAAATAATATATAACCATAGATATTCATAAAATTATATTAAAAATTATTCTTCAATTATTAGGAAAAAAATTAATAAGTATATCTAATTATTTACTGAACCTATATATAATGGAAATAGTAATACTAATTAAAAATTTATAATTTTTATTGCAATATCTGTATTCTTATTTTATCATCTTTATCATTTTGTCATAATAAATTTTAAATTATAAGGTAAAGTTTTAAAAAATTAGCTTTTTTCTTCAATATATAAAATTATTAAATTTTAATTAATTTTTTAATTGTTAATTGTTTTAAAGATATTATTTCATCATATCTAAAATTTATTTTTTTAATTTTTTTAATCTATTAATTTTTAAATAAAATATTTCTATATATGTTGCTCAAAAATAAATGTTTGAACATTCAAAATAATTTTTCTTTTAGTTGTTTCCGATCCCAAAATAGATAATAATCAGTATCAAAATTTTTTGTTTTATTAAATTTTAAGAATTTTTTCAATATTAGATCTTTCAATAGACTAATCAATTTTTAGATATTAAAATTTATTAATTTCCTTTTAATAAAAGATAAAAATATTTAAAATATTTTTTAGGATTGTTAAATTTAGTTTCTATGATACTTAAAATCAGTTTTAATGTTTATCTAGAATATAGCATTAATTATTGCTATTATTTTTAATCGGACTTACATCTTTTCTATATTTATTTACCTTTGTTCGATTTCATTTTTACTTTTCTCTAACTTTTTTATTTAGCATTCAGTTTTAAATCAAGCTTGCTAAATTAATTTTAGTATCTTTTTATTAAAGTATATTTCATATTATTTGCCAAAAAATTTGAAATTTTTGATAATAAGAATCACTTCTAGTAATAAATTGATAAATGTATTTAATAGTATTTCTAATTATTAATTTATTGAAATCAATTATATAAATAAATAAACATTTTCTCATAAAAATTACTTCTTATTCACATTTAAAACCTAAGATAGAGAAAATGGACATTGAAGAAGAGCAAATAATCAAAATGACAAGAGAGAAAAGATTAAGAAGAAATGCTACTTCTGTGGTAGATATAGACACCTATATAGGAAATGTAGGAAATTCCAGGAATACAAAAGAATATTGGATAAGAGAAAAGAAAGAAAGAAAGAAAAATGATCTATTGTAGCGCAGAGAGGAATATATATAAAAAAGATGGAATCAAAGAAGTGGTGAAAAAAGAACCTTAGAAATACGGAAGAAGGGAAAACAAGAAATGTAAATAGGACCAAGGAAGAGAAAACAAGACATCAATCAAGAAAACTTTTTACAAACTTATTTTACGCGGCGGTGATGTAGACTGCTGCGAAACATTTAAATCCAATTATTATTAATTATTCACATTTAAAAAAACAGCATCCTGATATTCAAGTATATCTTACTTAAAATTTGTTTCATTTTTTAAAGAAAAATGTTATAATTTATATAATAAAATTTTCCCTTATCGGTTCTAAGACTAGATTTATTATAACTTCAATGAGATAACCAATATTGAAAAACTAAAACAGTAAATTTATTTAAATTAATATGTGATAGAGTAATTTTTTAACATTTACTAAGCATTTTTCGATCATAAGATTCTCTCTTACTTTAATTAAAAAATAGAAAAATTATAAATCAATAGAAAAATGGTTCCTTAAAAATAACTAACCAAGAACTATCAGGACATCGAATAATAAAACCCTCTCTTTGAAGTTTACTCCCTAGCAGAAAACAGAAAATTGTAACAGTTATCTTAAGACTTAATTTAACGAATAAATTCTCTAATTTATACTAAACAATAACTATAAAATGAAAATTAATGATTAAAAATAGAAATAAACACCAAAACTTTAAAGACTCAATTTAGCAAAGGATTGGAAAAAATGGAATTAAAAATAAAAGAAATTAATAAGAAAAATAATTCCGATTAACTTCTTTTCCTTCACAATTCCAATAATGATCCCTTGATAATAGAATAGCAGGACTCAGAAATATTTTCGAATAAAATAAAAATTTTTAAAAAGTAGAGTTTATGCATATCTTAAAGTTAAACTAAAGAATACTGTAAGTATTATTTATTTAGACGTTAAAAAATCCCTTTTTATTATAGAACATGCCAATCTTTTAGATCTTAAAAGTTCAAATGACTTAGTTCTATAGCAAGCTGAAAAAAATAGCATCTATACAATCTAAAAAGCAATTATGAGCTTTAATTTCAACAAATAGGTAATGATTCGAAGAAATGCAAATCAAGATACTTCTATAGCTTTAAAATGTGACTTGTGAATATATACTGCAGATAATCCAGAAAAAAAAAATTTTTACAATAAGATAATATGGAAAAACTTTAAAAACTATACTGCACTACAAATTGATAATTATTTAGTAGAAAGCTAATAATAGGGATTAATTTCTAGTAAATATAGCTTATGCTTAAGAGAGAAGAACTAGACTTATATTTGAGAAAGAATGATACTGGATTAAGATTCCTATCGTAAAGAAGAAATGGTTCACAACAAATTAGTTTGTAATAGAAGAAATTTATCAGATAGAAGAAAACTATGAATACGAAAATGCAAATTAACAATTTATAGAACAAGCATGATTAATCTATTAAAGGTAGACATCACGTTAATAAACTATTATTATTATTATCTTTAATTATTTTACGTATTTATTTTAATTTTAAGATAGTATTTTCATTAAAAAGATAAAATAATTAAAATTTTAATTCTCCTTTCATCAACTCAGAATATAGAAAAATAATATTATATTTAAACATTTATTTTTTATGCTTAATCTAATTTCTATCTTACAAAATTTTAAACAATTATAATAAAATTAATTGAAAAAACTATAATTTTTTATTTTTTTAGTTAATTTAGTTTATAAATAAGATATTTAAAGTTTCATTATTTAATAAAAAAATGTTAAACATGATAACTTTCTTATATTGTTTCCTGATAGTAAAGAGCAATTAAAAAATATTATTTTTTAGATATTTAAATTAATTTTACTTAAATAAGTTTATATTTATTATTTAAGTATATTTCTCTATTTAATTGTATCCTAAAATTTTAAATATTATAAAATAAAATTTATATATTTAACTCTTTTCTAAGAAATTTTGGCTTCTTAATTTAATTTTAGGAATATAGTTTTTTTAATTTACAATAATTTAATATTTAATCACGTAAAATTCCTTACTTTACTATATAAATATTTTTAATATTCTAATTGAAGCAAAAAGATAATCCTTAAAAATAAAGGCTGAAGGTTTGATGCAAGGATAAATAAGGAAAAGGAACAAGATAGGTAATTCTTTTACAACAAATACTTTTTGTGATTTTTTCTATGATATCAACGGAAAGTAAAAGGTTCTGTAATCTAAATAAAATTAGCTAAAATATTGTGTAGAAATTCTTATGGACATGAGCGATATTTAAGAATGTCCATAACACTGGAATTGAAGGAAAAACTGCAGATAAAAATCAAGAAAAGTGTGTATGGATTTATAAAGAAATTTTAATTTAGTTAAAGTATCTTGCTATTTAATACGGACATAATTAGATTTCTATAATTTTTAATTTTTAGAAATATAAAATGTATATAATAGTAAATATTTACCTTTAAATTATACTTATAACATTATCTCATATAATATTGAAAAATAAATTTTAAGAAGTATGAAATTCTGATAATTTAGTTAAATTAAATTAATTTTATATTTGATAACCTAAATTTAAGTTAATTCAATCAAAAAAAATGTTAATATAAAACATTAACTTTCAAAATTTTCAATAGTAATACTCTTAGATGAAATGTTAAAAGAAATAGGAATATTATAATAAATTGGAAAATTATGAGCAAACATAGCATCGGAAGCAAAAGATATGCAAATTCCATATAGAAAAATTAAAATTTAAGGAAAAGCATTTATATTAATTATAAAATTTTAGAAAGAATTATTTAAAAAAGTACTTTGAATATAGTAAAAAGAAATTTTTATTTAAGATAAAAATATAAATAATTAATCTTGCTATTATTTTATCATAAATTAATTTAAAATTAATTTAGTTAAAATTTAATTGAATTCATAAATAGTAAATTGGGACTTTCCATAGGAATATTTAAAACAAATATAGAAAAGGTAATTTTAGAATTATTTTTTAGATTGAATTTTCAAGATATCACGTGACAGAAAAGATTCTTATATAGTTAATAAATGTATTTTTGAATAAAAATAAAATTTGAGTATTCATAAAGAAATTTAAAATATATTTCTCCACTAATAAATTTTTATAATAATATTCTTAATCTTATTGTTTTAAAAAATCATATTTCTAATAAATTTTATAATTTTACAAAAATTTAATTTTTTCTACTTTTAAAAAATAATTTTTTTTTATTTAAATTTTAAAATTGTTATTAAGAGATTTTTTTATTAAGTTTTAACTAATAAAATATTAGCATATATATATTAATTCCTTATTTTAACTGACTTGGATTTGAATAAATAACTGCAAAAAGATATTTTAAATTTTATAGAAAACTAAATGACTTATATAATCAATAGTAATAATCTAAGAATAAAGATGAAAAGTTTATCCAATTATTCTAAATAAGTTAAAAAAATAAGACTTAATAACAGAAATAAATTAAAAAAATGTAAAAGAAATTTAAAATAGATTTAAAAGCTTTATAAAATCTAAATATGATGTAATTCAATAAAAAAATTGATGTAAAAATTAAAGAACAATTTTTTAATTAAACAATTTAGAGAATAACAAAAACAACAAAAAAAAGAAAAAAAGAAATGATCACAGCAAAAATTATAACAAAGTAATTCAAAAATGTAGAAAAATTCCCAATTATAACCTACTTTTTATTGAACAAAGAGAAAACGCAACCATCAAAATTAATATTCAGACTGAGAACCTAACTACTTTTTTTTAGAAGTGATCTTCAAGAAAGACATATTCCTAAGAATATGATTAATGCTTATGTCAAGAAAAAGAGACATTCTAACACATATTCAAATGTAAATACTACCAAACAACTATAGATAATATTAAAACCTAAATAGATAAAATTATTAAAAGCAAAAATAAAGTGTAAAATAATATAAACTAAGCAAATATTTATGAAAATATAGAACAAGAGCTCTTAGAATATAATTAAAACATAATAAATTAAATATTTTGCAAAAAAGACTATATGAATCAAATTGATAGAATAATAAAATCTACATGAAGCAGAATAAAACAAACATGAAAACAAATATATTCTTTCTAAAACTTAATGAAAATAAGACAAGTAAATCTAATCTTAATGAGACAAGAAGAAATACTACAACATTTTCAAGAGTACTTAAAAGTAGAAGTGTATTGAGTTTAGACTTAAAACTTCAAAGCTATTAAGCAAACTATATTATTTTTAATTTAATTTAATTTAATATATATTAATTCCTTATAGGAATTTTAATTTTTAGCCAAAAAATTATATGTTCAAGTAAACTTAAATAGTTAAATAATAAATTATCAATTTGAATTAGATATTAATTTGCATTTATTCCTATAAAATTCTTCGATACCTTTATTTCTATATTTATTCTTAACTCTTTCTTTATAAACATCATTATTTTTATTTATATCTTATTTACTTTTCATGTGCTAATACTAAATTCTATTTAAGAAATAAATTTTTTAAGGATATAATAATTAAATTTTGATTTATTTTTTAATTTTTTCTTTACTATAATCCTATTGAAGCATTTTTAGGTACATTTTAAAATTTTGAGTTCGTTGCACAAAATATTTATAAATTAATTTAACATAATATATCTTAATATTTTGATATTTACTTTGATTAGTAAATTTTTTATTGTAGTTGATCCGACTAAATTATGTAATTAATTTTGAATGTTTTGCTTACTTTATGTTTATAATTTCAATTCTTTTTAAATTTTAAAATTTTAAAATTTTAAAATTTTATATCTTTTATTTGGCATTTTAGATTTAAGCTAGAAAAGCAAGAATCTATGATGAAATTTTTATTTGAGTCATGAGTTCTTGGATTCGTTGCTAGAGATAATTAATTCTAAATTATCCTAACAAATATTATTTAAGAAAATCAGTTTCCTTCTAATATTTTTCACTAAATTTATTATCTATTGTTTTCAATTTTAGCCTGATCTACTAAATAAGATATTATTATTTAAATAAATGAACTAAAGGTAATTAAGATAAATTTTTATAATTGTATAAATAAATAAAATTAAATTAGTGTGGTAACACCATTGTTTGGTTCACCACGAAAAAAATTTATTATTAATAATAGGCTAAAAATGTTTCTAACTTCATCTGGTCTCTTTGATTCTTATCTTCTTCTCTCCGGTTTTATAATCAAAATTGATTGCCTTCGCTCTTTAAATTATTGTAATTCTTTCAAAGGCTGGAAATAGAAGGAGTTAAAGAACATTCCAATATTTGCGTCAAATGACTCAATTAGGTTAAATTATTCTAAATAATAATTATTTTGGATCTCAGTTATGTTATTGTTCTTTTCTAAATTCTTGATTATAATAGCGAAATGTAAAATCAAGATAACTCTGAGATCTGGATTTCGGTTCCCTCTAGTCGACCTCTCGTACCGATAGAGAGAACCCTCAAAAAAGTAATCTTATCACACAATGGACCCGTCCTTACTTGTTTGTGGTGGAATCTATTGCAAGAGAACATGCAATGCAAACATAACTGCACCGGATTACCTACTCGGTCGACTAGAAACCAGAATCCATTAAAAAATGAATATTATAATAAAAATCTAATTTAATACTATATTATTTAAATTATTATTAAAAGCGAACATTTGCTTGCAACTTGACTTTTTATAACCAAAATTTTTTGGTTATATTTTTCTTTCATAAATTTAAAGCCAACATAAATGTAATAAGTAAAAGAGTTTTTATTTTTTTGTTTAATTGCTTTTATAAAATTAACGATCTTTACTATTTTATTAAAAATAAAAATTTCAATTATATAAAATTTTTATCTTTATAATTATTAAGATATTCATCGTTCATCTTTATTTATTTTCATTTAATATTAAAATTTGTCCTTCTTAAGATAGATTATAAAGTAAAATTTTAGATTGAAAAGCTTTATTTTGACAACTAACTGCGACTTTTTCGCCTTTTACTCGAAACTACCGAATTCTTTTTTTATTTACTTACCCCCTTTTTTTATTCTTCTTTCTCTTTATTTCTAGATATTAATAAAAAGTGTTAAAGATTAATCATCTTACCTAATGCATTTTATTTAATACGTTTTTCAAACAACAAAATAATGTTACTATATGCAAATGTTTCATTTTATTATCTATATTTTTATTAAATTTACTGTATTAAGTATAATTAATTGAAATAGAGTCTATTTATAAATTTAAATAAAAATAGAAAATATATTAGAAATTTATCATCATTTAATAAGAATCATATAGAGTTACATGTTATAAATTTAATTTTATAAATAGGTTTTTAGTTATTTATATTAAACTTTTATTAATATATTTTTATAATTTTAAAAATCCTACGGAAAATTAATAAAGAACGTGAGATACCAATAATCCAGAGAAACCTAATCGTATTCTATTCAGTTATGGATAAAATTCCAATAACATCAAAATCTATATTAATAAGGAGATCTTTCAAATATAGGAGACTCAAGAAACTTCAGTTATGAGAGAACCTACAAAATTTGACATATCTTCGAGAAATAGCTTTCTTGCAATTTAAGTTAATGAACCTAATGAGAAATTTAGCATTTCTAGGTATTAAATTATTAATATATAACATTTATTTCGAATCTGATCGTCACTATGACAATAATAATTAAAAAAAGCTATCTTCTTGAATTAGATTACAGGTCTGATTTTATATTGTAAATTAGCAGTAAAAGCCTTAATTTGAACCACTTTAATAGCCTATTATAGTAACTATGATGTCAATGAAAATATAGGAAATTTGATTATTGCATTTTTACAAGCTCCATCTAAAAAAGCGTTAAAAGGTAAATAAGAAACACTGCAATTGTGCGAATGGGAATTAATTATATCTGTAATAATAAATGTTAAAATAAAAGTAATAAGCTAAATTTTTAAGTAAATTTATATATAAATTATTTAAATATAATTAAAATAATATCTAAATTATTTAAGAAAAACAGTAATGTAAAATTTATAATAGTAAAAAATAATATTAATAGAAAATAAAAATGTTCGTAAATTATTATATAAAATATTAAGGAAATTGTTCTAATATTTAGTTTGCAGAAATTGAATATTAATGTGAAAATTTTAATTTATAATTATAAATGATGAAATCAGTTTAAAGATTTCGTAATTTAAGTAGGGCCTACAACACAGCCGCATTAAGAGTGAAGAGATTTGGGAGATGAGCTACAAAAACGGAAGTGGAAGGCTCTCAATATTGAAAAAAATCATGCAAAGGGAGAATTCTCGTTGGTTTTTAAGACGAAGTTTTAAAGCTAGTAAGTCCGATGAGCGGAAAAACTTTTATTTAATCAGAAGTGGAAGGAAAATTCTAACTGAGACTTTATGGCTTTAATATCCTTCTTTAAATTTTAACTGTATATCATAATATAATAAATTAGAAAATAAATATTGACTATATTTTCTATGCAAAAACTTGAAAGCTTGCAACTTCACTTTTTGTGTTATAAAGGAAACATCTTCACTAGTTTAAATTTTTTTTAATTTTAAACTTGAAATAACCATTATTTATAAAATCGTTAAAAATTTATTAATTTATAAACAGTTAGAAAAACTGTTAATATATAAGATAAATAATCCCTGTGAGACATTCTACTAATGAAAGTTATATAAAAAATTTTAATTTCTACGTTTCTTTTTTAGTATAAAAAAATGACTTAATAAACATATATTTGAAAAAACTTTTATTATATGATAGTAATTATTTTCATTTTTTATGTTAAATTTTATAAGCTTTGAATTAAAAAAATATAAAATATGAATTGCTACATTCTTATATTTAATTTATATAATTAAAAAAAGTGTAAGATCTAATAAGAAATATTTTTTTATTATAAAATTTTAATATATTTTACAAGCTATTTGTTTAAATTTCATAACATTTATCTTATAGTAGTATTTATAGATTAGCAAATATAAAATTTAAAATTTTAACACTTTATTATATTATAAATAATATTTTTTATATAGAATCATCTACAAATATAAAAAAAAGCTCTAATTTTATTAAATATGATATGAAAAAGTGTTTAAGTGAAATATTTTATAAAAATTTGAATTAATATTTTAATTTAATATATATTATTTTAGTAAAAATAAAAATATAGCTTTTATTTTATTTCTCTTTAAAATTAAAAAATATCAAAATGACTTATGTAAGTTCTTATTATAAAAAATAGTTATTCAAGAGGTTTTTTAATCTCTTAACTAAAAAAAATTTAATCCAATTTAGTTCTACTTTTTCCTTGTTTTATTTATGACTTAAATTTATTGAATAGAAAAAGTTATTTTATTATTTAAAAAATTAAGATAGCCAATATAAAGAATATTAATTTAGCAATTAATGTATAATTTAACCTAATACTAGTAGAAATAGATTGCGACTTTTTTATAACATTTATGAACATTAAGACTTTTTTGTTACTTTTTATAATTAAATAAAGCATGTGAACTAAAATTAAATTTCGACTTACAATGATTGCTGGAAACAATTATAGTTTTAACTAATACTAAAAACTTTGCTAACTAAGTTTTAACTAGCAATGGAGATTTATTTTTTTTAATTAGTTAAAGGTATACTAGTAATGCAGTTGAAATTAACTATAAACTAAAAAGTTTACCTTAATTTCATGAATAAATTCGTTAAATATTTAAAAAATATGTTTAATCCTTATAATTTCGGATTAAAATTTACTGAATAAATAAGTTTTTTAATTAAACTACCAAGAAAATTAATATTAAATTAGTTTGTGAAGAATTACTCAGATATTTCGAAAATAATGTAAATATAAAAAAAGAATGTTCTAATAAATTATGCTGCTAGTATGTAAAAAAAACTAAAATGAAAAAGGTCTCGAAAGGGCACAAAATTTTTTATATCAATTTAAAAAGTAAGCAAATAATATGATTTTGAGAAGTTAAAACTAAAGTTAAAAATATCATCTTGGTAATTTTCAGAACTTTTTATGACTGAATAAGAAACTAATGAGTTTTTTATAAATCTTTAATTACTATTTTTCTATGCAAAAATTTGAAAGTTTGTAACTTCACTTTTTGTGTTATCTAGAAATATCTTCATTAATTTATTTTAATAACATTTTACACTTTAAACAACCTTTATTTATAAAATTAATAAAAATTTAGTATTTTAAATCTAGAAATATTTAACCTTAACTACTTCTTTAGGCAAAAATTCTATTAATATGTTGATTCTGCAATAATAGGGCACCTAGTAAGATAATGCTAAAAATTTAACAAAAAGTTAAGAATAGAGGAAAAAAGTATTCTGGAGAAAGTTTATCTTGACATATTCACGTGAGCAAGTAAAATTTACTATAAAATATTGTATCAAGGGATTTAATTATATGGATTAATAAAGGAAAAGAAAAATATAATAATGAGAAATATATTTAAAGGAGTTTTTGGACGCGTAATAATAAAAGAGAAAGAAGAAGACAGAAACCTAGAGTAATTTGAAAACTTTGTGAAGAAAAAGAAAACAAGAAATTTATGAATAACTTAAAAAGGAAGTAGCAGAAACATTATTAAAAAAATACAATTTATTTTAAATGTGGTTTACATTAGAAAGGTAGATAATCTAAAATTTATTATTTTTATTTTTAAATATTATAACATAACATAATTTATTATAGTGGTTGTATCTTTATTCGGTTTGCTGCTATAAGTTTGCTAGTTTATTGCTTAAAAATAACCCTTCAATTTAAATTTGCTTGGATCTTCACTGTCATGTTTCTTGTTAATTTAAGATCATTTTCCTTCATTTTTCCGATAGGTCAATTTCCAACGATTTTCTATTTAAATTATTTACTGTCTTTTAGAAATTAGGAGCTTCTTTGTTTAGTTGGAGTATTTTTTCCGATAGAATAAATCTTCACTTGTGCAAAATATTCTAAATATATATTACCATTGATTTTTATTATTCTCTTTTATTTTTTTTAAATTGGAAAAAATTTTTTACTTTATATCCTTAACTCATGCAATGCAGACATATCATTTTTTTCTGATAGGGAATATATTTTTTTTATAGGTAGTTGTACTATTTTCATTAAGTAATTTTGTATTTAGGATTGCTCTGGTTTACATATTTTCGAATTTTAAATTTCTCTTATTAGTTATTATGTCTGTAAAATTCGACCTAAAATTTGTTGTAAACGCGGGTTTAGATCTAAATGTAGATAAAAGTTTTGAGAATAAGACAAGTTAAAACTATTGAAACTTTAGTTGAGTTTAAGTATAAGCAATTTAATAAATTATTATTTAGTTTCTTTAGATTAAATATCTACTTTTAACCTTTAATTTGATGAGATTTTTAAAAATTTTATCTGTTATTATTCATAAATAATAAAAACTATGCAATTAAAATCTGAATAAAATTGTAAAACGCATTAATAACTTACTAAAAATTGTTACTAGGTTATTTATACTTATAATGTATTTATTTTTACTTATTTTTTATTATTATTTTGCTTATAAATAATTAAAAATAATTAAAAGTATCATGCAGTAACTACTTATTTTCACTCTTGTCTTCTTGATTCTTCATTTTAATAATTTTTATTATTTTTTCATTTCTCCTTCTCTTACAGTTAATTTTCTAGCAACTTTCATAGTCATCTTGGAAATAAATTTCTGAACAAATTGAGGAAAAATGAAACAAAGATTGAGAATGTAGTAAGATTTTTTATTAACTAAGGTAGTTTAGGCTAATTAATTTTCTATATTAGATGCATATGATATTTCTCTTATTTTTCTTAGTTTAAACTTTAATTTATTTTAGAATATTCTAGAGTTTTCTTTTCTACTTGGAGAATTTCTGTACTTCTACAATAAAACAGATTTCTTATGCTCTATTTCCTCGTTAGATATAATACTGCTAGCACTTATAGGACTAATTGGACTACTTTCATTGTTACTTTTAAAAAAGTTACCAGAACTAGTATTTTCTAGCTCTATTAAAGGAGAAAAAGATATTTGTTTGATACCTTTTTATTCGAATGTAGGACTAGGAGAGTCGTTTTACTCTAAGGGAAGTAATCCACCTGAATTTATATAGGGACTTTTTTGTTCTTCAATTGACGGAAGTGAGGAGTTACTAATAGACAGCATTTATAATTATAACTAAATATAATTTAAATAAATCCTTTAGAACTTTAATGTTTAATAATCCAATAAACTTAAACTAAATAAGCTTTGCTATCTAAGTAGAAGCTTACCTTTATGATGAGTCTAAAGCCTTTTATTTTCCTAAGTTTAATATTAAACACTTTAGTTAGATTTTATGAAGATATTGGATAGTGAAAATTGATATTGTTGAGAGTATTTCTATTAAAAGGTTTGAATAGAAGGAAGTTTTTAGTATAATTAGCTTAGATTCCTTAGCTTAAAATAGTGTAAGTTGATAATTAATTTAATCTACTTGATAACTAAATATAAGGGCTAGAGTATCATTACATTAGCTTATTTATAGTTCTATATTCCTATATTATTGAAATATATAAGGTAGTTCAATAGCTAGATTAAAGAGAAACAACTATATCTATTAGGCCTCTTTGATAATGAAGAAGGTATAATATAGAATGGCTTATACCAAATGTTTAAAAAGTAAAAGCCTTTAGTTTATTAAATTGATATGTTTGGCAAGGCTTTCTAAAATATATGTATTTAGCTTTCTAAAAATTAGTTACAATTATAAAAATAATACAACAAACAAGCAACTTAAAATTTACTTTTCTCATTAAAACTGAGGTTTATAATTATCAGGCACTAGGATATAAATAGCTAAAAGGATTATCATATACTATCACTAAAACTTTCTTTAAATATGTATTTTAATGAGACTATAGAAATAGCTTTTATTAAATCCTGCAAAGAATATTATAGTTCTTATATTTACTTTAGTATAAGTCTATAATCTAAAACTAACTACCATCATAAGAGAAAAATACTTCATAAAACCTATTTTTATGAAGAGTAAACATTTTAAAATAAACTAGCTTGTTAAGTATTTTTAGAAAGGCATTTAAAGACTTTATAAAATATAGTAATAGAGGATTAAATAAATCCTATAAAGCTAGTTTAGTAATTATACTTAATCTCATAACACTAAATATAGTAATAGTATCAGAACCATAAATTATATACAATTATACCAAATATACTGTCTAAAGTAAAACTACTTAAATAAATTACATTTCTATCTCCTTAAGTAATTTGACCTTTCTGTCAAGAAAAACATAGACATTTATATAAGATGCTGACTTAGGTAAGTCTAAATATTAGGATATAGTTAGTTTTCAGATTTGTTAAGCTTAGTAGTATACAGAGATAAAATTAAAATTTGAGTGTGTAATATATAAAAAGTCTTTTAATTTAAGTAAATTTCACTATTTTTAATAAGTAGCTTAGCTAAATAATAAACCGGCAATAGCTCAGCTGGAAGAGCATGAGACTGTAGAATTAGTGGAAATCTCAGGGTCCTCGGTTAAATCCCGAGTTGCCGGATTTTTATATTTAAATAATTTTTTAATAAAATAATAGAAACTAAAGTTTAATTAACTAAGCATTTAAAATAACTCTATTTATATTAATAAAGCATTTACTTTAAATTAGATAAGCTTAGATAAACAAGGTTTATTAAATACAATAATAAAGTGATTTAAAAATATGATTACGCTTATAACTTAAATTGAAAAACTTATTAGTATACTTTCTTAGAAATATCTAAAAATTATTTATGATGTGCTTCACTTAAAAATAAAGGAAAGTAATTAGAAATAAGTTTTTCTACATTATATTAATTAAAGCTCTGTAAGCAATTATCACAAATAGAAGAAATAGTTGTTTAATAAAAATTAACTAGGAGTTCTTATATTAAATAGCCTAATTTCTTGATTAAGGTACTACTTAATTAGAATATTTCATGTATGTATTGATTAAAGAATTAGTCATTACTTAACTTACAAAACTAATTTAATTTCAAATATTTCTAAAAGAAAGGAATTCTAAATATGATCCAAGAAAAATCTAAGAAATATGAGATAATTTGTTAATATAAGCACTAGATTACGGTATTCCTATATTTTTTAAATTATTATAAAATTTTCTAGTGTAAGCAATACTTAAAGTTAAACTAAATGAATGCTGTTTTTTTATTACTAATTTTAATGCTTAAACAGAAGAATTAAAAGCATTATTAGCTTCAAAAATTTACTTTATTAATAGTTTACATGCTTGCTTAGTTAAAGCCTTTATATACATAATTTAATTATTAATTTACATGAAACATTGAAGAGAAAGATAGCAACCTTAAAGATATCTATTTCTATATCTAAGATATAAATATACTTATATATTCTAAATTTTATTATTGAAAGATAATAGATACACATATAGCACACTTTTATTTACCTTTATACTACTAACCTTATTTCTAAATGTCTACTTAAATCCTTATTCTTAGCTTTAGTTAGAGTATTCTCTCACTAGATTTATTAGCATTCTACATAGTGGGAGAAATAACAAATTGTTGTAAGCGTTAGTCGTTTAGGAATCGAAGCAGAGAAAGTATGAATCAGGAGTAGAAGAGGTATTAGTTAGGGATTAGTGATGATACATTGCAGAATGTAACTTGATGGGATAATTCAGGCTTAGTAATTGATATTACTTAATCAAGGATTTTGTCTTTTTGGATATCAAAAGAGGGCAGTAAAAGGAAAATAGTTATAATAGTTGTATGTAATAAAAATATAAAAACCTATTAAACTACATAATT
Organism: Loxodes magnus; assembly: GCA_946699065.1. Classification (NCBI taxonomy): domain Eukaryota; phylum Ciliophora; class Karyorelictea; order Loxodida; family Loxodidae; genus Loxodes; species Loxodes magnus. Next base: position 37,757 of record CAMPDV010000481.1, read on the forward strand.
TTTATTAATCCTGAATAAACTAAAGAAGCTGAGTCAGTTTCAATCTTGCTATAGTATTATGAATGGAGAAGATTAGGAATTTTATAGAGTAATTAATTAAATTCTATTCTAGAAACACTTTTCACAGATGTCCAAGTTGAGATACTTAATTACTTAACAAATAAATAAAGGAAAATAGCGCTTATTTTGGATATACTAAAAACCTAAGTTTTAAGCATCTTTATATTCTATGCTGATGATGTTTATCTCAAAAAGCTGATTGAAATGGGTACTGATTTGTTAATAGAATTCGAAATTACTAATGAATATTTGGATAAAATTAATTCCTAGAAAAAACATAAATTAGGTAATAATAAAATTTAGAACTAACTTGATGGAATATTTATAATTCTCTAGGGTTCCTTAAATCTGCCGAGTGCTTATAGCTAGATTATTTAGTTAAAAAACTTAATTAAATATAAGTATTCTAAAAATAAAATTATGAAAGTAAAGAAGTCTCAAGTTTCGTGTAGAAAGAAATTAAAGAGAAGTATAATTTTATAATTTATAACCTTTTAGAAAGCTAACTAAGAAATATAGACAAAACAGATCTAGAAAGTAGATCAATAGTGTTCACATAGCAAGTTATATTTCTTGGTGGTTCGTAAAATGGTAATTAGGCCTGTTCCTAAGTAGGAGTCTTTCAAGCAGCTGAACTTGGAATTATGGAAATTAATGAAAGATATTATATTTTACAGAGCTTTAATTAATAGTAAATGGGTATGGATTAGGGGCTACAAAGTGGAATGTTTATTATATTGAGTAAAAATATTAAGAATAGAAAGACTATCTAGGGATTGGAATGCTAGCTCCTTATATACTTCGCGAATGACGTAAAATTTGCTTTTTTATCTGTATTAACAGAATATTTTTATACCAATAGTAAGAGTAGTGAAAACAAACGCTGCACTATCTAAATAGGTTGAAAGAAAGGCAAAAATTAAGTTTAAACATCTTAATGTAAATGTTAACTAAGCAATTATTAAACCTAATAATAGATATAAACCAAAAATTAGCTAAAAACTAAAATTAAACTTAAAAAAGACAAGAAATATAAAGTATTAACTTAAGCATGCAATTCTAAATAATTCTCTTATTATTTCAATAGAAATAAACTTTGATACTTTAACATTACAATATAATAATTTTAAAGTAATAAAAAAGTATGTATTAGATATGAAAATATCTAATTAAATTATAATTATAGAAATGTTTAATTAATTTAATTATATAAACATTAAATTTTTAAGTTCCTTATAATTCAGTTGATACCAACTAATTTGCTAAGTTATTAAAATTGATAGCTAACTGTAAGAAGGGATAATATTATCTTAGTAAATTTCATTTTTCAACAAATTTTTAATAAATAATTTATTTAATTAAACCCTAAATTAATTCTAAAATGACTGAGAAAGTAAAAATAAAAGGAATTTAATCTGAATTATTAAATATAGATTTTTGGAATTATCAATGAATGGAGATCCTCTGCAACTCTAATTTTAAAGGAAATTATGTCTTATTTTTCAAAGCCATAAGTTAATGAAAATTTTACGATTTAATATTTTTCATATTAAAATAGCAGCCAAAATAATTGGTATAACTATAAATATAAGAAAAATTATTTTACAAGCAATCTCTTAATAATCGATATAAAATAAGAGTTACTAGTACAAATGCAATGAAACTAGATATCATTTTAAGCATTTTCCTAGTTTTTATAAACTAAAATATAAAGGAAATAAACTTTAAACTACTAAAATCTATCCAATTGTAGAAAAGAAGTTAAATTACGGAGTATAAGATATCAAAACTAGATAATGAAATCAAATAATATAAATAAAATATTACACTAAGACATAAATAATATGAATATTCCTGGATAAGAGAGATACAAATTTTACTTCTTAGACGAACATAAAAATAAATATAGATAAATAAATTAAAAAGACAAAAAGAGATGAAAATAAATAGCGGTTAGAGTTTTTGGCATAAATGTAAATTTAGTAATCAGGAATAGATAAAGTAATCTTTAAATAGTCAGCAAATAAAATATAAGAATTAAATAATCAATAATAGTAAAGAAAATAATAATTTAATAAAATCCTAATCAATAACTTAGTAATACGAAAAGAAATTCCAGAGTACAATTTCCTATAAAAAATATATATAAAAGAGCAAGCAGAAGTTTTAAATAATACTTAATTAAAGCAGGAAAATAATTTAGAAGATACAAAAGATCAAAAAGATTATCTTTCTTTTTATTAGAGATAATCATTACAAAAATGAAACCTTAAGAAATAGCAAGAAAATAAAGAAATAGAAAAATGGAAATAACTTAATAATTTTAGTAAGTGATAAACAACAAAGAAGAATTAGAAGAATAATAATAAACTAAAAACATTTACTTTTATTAATTAAATAAAAAAAGCATAAAATAATATTGAAGCAATATTGCTCAAAAAGAATATTTAATAGATTTTTTAAGAATCAATTATATCCCTTTAAAAATATAATAATAAAATAACATAAAATAGCACTAGAAGAAATAATAGAATTATAAAAATAATAAAATTCTCAAGAAAAATAAATAAAAGAGCTATATTAAATTGAAGAATATTTAAATATATTAATAAATTTACATAATAATAATTAGTTAACGTGATTCCATCTATTTTAGGCTCATAGCGAATTAAAAATTTAATTTTGAATAAAAGCATTAACTCCAAAGTTGCTTGGATCATTTCCATCATAAGTCTTGACGATTTTTACTTTTTTCTTTCTAATAGTTTCCGAATGATCGATTTCCATTCATTTCTTATTGAATTCATTAACTGCATTTTAGATATATGGAGTTTCTTTGTTTAGTTGGAGTATTTTTTCATGTAATTAATAAATTTTAACTAAAACAGTTTTTGGGACCGGAAATTCCTTTCCGATTGCACGACCTGACGCTCTTTTTTAAGGAATAACAGGTATATCCTGTTGTGTTCTAGATATAGTTGCTAGGGAGCTCCATCACTATGAGCAGCCAGGCTTCAATAATCTATTGATTTAAACATAGACTAATAAATATAAAAAAGAGTACCTAGAATAAAAGATTAGTATAAATGAAAAAGATGTATTAAGCAAAAAGAGCATTTATTAAAAATTTAATTTAATTCTTTGAAAAACCAAATTGAAATTAAGCCAAGAGGACTAAAAGGTGGAACAAATTGATTTCAAAACTGTCTCTGAAAGCAAGCAAATTCGTCATATCTTTAATAAAGCATAAATTAAAACTAAGAGAATCAGAAAAAATTATAAAATCCAAACAAGCATAATTTAATTAAATACAAATAATATAAATAAATGTATATATCAGAAATTTAATAAACAAAAAGATTTTCATTAATTATTACAAGAATTGAAAAATTAAAAGGAAATTAGATCATAGTAATTAGAAGAATAGGAAAAAATATACAGAAAGGATCTATAAATATACATTGAGGATATTTTAATAAAAATAAGAAATATAATATCTAATATTAGAAAACAATCTGAATATCTTATTGCTTCAAAGAAACTAAAACAACTAAAATATATGGAATATTAAATAAAAAATTCAAATAATATTTTTATAAGGAACAGAAAAAACAAAAGACTAATTTGCTTTTTTTTAATTAAAACAAGTTGAAGAAGTCCAAATAGAACATAATTTAAATATAATATAAGCATTCATAATAAATGTATTAATCATAATAAATATCTATATGCCAACCAGTAATTACTCAAAGAAACTAATATATAATATCTATTAAGAACTAGGATTATAGCTAATTAACTTAAGAATGGTAAAATAGTTATATGCGGAGATTTTAACGCTCATTTAAATAAATAATAAGATATAAAATACGTAGATGAACTACTATAATATTTCGTGAGGATTTTTGAATTAATAGATATAAATGAAGGAAAAAAAACTTGTATGGTTAAGCTAACATAACAAGATAAATAATGATTATATAATCATTAATTTAAAAAAGATCAGCATAAAAGGTTCAGATTTTAAGTATAAGGAAAAATAGGAATAGCAATAGATCATTTTTTATTTATTACATAAATTTAAATTAAATAATAAATTATCTAATTAAATGAAAATTTAAAATATTTAAAATAAGATATTTGAAAGTAAGCCTATAAAGAAAAATATAGAGGAACATATGAATTCTTTAATTGATTAATAGATGAACAAATTTAGTGAATAATAAGATTTAATTGTAAATCTAATTCATATATCTACATCAACATAGTGGAAATTAAAAAATAAGCAAAAAGTTGAGCAATCTTAAAAGCAATAATAATAGATGCTGAGAAAAAATAAGTATAGATTTTATAAATATAAGAAATAAATTATTTTAATATAAATAATGATTATATGCTAAAAATTAAACGAAATAATTAAAAGAAAAAATATAGTAAAATGATAAAAGAAAAATAACAAAAAAATAAAAATAATTATAAATATTTCTAAATGGTAGCAATCAAGAAATGGCATATTAAAGCAAACAGATTTTGAGCCCAAAAAAAGGAGCATAAATGAACTTAACTAAATTTAATCAGAAAAATTCATTCAAAATTGGAAAAAATACATTTAATAAACAATAAAGCCTGATTCAAAATTAAATAAAAATTTGATAAAGAAATTGATAAAATATATGGAATTAACATTAAAGAAAGATTAAAAAAATAAAAAATGAGAAAATTTATTATTTTAATAAGCTTGAAATGAATAAGATTTTTACCTAACAATAAAGACAAAGGATTTAATTCATCTTTCAATGAACTAATAAAAATACATCTCACGAGCTATGTTAAATACTAATTAAGTTTTTATTAAAATTGCTAGAAGTAATAAAAATTATCTAAAAAGATAAATAAAATTATAATAATAATGATATTCATAATAGGAAAATATAAAACTGAAAAATTATCGACACATTGCACTCATAAATGTAATTAAAAAGCTTTTTGATAAATTAAAAACTAACCAAATATATCAAAAAATATAAAAGAAAGGTTATTAAATAAGGATCAAAAAGGATTTATAAAAAGATGTAATGCTAATAATATGCATACTAAAAGATATAATAGAAAACTATAAAATGAAAAGGAAAATGAGGAAAAGGAAATTTGATACCCACACTAATTGATGCTGAAAAATATTGGATACAATAAATCGTGTATTTTATTTGAACAAATAAAAAGATAAAACTTTCATAAAATATAATAAGAATATAATTAATACAATAAAAGATACATACTAAAAAGTAAAAATATAATTTATCTGGATGGAGAAATAACAAAAAAAATTAAATAAGTAAAAAGAGTTTACAAGACAGCTCAAATGGACCATTGTAAGCAAAATACACTATGATTTAGTATTAAGATATTAAGAAAATTATGAAATCTAGGTCATAAAATTCAAAAAACTATTATGCAAAAACTTGCTTGAAGTAATGACTTAATATTAATAGCGAAAAACCAGAAAATGTAAATTTTATTAAACAAAGCTGAGAAATTTTAAAATTAATAAGACTTAAAATTAAAACTGAAAATGCGAATTTGTATAAATACTCAAGAATAAGAACATTACGAATAAAAAAAAAAGAAATTGAACTTTTTCTTTTAGGAAATAAAATTTAATAAAAATAATAAACTAAATACATAGGATATCAAATAATTTAATTCAATCAAGAAAAGATTCAGGTTGAGTAGCTCTTTAAAGTTAAAGTTAAAAAGCTTTGTTAAAGCCTTAGTAGTCAACCATCTGACCTATTCTATCAGCTTGTCTCCATTAGTTTGTCTTGAATTTCTACTAGGCTTAGTTAGGCGGTGTAGCACTTCATTAGCGCACCATCCTTTAATATTCTGAATAGTTTTCATCTTGCTGTAGCGTTCCTAATTATTTCTCCAAGGATTAAGATTTGAATTAAAGAATTTTTTCTATAAATTTTTCCGCTTTATGTTGGATATATCCTAAATAGTTTTCTAAAAATATCTTATTTATTCTTTCTTTAGATTTCGCTTAGTTAGTAGCAGTATTTTCATTGGTGTTATTTATTGCACTCGTAGCATTTTATTTTTCTTTTAACCTATTATTCCTGTAACACTTATTTAATTTAAATTTACTACTTATTTTAAATAAACGTTTACCGTTTATTTTAATTTGAGGCTTCATTTTCTATTTCCATAGGATCTGATTAATTCTGTTAAATCGAAAATGGCGTTACCTGAATTTATTATTAAATTTAAAGAATTCTTTGTTCCAGTTTGTTTTCTATTTCTTATGATGATTAATATTGTTTCTCAAGTAAAGACGTTATTAGTTTTTCTAATTTTTCTACTTTATCAGTGAGGTTTCTATTTTTAAACATAAACTCTTTTAATAACTTAGATAATATTTCTATTTGAGTTTGTGTCGGAAATTTTTTTAGTTCTGGATTTCCAAGTGGTTAATGTTCGTCATATCAATCATATTTCTCACTTTCACTCATTGTAATTATTTCGTTTTTTTATTTTTTAGAGAATTTTCCTGTTTAAATGTTTTGTTCAAAGTTCTGTTATTTCTTAGAAGCCATTTTATGTATATATAAGAAAAGTTAATGATCTGTATTTGAATTATAATAATTAATCTTTAAAAGTAATAAATAAACATAGTACAATAAATTTAAGAACTTATTCAGATTATTAATAAATCCAAAATTAGAATACTACTTGGAGTGAATCCTATATAGTATTTAAGTGAGAATAAAAAATGAATGAAATAAAATTTAAATAGCGCAAAGATAGATAATTAGAAATAACTTAAAAATTACACAACCATCATTTAAAGAATTATAATTTATAGATTTTAGCTGAAATTAGTTGGAAGACATAACAGCATTAAGATTTTAAAATTCTACAAGAAATAACAAAATAATTTCAAAATGGTAAAGAAAAAGAAAAAAAGTAGGCAAGATACAAAATTCTAGTAATTATTAAAATAGAGTTAAAATAGAACTCTAAATATAAAAAGCATAAAATATTTAAAAATACTATGAAATAAGCAATTAATAAATTAAAAATTTTAATATAACAAATTATACTAAAGAAATCTAAAAAATACATGCATATTTTTTCAAGAAATCAGAATATCTGATATGAAAAGGCAAAAATAATATATAAATAGTATAAAAATGAGATTTAATTAAAAAAAATACATATAAGAACAAAAAGAATTAATAAAGAATGAAAATTTATTTAAGAATTAGAATTTAATTAATATTTTTTTAAGAAGATCTCTCAAAAAGACATATTGATTAAGATTAAATATTCTGTATAAGTAAACAATAAGAAAAAATTGAATATTTTTCTGATAAATCTGAAAAGAAAAAAAATCTAAAATAAAAAATTAAATGAATAAAGCATAAAAATAAACTAGACAGAAAGGACTAGAATATAATAAATTATTAGATATAAATAAATAGGGAGGAGCAATCCTCCAACTGGCATTGACTTAAGATCTTAATATCAGGAAATATCTTGGGCCAAGAACCGAACAAGAATCTTAGTAGGGGCCAAAATAAAACTAAGGCTAAAAAAGCATCAAGAACGTTATTGATGAAAGATGTCAGATACTAAGATCTCTTAGGAAGCATTCTAGTCACGCCCTATAAAAGATGAGACTCACAAAGGATGCTAGCACTTTATAAGATTTCAGAAAATAATTTTTTTGTTTTAAAAATCTTTATTAAAGAGCTGCGTACCTTTGAGGTGCTACGCGCGTTCTCTAGTCTTATTTGTTTATTTACTTATTTTAATAAATTAAGAAGCAAAAAAGAAAAAAAAATTAGAAAATATTAATCTTAAATATGTACAAATATAAAGCAAACGCATTAATAAATACTTTACTTTAAAAGTTATTAAGAGAAAAAAAAATTTATTAGTAACATGAGAATGGAGGAGATTTAAAATAACTATCTCTAAAATTAAATTAAAAGAACAAGGAAAAAAAATAAAAAATTAAGACCAAACAGTTTAGAAAAGAAATGAATTCATAAAAATAATTATATTAAGCTGAAATGCGAACACTATATAATTTAATTTAATTATTAATTATAGGAATTTAATAATAATATAAAAAAATATTAATTTTTTAAATAGAGTTTAAATTGCTTATCCTTCTAGATCAATCACTTTCCAAAATCTTTATTTTCTCTTTTTACACTTTAATTTTTATACTGTTCTTTTTTTACTTTGTCATGCTTATTTTTATACTTTCTTCCTCTTTTATTTATTTTTAACTTGTATTATCATGTTTATAATCATTAAATTCTAATTTCATTTTTTGATCAAAAGGCACTTATTTTTGTTTAGATTTGGTGATATTTTCCTGGCTAATATTAATAGCTTCTATTTCGCTTTATAAATTTACCTTTTTAGCTTGTTAATCCTTTCTTTAAGATATTAGAGTATCCTAACGAGTTTAGAAACCAGAATATTTCTCGTCACTAGGAAAAAGTTCTTATAATATTTTAGAATATTTTGAGTCTTAGTACAGATCATATGAAATGTTTTCCCCTTTCCTTATAATATGGACTTCTAAAATAAAAAATTACTATTTTTAAAAGCTAATTAATCGCAACTAGGATTAACCGAGACCTATTATTTTCTTAAGCATTACTTATAAAGAATAAAGCTTATTTACATTAAAATTACCAATAAGATAACTGCAATGTTAAAATATCCAGATGGACTATTTAATTTTTCCTATATTGAACTCTTAGAGCATCGGTAAACGTCTTCATAATATTAGGTTGAGTTTTCATATAGTTAAAAAAGCTTACATGCACTTTTATCGTAGTCACATTCTATAATATCGCATTCTTAGTCGCAGATAAGGTTTTCCAAATTATTTAAATCACATTTATTTTTCTTACATGATGATTCATTGAATTAACTGGGATTTGATTTACAATCTGGATTTTCTCATCTGCACTCCGGTATATTGCATTTCACATCGCATATAGCGTCTCTAAAAAAACTCTAAGGACACATATCAGGACATGTACTACAATCCGATCTGTCATAGAGACACATCTCAATATTGCATTCTTCATCACATACAGAATCTCCAAGTCAATATAATTTACATCCAAGTCTTTAGCATTATTCTTCTTGAAGACTTATTTATTTCTTTTATCCTACAATTATAATCGTATTGCAATCCCCCATATCATCCAAACATTCTTCAACGTTACATTAATCATCGCAATTACTATCATTAATATAGTAAAGAAAACATTCCTATTTTAAATCGCAAGTCAAACAATCTTAACTATCAAAATTGCATTGTATGTTATTGCACTTTTATTCACATTTCCAATTACCAATCTAATTTCAATTACAATCTTTATTGCAATATTAATCATTAGATTATGTTATTGTTTAGCTAGTCTGTTAGCAATCAAGAAGATCGTTAAAGCAATCGCTATTATAACACTACTAATTGCAAATGCCATTACCTATTTCTTTTCCTAAGCATTTTCCTTCTTTATCGCATGTTTTATTTTAGCAATCTCCTCCATCAAATCCACAAAAAATGTGAAAGCATTCTCATTGACAATCGCCGTCTCCTACTTCTTATCATTTGCATTAAAGTTAACAATGTGTGGAGTTCATTTAAATATACTTATTATATTACTAACAATCTCCTTAATCAAAGTTGTTTTAAGGATTGTTACAAAGAGCATCACACCATCCATTTTAAAGCTATCTTCCAAAGCAAATAGTATTCCAAAATTCATTATAGCAAGCATTTGAAACCCATCCACACAAGTAAGTGAAGCATTCTTAATCGCATACATTATTATTGAGCATATCTTAAGTGCATCCTCGACTACATTAAATTTTATCCTGCATTTCTCTTTAAGCTTAAGCTTTATTTTATAAATATTCTTTGCAATCACCTTTGTCAAATTAGCATTCCTCTATATTGCATTGTAAGTCGCATCAACCATCTTCGAGTTGTTTAATGAAGCATAGCTTATTCATATCACAATAACAATCAGAACCATCTCAATTGCAATCTTTATTGAAGCAAACTTAGGAACACACACCATCTCCTATATTTTTTCATTGACAATCTACACTACAATAATCTTAAGGATCATGCTGCTATTCGCAATCGCCTCCATCATAGTCACATTCTTCTGTATTGCATATTTCTTCACATACTCCATTACTTTTTTACATTAAGTTGCATCCTAAACTTCCACAAATACATTCTCCGTTATCATAATTACAGGATAGAATGTTACATTATACATAGCATTTCTTATTATTCAGCATAGATTCTGGACAATAACATTTCTAATTATTTAAGCGGTCTGCTCCATCAAAGTCACACATGCTATTGTAACATTATAAATCACATTCACCATTGTTTATATCATTTAGTTTATTGCACAAAAGACTATTTTCTTAGTCTGTATAGCATATGCAATGATAATTATCATAATCAAATTGCTCTTAGTTGCATTCTTGATCACATTCATCATTATATAACAAATTATCGCTGCAAAATTAGACATTTGTAAGAATGCAATCTCCTCAGTCATAACTGCAAAGGGTGGTATTACAAGAAAGTTTGCAAAATCCATTGCCAAGTTCTTCTTACGAGCATGGACAATTCTAACTATATTAGCAATCAAATTAATCGTAATAGCATTCTGGAATGTTACACTCTGGCTCGCATATGCCATTATTTATTTAAGTATAGTCACATTTCGTTAAGTTTAAATTGCAGCAATCATATATATCGAACATACAACTTTTAGTTAAAAATTATTATTAGCATTTTCCATCTCCCAGAAATTAGTATTAGCATACTTTTTATGAATCTTATAATGGTTCGTTCGTGTTTGGATCTAGGTTATTACAACTAATTTCAAGTTTATCCAAGCAATCTTTGGAATTTAAATCATATTGGCATTCGGAATTGTAGCATTCCCAATCACAGTTTTGATATTCAAGTTTTCGTACTTAGTATAGTTTTTTTGAATCACAAGTAGCACAATCACCTCAATCATATAGACATTCTTCAACGTTACATTTGATATCACATATTTAGTTACCTAGTTAACTTATTTCACAATCTTAACAGCAATCTCCTTTATCAAATTAGCAAATTGAAATTTTACATTCACTATCACAAATTCCATTCCCTCATTTCTCAACTGTGAAATTTGAGTTTTAAAAGCAGCAATCTCCATTATCATAATTGCATTCTTATATTAAGCAATCAGTATCACATTCAGAATTTTACATTTTTTCCTTGTCACACTTTTTTCCTGATTTTTCATAGCAGCAATTCTAATTTTGCCACATGCATTGCTATGTGTTACATTGCGAGTTGCAACTTAAACTATTATGTTACAAGTATTCCAAGCTACATGTATCTGAACAGATTAATGTTTCTTCGCTTTATAGTATTCTTGTTTTCTAAGCTGATTTTAAATTATACCAATAGAAATAATTGGCATAGCTAGAAACATAAGTTTCATATTTCTGAGGAAATATATCTGACCAGCCATAGATGAATATGGCAAAGACTGCATGGATGATAACAAGTAAATTAAGTAAATTCAAGATGCTTTCTTAAATCCTATGAGAGATTTTAGGAGGTTTTTTATAATGCTTAAATAGCAAAGCTTTATCTATTCAATAATTTAAGAAAACTACTATAAAAGCGATGTATGTTAAAAAGGGAATTCCTGCTGAATACACAAAGACTATGAAGAGTAGGGCTAATATTTCCGAGTACATTATTGAAATATTGAATTCAGGTCCAGCCATGCTTCTGTTGAGTTCCAACTAATTTTTAGCTTTCTTTTTCTTTATATTCTATAATAATTTCTATGAAGGCCATAATAAGAGTTTGGTAATAGTTGGTTATACAATGAAAGCAAATATAGTTAAAGTAATAGAATTTCCAACGTCAAGGTATCAATATCTAGTAAAATCTTCATATTATCGAGATTAGCAATTAGAGTGATAAAGGCAGTATTAATAAACGAAGCTATGAATATTTTAGCCATAATAGATTTATATATTTAACTTAAAGTCTAATTTCTTTAGAATTTCGTGAGGACAGCAAAAATTAAGTTGATGAGAGTATTTAAGACTATTATTATAATTGTATTTGAAGTTTTCTAGGTAATTAGTTACAACTCTTTCGTTTTGAAATCCGAGCAGAATGAAGATAGTTCAGTGTCTTCAAAAATAATTTCGTTTCAATCTTGTTCTAAGCATCAACAGTAATAGCTAATGTCGTTATTTATAAAAGTCTTAGAAGCAACTTCTAATGGAAATTTTGAAATATCGAAAGTAGTTTTATCCTCTACTATTTTAAAATATACTTAGCACTCTGGTTTTGTAAACATATCTCATTCTGTATCTTTAAGTTGCTTTATCAAAAATACTGCTCCTATTAGTATAGCTATAACTAATATCCACGAGAAAAGTGCTCTCACTATTTTTTTGTGTTTATCTAAATTTTCCCATATAATATTCTCAGGAATTTCAGCTTCTTATACCACTAAAGATTTAGCTCCGTTCCATTTTAAATTAGAAGATTATAGTATTTATAAACAGAATCCTTTGCCATATTCTTTGAGGCACTTTTGTTATGATTCTTTATATTAGATTATTACAAAGACTTTTTCTATGCTAAAACTCTGAATATTCTAATATTGTTATTTTTATTCCTTTATCTTCGATTCAATTTTATCTAATTTTATGACTTATTTCTCTTTATTTTTATTTTAAGCAATTTTTTGTAATATTTTTGCTTTTTCATTACTAAGCTATATTATAGTTTTAAAATTCCTTGCGAAGCTAACTTCGTAGACTTCTCCAAATCTGAGTTCGAAAAAATCTTGAACTTCCCTCTAAGTAATTCCTGAAGTTGGTAATCCATTAATTTCTACTGCGTATTATTAGATTGAAAATTCTGTTTCTTAGTAGCTTCTTTTGATTCTGTGGAGTCTAAACTTGTAAAAATATATGAAAATTATTAAAATAAGAGAGTTCGCAAAATCTACTGCTGAATATATAAAAAGCTTCTACTTAGACTCATCCAGTAATTCTTCTTCTTTCTCTTTGTAGTCTTCCGTTATATAGTCGTCGAGCCATTAAAGCTCAAATCCTTTAACTTTTGATAATCTTTGATAGATCAGAGTTTCGTTAAAATGTAAAGGCATTTTGCTCGAGCCAGTATCTAAGTTTCCAATGGTAAATTAATCGATAAATTAAGCTGACATTCCACTGAATCAACCCCCTTGATAGTTTTATATGACCAAGTATGTGGAGTTAGCACAGATAATAGCTAAGCAGATTGCTAATCATTTTAGGAAATCAAAATATAAAAATAATAGGAGGTTGAGACTCTGTATCTAAGTCAAATATTGAATAACTTCATCAAACATAGAAGTAAAGTATAGAGAATTGATGTAAATCTATAACCTTTAACTTTAGCATACTATTTATATAATTATTAATCTAAGCACTTAAATATGATTATAAATTAATAAGATTTAGGTTTTCTCATTTAAACTAAAAGGATTCTTTTTCCGGTTCTCCTAATTGCTCCTATATAGATTATTTTGACTATTCAAATAAAATTGAACTCCATTAATCTTTTTATGCATCATAGATATATATTTTTTCTCTATCAAATACGTATATTTAATTTCTATCAATAATAGGACTTTAGTAGCAAGGTTATCCTGGATAAGGCTTATTTGATATTTTAATCAATTATGGATTATTTCTTTCTCACTTCAACTAGTAAACACCATCAAGAAACTCGCCAAATACGTAAACTATTCCTTGTTCTTAATCTTTTATTATACTGGTTGATGAGCTTTAGGGCAAACAGATCTTAGCTTTTTCCCAAACGTTTAAATTAGTATTATATACTTAAACTTAGCACAGTCTTTAGTAATCTTTATCGATTCCTCCTAGCATTACTATGTCTTAATCTACCAATATGCAACCTTAATTTTTTCCTTGGAACTCTATATCTTCAAGCTAAAAAAATTGTTGTAAATTGAAATCAAAGTATTCGCACTTTTACTGATCTTATTAACTAGATAAATTTCCTGAAATAATATAGATATATCTATTGTTATTTACCATTCTTTATATTAATCCAGGACCACTTCTAGGAGATATCATTTCTACTGTAATCAATACTTAAAAAGATTCTCTCTCAATTACCTAAAAGCTTTTAGAAAAGGCTCCGTTTATTTTTCCTCCTGCGAGGAAAATAAGATCCTAAGTATAATAAACAGAACTTTCTTCATCCATTCTAATTTAACTTTTTTGAATTTTTTATTCTTAAAACGAGATCCCAGTTTTAATTAAGCGTGCATTAGCATCCTTTAAGAAGAAAATATTTTGATTCATTTTACCGTCAAATGAACTATTAAATGAAAAACTATTAGAGTAAAAGGACTATTATGAGGTATGGCAGTTCATTGAACTTAAACTTTGACATTTGGATTATTTATCTACATTGGTAGCTAGTTTTTACTTAATTTGCTTTAGCTTATATCTGAATTCTTAAATGCTAGGTCTTTCTTAATAATTATAACTAAATGATTTAGTTAAAAGATCTGCAAGCATTTTCTCTTTCTATATTTCAGCTGAAAATTATGGATGCAATTTTTGCTAAAATACTAGTTAACAAATTTATCTGCAAGATGCTTATATTGGTCAAGGTATTGTTTCGTTAAAAATTTCGATAGCGACACAAGCTAATGACCAAATATCACTTTAAATATAAACGCTATTATTAATAATTCAGGCGCCATCCATTAAATTGCTCCTCTGATTTTTGAAGTTATAGAGCTTTATTGCTAAGTACTGATAACAAAATCTACTATTATAGGAGAGTCATTTTCATCCATTAAAATATTTAGTGATTTAATGTCTAAATGAATTAAACCTTCGTTGTGAATAGCCATAACTCCTTAGGCAATCTAACCAAGCAATGTTATCTTTTTTATAAATCTGGCTTATGGGTTTTCTTTAAATTAACTGAACAAAGTTTTATTTTGGATAATTCGATATAAGGTTTCTCTTTAGTAATAATTCGTAAAATGGCAAAAAATATAGTTATGTTCTTCTGAAGTATCTATAGCTACGCCCTTAATTCTTAGAACTCTTTTGTGATTTATTAGCAAAAGTGACTTACATTCATTATAAAAATTATCAATTAATTATTGCTAGTCAATTGGCCATATTTACTAGAATATTCTAAGAGCATAATCTACTCCTTCAATTTATATTTTATAAGTTTTTCCTCATGTGTTTTCTTCAATAAGTTTCAAACAATTTAAATCTTCTCGACAAGGAAAAAGCTCTTTATAACTCCATAATCTTATAGGAGCAGTAGGATCTCTACTAGCTCTATTATTTTTAAGCAAATCTCATATATCTTCTACAGATATCTATTTAGTTTCCTCCATTTTAATGTTGATTTATAATTAAGCAATTATTTCATAACTTTATATATCAATCTTTACTAGAATATAATACCCTCCATACCCTTAAACTATTACTGACTCTCTTTAATAATTCATTCTTTCTATTTGTTTTATCTTAAACCCTTTTAAGAACAAGAAGCTTTAATTACTATTAATAAAGATTAAAGTACTTAAATGATATAATTAAAGAAATAACTAGATCTAGTAATATTAAAGTAGAAATGACTAGGAAGATGCAAGTGAAGTAGTAAAAATAACTAAGTCTGACAAGAATTTTAAATTACTCTATAATATAAAATTAGTTTAATACTCACTAGCTTTATATTATATTTGATACTTACTCTCTTTAACTCTTTACATCTTAACTTCTATCGTTTTCTATCTAAGTTAAATTACCAATCACTAAGGCTAAGCATTAGTATACTAACTACTATAAACTATGCTTCTTTAAGTTAATTTATTTTTGTTTATGTAGCCAAGTAATTATTAATTAAAAGGAAGTTAAAGGTGTTTATATAGTAGAAGCATCGAAATGCTTAGTATAATAAAGAAGACTCAAAACACTTAAATGATTAATTCTCAATTTCATCTTATTCTACAATTAACTGTAGCTTATTCAGCATCTAATCATATAAAAGCTAAGACTAATACAGTATCTACATTAGTAATCAAGCATATTTAGTAAAGCTAATAAATAAGCAATGTATATAAAGAATAATGATAATTAACTCTAAACCAAGCACTTAACTTTAAATCTCTATTTTACTATTTAATGTAATTAGTTAGATTAGGATAAAGAAAGCAATTCAAAAAAGTAAAGATAATTAGCTTAACCAAAGTACCTAGTAATTCCTTAAGAGATTATTTAATAGTACTTAACAAGAGATAATAAGTTTAAATTTTATTTTAACTAATTACCAATTATAGCTTAAATGAATACGCATATTGTAGTCAAGCTTACTTTTTTTATAAGTGAAATATAAGGTATAATTTGATATGTATATATTGGGTAATTAAAGAGAATCTTTCAATTCAGAACTAAGTTATAACATTAAAAATATAGCAAAGTTTGTCCAAATTATAACGAACATGATTCCCTTCTACTTATAACTTTTTTAATTCAATTACTCTTTACTACTCAAGTTCTTTTAATACTGAATTTCTACTTCTTTTCTTACTTTTCTTCTTTCCTTACCTATTTTATCCCTTCTACTTATAACTTTTTTAATCCATTTTTTTTTCACTTTTTTACAATTTTTTTTTTCTCTTTTTTGTATTTAAGAAATCATTATTTTTTAGATTTTATTTTTTAATACTTAATATTTATATTCCTTAATATTTATTTATTTTTTTTTATTCTTTTTAAATATTTTTTTTTTAGTTCAAAATACAGATTGTTAGGTATTTTTATTTTTTTATTTCGATTTATCATTTTTTTAATTTCTAGTTTTTTTTTCAGATTTATCAATTATCATTTTATTTTAACTTACTTTTTGACATTTTTTTTTACTTTTATTCATTATTTTATTTATTTTTTTAAAGCTTGTATTGTTTTTATTATAAATTTTTTTCTCATTTATTTGGATTTTTTTTCTTTTTTTTTCTTTTTTTTTTCTTTTTTTTTTCTTTTTTTTTTCTTTCTTTTCTCTTTTTTTTTAATCATATTTCCCCGGTGTTAATTACATACGTTGCAATTTTTGCAATATGTTTTTTGAAATTCCAATCTATATATTAAATTTTATTTTTATAATTTCTATATAGTTTTACATAAATTAGTTATTTTATAAATAACTTTATTAACTTTTTTGATCTTAATACTCGGACTTAAGATTTTAGAAGACAATGATTTCGGCTAATAAGTTTTATCATTTTAGTTGTTAAGTCTATTATTTCTTAGGCTGCTTATTATTTTTATAATATTATTAAGAAATGTTTTTAATTACTAAACAATCATTACAGCTGATATTTTCTTTGTAGATGAAACACATAATTTTATTTTTTCTTTATATATTCTGACTACTTATATTAAATTATCTCTTTTATTTTTCAAAAATTATTTTTTTATTATTTTTCAATTTATCTTATTAAAAATTCTAATTTTTTAAATGAAGACTTAAAAAAAATATCTTTCTTCATCTTTTCATCTCTTCTCTTTCATAAGGTTGCCTTTATATGATTTATTTTTTATTTACTTTTTTATTTATCTAATTTTCAATATTTTTGTCTTTGCAATTTTTTATAATTTCAATACTTCTTGTTTTCTTACGTTTCTTTTATTCTCTTTTACTATTAAACTCCTTTAAAATCCTGATATTCTCTTCACATTACACTTTAATTTACGTTTACTTGGTTGTCTTTCAAATTTTTGTTCCTTTTTTGCTTTAAGATAATATAATAATATTTTATTGTGGCATCAAATTTATTTAGCTTACCATGAATTAGAGTTTATAGAGTTTTGTAGTAATCAATAGATCTCGAGATCGTAATCTTTATGATTTTTTGGATCGTAAATTATTATAACATTTTTATTTTCTCCTCTTCCTAATTCTTGTAATTAGAATCCATATTGTTTCTCTCAATGTATTTTATATTTTTGGAGTTTCTAAGAATGGTAAAAATATTTTTTTCTTGCAAAGTCTTCTGTTTGGCGAGCATAAGATTATGAATAGACTTAAGGTTTCTCTTTCAGTTACTTAAGATTTTTTCTTCTTAAATCGTTAACACTAATTAACCTTGTGTCCATACTTATAGCATTATCAACATTTAGTTTTTATTTTCTAATAGAATAAGTTTTAGTTCGGCTTCTTTTCCTTATTATTCTGAATTTGATAGTTAATTGAGCTTGGTATGATCCAGTTAACTGATCCTCTGGTAAAAATTTTATCTTAAATTTCATTCGATTTGACCAATCTATCTTTCTATCAATTTCTAAGGAAATAGTCATTTTTTTAATTTCTTGCTTAGAGTCCTATTAATTTACCAATTAGTTTATGTTAGCATGAAAGATTAAATTATTTATTTAAAGTCTTAAACTTTTTTTCTAGCTTCTAATTATCCAATTGTAACAATAGAAATCGTTAGCAATGTCGATTAATTATTAGATTTTGTTGGAGATTTCTATTATTTTTTAGATGCCATTTTATATTAAATTATATTATATAACAAATTTATTATTATTTTTTAAACAAGTAAAAACAAATCATCCAAGATTAGTCCATCCTAAAATTCTTCTATAGTGTAAATCTCCAAAAAAAACTCTACACTTTTCCTTTCTCTCTTAATTATATTTCTTTTTTTGTTTTTTTTAATTTAATCTAGTTAGTTATCTCTTTTCATCATTATCTATTCTTATATTCAAATTATTTTTACTTCTCTAAATATTTTATAAGATAATTCTTCTTTAACTTAGTTTTTCTTATCAATAAGTCTAAATAATTAAATTTATAAATATTTTAATATTTTTATTATATCGAAGCTTACTTTATTCTATTTTCTAAATTATTTTTTTATTATTCATGATTCTATTATTTTTTTATTTAATATAATTACGTTTTATTCCTTTTCCTTATTTTTAAAATATTTTAGTCCGTTCCAAAATATTTTAGTCCGTTCCAAAATATTTTAGTCCGTTCCAAAATATTTTAGTCCGTTCCAAAATATTTTAGTCCGTTCCAAAAATTTTTAGTCCGTTCCAAAAATTTTTAGTCCGTTCCAAAATTTTTAGTCCAACCCAAAATTTTTAGTTCGTTCCAAAATTTTTTAGTCCAATCCAAAATTTTTAGTCCATCAAAAAAAATCTCTTGCAGTGTAAAACGCTGAGCAAAAAAAGGCTTTCACCATTTTTCCCTTTATAACACTTCTCATTTTCTTAAAAAAAATTCCCCTCTAACATCCGATTCATCCCAAAAACAATCCATTAATCTTTCCTTTCACCTTCTCTTACTCTTATCACCAAATTACTTTTTACTCATTTTCAAAAATCAAAAAATTTTTCGATTCCTTTCACTCAAATAAAAATTTTATTCTCGCTCATTCACAAAATATTTTGAAAAATAAATTTCAAATTTTTTTATTCCTAACTCTATTTTCATTTAACCAAAAAAATTTGTCCCTTTCTTAAATTTTTTACCTTTTTTCAAAAAATATCCTATACAATTATTTCTTTTAACACATAATTCATTCCATCCCACCCCCTATCCACTTTAACCCTCCTCTAGTCCATCAAAAAAAATCTCTTGTAGTGTAAAACGATGAGCAAAAAAAGACTTTTTTATTTTTCATGAATTTCAACCACTTCTTTACACTTCTTTACACTTCCTTGCACCTCTTTATACTTCTAATCTACTTCCTTTAACTCCACTATCTCTTTCTACGCACTCATTTATTTTACACTCCTTCTCCCTTCTTTCAATTTTCTTTATTCTTTCCTTTGTTACCTTTTCTTCTTTACTTCAAAATTTTTTCCCTTTCTTACTTACATTTTTTTCTCTTACAAAAAAATTTTTTTTTCTTTTTTTTCTTTTTTTCTTTTTTTTCTTTTTCTTTTTTTTCTTACTTTTTTTTTTTTCCTTTTCTTTTTCTTTTTTTTCTTTTTTTCTTTTTCTTTTTTTTCTTTTTCTTTTTTTTCTTCTTTTCTTTCTTACTTTCCTTTTCTTACTTTTTTTCTTTTCTTTCTTACTTTCTTACTTTCCTTTTCTTACTTTCCTTTTCTTACTTTTCTTTTTTTCTTTTTCTTTTTTTTATTTTCTTTGGTTTTTTCTTCTTTTTTTCTTTCTTTTTTTCTTTTTTTCTTTTTTTCTTTTTTTCTTTTTTTCTTTTTTTCTTTTTTTCTTTTTTTCTTTTTTTCTTTTTTTCTTTTTTTCTTTTTTTCTTTTTTTCTTTTTTTCTTTTTTTCTTTTTTTCTTTTTTTCTTTTTTTCTTTTTTTCTTTTTTTCTTTTTTTCTTTTTTTCTTTTTTTCTTTTTTTCTTTTTTTCTTTTCTTCTTTTCTTTCTTACTTTCCTTTTTTTCCTTTTCTTTTTCTTTTTTTACTTTTTTTCTTTTTTTCTTTTTCTTTTTTTTCTTACTTTTTTTTTTTTCCTTTTCCTTTTCTTTTTCTTTTTTTTCTTTTTTTCTTTTTCTTTATTTTCTTTTCTTCTTTTCTTCTTTTCCTTTTTCTCTTTTGTTTTTTTTATTTTTATTTTCTTATTTCATTTAACTCACTCTTCACTTACTCTATTCATACTCTATACATACTCTATACATACTCTATACATACTCTATACATACTCTATTCATACTCTATTCATCTATACATACTCTATTTATAATATATATACCATCTAATTATATACATAATCTATACATACTCTATACATACTCTATACATACTCTATTCATACTCTATTCATACTCTATTTATAAACTCTATTTATATAATTTATATACCATCTAATTATACACATAATTTATAATACTCTAATTTACTTTTAATACTTTAATATACTTTAAATAAACTTTAATATACTTTAAATACTTTAATTCACTTTATAATACTTTATAATACTTTATAATACTTTAATAACTTAATAACTTAATAATAACTTTAAATATAATTACTTATAACTGTCCTCGTTAAGAAAGAAAACTCACTCACTCAATTGCATAGATTTCCACTCTCTATCCTTGAAAGAACCTACTTTTATGTCGTAATAATATATCAAATTTGCCTATGACTTAGAATCACTACTCCACATCCATATGACATTATTCACTTATTGACCATTGTATCAGAAAGAGTTATTTGGATCATAAGGATATTAACTACCATCCCTTATCATTGACCTAGTGTCAAACACACAAGTTTACTAAAGATGATTACCATTGTCCCAAATATAAGCACACTCAGTCTCATTCACTCACACACTTGCCAATCCAAATGCTGGCTTAGGTAACTACATCCCATACTACTAATACACACTCAATATCACGTCATATGATGATACCAAACTTGATTTGCTGAAATTATTAGATAAATCTGAACTTTATATTCGACCACCCACTATCCATACTCTCTCATGTGATACCCATATTCCATTAGCAGTGATACAATCCTTATTACTCAACAATGACACAGACTTATTCAAAACCATGTCGTACACCTCCAATGAATTGTAGTAATTTCAATAAGGATGAGATGATGCAGAATAAGATTAAGGATCCAACCCTCCTAATATATACAACAATCTGTCATTGTCATATCCCATTTATCTAATTACTCTTGGCTAGATCAAAGAAGCTTATGCTTTTATCACTGAATCACTACCTACAGTTATTTATAAGATCTTATCCAGATGTGATTTAGTTGAGTTACCACCCACCTAGATTAGTAACTCATCAGAGATCTAATGTGTCGAGGATCAATTACCGTATATTGGAGTCATTGATGCTACCACATTGTAAACACAAGAGCCATTGATACTGTCCAATTTGTAAGATTATATCTTATTGGAACTTGGGAATACTCTCCTATATACTGCTATCCTTGGTGGAGAATTATTCACTCTCTTAGCCAAATTATACTTGAAACTTGACTCTCTCACTAACTCACTCCAACCATTATCCTATTAAAATTAAACTTAAGTCTTATATTCCTCCAATTACTATGAAAGATCTTATAATTATTATTCCTTTTACTTAAGCTAGTCATTGATATTTTTATTATCTGCTTCCAATTAAATAACTGCAGACTTCATACTCTCCTACTCCTTCAATAAGATTCTCATCTACTCTTTGTAATTGATATTCTCTTATGATGATTTAGCTATCTAGTCTTATAACTGATTGATGGATGATTGACTAAGAGCTAATTCCTATTGAAGATAAGCATTTTATTGTCGAAGCTCTTAAATGTCTTAAGCATACTTGATTTAACTGACCTGAAGTTATTAGTCCTTAATTATTAACTAATGTTGAAATTCTTATTCTTTTTTTTCTTAGTAGAGGTGCTATTTCTGAATGTCTTGATACAAACACTTTATGGCTAACTATAGTTGCTTGATCTAGATTGCTTAGGCTTTCTAACTCTAGTATACTTGGTTAGACTGAAGCTACTGCATTAGATAAGAAATGATAAAATTCTAGAGAGCCTATAAGCTTAAATTCTCTTGACATACAACAGAGGATGCTTAGGTGATATTCTAGAACTTATCCTAGATTGCTAACTCAAATTGATTCAACTGTCTCTTCTTGTTCTCACACTGATTGATATTATCCTAGGAACTATTTGAGATAGCTTCGACCTAACTTCCTATCACCTGATAGTAATTAGATGTTTCTTTAATGAACTAAATTTACTTCTTTATTTAGTATTATTAATCATTCACCATCTTCTAACATGCCTACTTGATACTTTAATTGATCGATTGCTATACCTAAACCATATTAGCCATTCTGGATATCTACAATTAACTTATCTGACTATACCATTAATACAATGTAGATATATATTAGATTAGTCTCTACTTGATAGCTCTAAAAGTGGATTCCAAGTAACTCTTTAAATGCTAGATTGCATCCTACGTAGCGATACATC
This sequence comes from Loxodes magnus, assembly GCA_946699065.1. Lineage (NCBI taxonomy): Eukaryota > Ciliophora > Karyorelictea > Loxodida > Loxodidae > Loxodes > Loxodes magnus. Next base: position 60,936 of record CAMPDV010000481.1, read on the forward strand.
TATGTCCTTAATGCGATATCTAATAACATTGTACACATATTCTTATGCTGTCCTATACGCAATATAGAGTTAAGGAATTCTAAATATGAATAGGGCAGATGTCCTAAGGATTGATAAGGCTCTATGCCTATTGCCTTACTAGATCTGGGATTTGTAGTTACTCAATTGGTCTTTACGTAATGATGCTATGCTTGTTGCATAAAAACTTTTGTTGTAGTCTATAAATGCCTTTCAAGCATCTCTCACATAGAATACATCCACAGTCCAACTACCTAGGCTTTCTAAGCTCTTAGTTGAAATCTTCTTCACATAATTCACACTTGGCTGCTGACATTTAATTTTTTATTGAGTAAAAATAAAAATGCTACTTAATATTTGATTGGATAGAAATTACTTAAGAAAATAATTTAAATTAAATTAATTGAATGAAAATAGTTATTAAATTAAATAGAAGAATTAACTACTTTTAAAATTATTACATAAAATGGAAGAAAATAACCTCTAAAAGGAATAAATTACTTATAAATGTAAATACTTAGAAATAGATGAAACTAATAATAAGAACAAACAGAAAAGAAACATGTGATGGTTTTAAAATTAGTAATAGCTATATTATTCTAATTTTATTAAGTAAACATTATATAAACTTAATATAGATATAAATAGGTATCTAACCAAACTCATATAAAGTTGATTTAATAAAAAGCTTTTTCAAATTGTAGTAAACACATATAGCAAATGTGCTATTTTTAGATAAAAAGATAAAATAGATTATGAATTATAATTTTAATTAATGCAGAAGAGAAAGTAAAGCTGAATTAAATAATAAAAAATTATTAATATTTCTAAATAAACTAAGGATAATAAAGATATAATGGAACAATTGAACACATAGAGATTTTATTTAAATGGGAGAAGTATCTTCTAAAAACAAGTACCTTGATGATCTTAAGATTAATTCTTTTTACCTGAATAATCATATAAAATTTGAACTATATTACTTACTTAATCTCTTCTAAAATGCTTAGCCTTTCTGTAAGATAAATAAAATATATTAGACATTATAAAACTTTTTAACAGGAGCTAGATAAAGTAATTTCTAAATTATGCTATTAATTAGAACTAAATTAGCCAAGAATAATTCCTATTGATTAATTTTTATATGTTTCATGTCTAAGATGAAGGAGAAATATCAGCAAAATAAAGAAAATTAAGAAAGTAAAAGGACTTTTAGGAGGAATAATTCAACTAAAGGCAAGTTCAATTAACTGATGGAAAGCATGGAATAATTAGAAAAGAAATAACTAAAATAACAAGCTGATATTCTAATACTTTGCATTTAATCAGAGTAAAAGCAGAAATATTTAATTATCGAAAATCTTAAAAAATAGAAGACTATATTCAGTTAATCTTTTCTATACCATATCGTTATAAAAAGCTAGTAGCAATATTTTAGAGAAGTATCCTGAAGTTAGTTAAATAAAATTCATAGCCCTAATTACTAAATTACAAGCATTGGGACCTGAAAGAATATGTGAAGATGAGAAAAACCTAAGACTAGACTATCTGGTTTCCGTTCCTTAAATAATTAACCTAAGATCTATACAAGAACTAATCAAAGTATAGTATTAAGAGAAAAGGAGAAAATGCTTATCCAGCTGAGCTAAAGCAAAAATAGAAAGAAAGAAAAACAATTAAGACGTAATTCTATAAAAGATAGGGAAAATTCTTCCATTTTATGTTTAAAAGGAAGAAGTAACTTAAAAATAATAAATCTAGTAGTTAATTCAGTTCAAGGATAACAATTTAACAGCTATCTCAAAATATTTTTTTAAGATCTATCTAAAATTGAACTAAGAAAGTATCTTCTATTATGTAAGATGCAAGATTACTTATTTACGATATTCATTAATATTAGAATATTTTATCTATTTAACTAAAACTAAGGTTTATAGTCAAATGATTAATTAATTGTTTAGAAATTTAAGATTTGTTTTTTATTTCACTAATGATCTCCTGTTTATAAATCTTAATTTGAAAATTCATTATCATTATTTAAATGAGTTTTGTATATTTCTTCAGCTTTGTAGCTTTGCTTTCGTATTAGATATTTATCAATTCTTAATAATTGAAAATCAAGTTATTCTGACATCTAAGTTGTCTCTTTTCTTTTTACTATTTTTTTAATAATAACTCTTAATATCACTACAATCCAAGCCGTAGATTAAAATTCTCTGAAAGTTTATAATCTGGAGTGGTTGAAATTTAAAGTTCTGTTTTCTTTTTCTCTTTCTTCTTAATAAAGACTATTGAGTATTTTCCTTTTTGTTTCACTTTTTCCTTTTCAAAAATAATTTGCAGATTCCAAATAGCTTCATCTCTTAATTATTCATAACAGTTTATTTTTATTTAGTCTTCGACTTTAATATCTTTTTAATCCGAATCTTACGTTTATGCCTCATTGTATGTTTCTTTTTTAGTTACTTTACAAATAAAAATTTTAAATTTTTTTGCAACTTAACGTAGTACTTTCTTACAAAACTTCATAGAAAATAACTAACTTCAGTTTACTTTATATCCTTCTATTATACTTACAATATTTAAGTACCAAATTATAGTACAGAAGAAGTTTAGGATATCATTAGTGCTTACAAAGGTAAATATTCTTAGAGTTATTATAATGATTGCAGGAAATGCTGATTACTCGAGCTTGATCCAGTCTTAGCTATTTATTGCTCTTCTATTATTGATAATATTTTAAACCTTTAACTATTAAGCTTAAGTAGTAAATTTTCCAATGCTTTAAAAAGGATAGTTCTATTGACAGTTTGTTTAACTTAAATAGCGCTTAGAATTAAGGTAATCTTTCGATTTATTAGAACTTAGTCTAGGTATAACCTCTTATATAATCTGATAGTTTTCTAATAAGTATCATCTTGATATATTAATATTGTTTATATAACAATCTTCTAATCTAGAGGCTTTCTAGAGCTATATCTTACAATTTCTCTTCTATAAACTTAAACTTTAATATTTTCCTACTTTTATTCCTTTTTAATTGTATCTTTTATTTACCTATCATCACTAATTTCTTCTCATTCTTCAAATGTTAAATAATAGTCGTCTTATGTATGTTCATCTCTATTATAAATGAATCTTCAACCTTTGTCGCTCGTAAAAAGCTAAAAGTCTAATTTGATTGAATTCCTAGGTTTCTCTTTTAAATTCCTTCTTTTAATTTTGCAATTCAATAAATAGTAAAAAGTAAGTTTTTAAAAGTAGCAGATCTTAATTAATGATAGTAACTCTAAGTCATATAATTAGCAATAAGATTATAAATAAAAAAAACTATAAGGTTAGATAATAAAGACTAGCTCTTTCTATTTCATCATCAATAATAGCAAAAGATAGAAAGAAAAGGGTTTCAATTAGAGAATTCAAAGGTTTAGGATAAGAATAAAATCAGTTTTCGCTTAAATTTCAGTTTTATCATAACTAATACTTACTCTAGTCAGATATAAGTAACATTATTTAAACATTTAAGAATATAAAAAGACGGATGATTGAAGAGTTTCTGATCATTCAAATTAATACTACAATACAATAAAAAGCAGCAAAATTAATATCTTTAAAGATATCTCTATATTAAAGTGAATGATAAATCTCTATCTAAGATTAAATATTTGTGAATCTTAACTATATTGAATAATTGAAGCTATTAATACTATTTTGTCTAAGTAAAGAGACTAAAAAAAGGAATTTATAGTGTCAATAAACTATAAAAATTTACTTTCTGAAGAAAAACTCAAATAAATCTAAACTTTCACAACACAATTTGATCATTACAATAAAGTGTTAACCTTAGTTTTGTATTTAATCCTTGTGTTCTAATAAACAGATATTTCAAAAATTAATTTTACTGGTTTAAAACAACTAAGTTCTCACTTTATATAAACTCAGAACGGTGTCTTATTGTATAGAGGTAGGATGATTTGCCGATTTTCTTCTTCAAACAGAGATTACTATGTTATGAATGCTTGCTTGATAGTCAAATATTTCAAAAACCTACCTAAATAGAATAATTATTTGAAAATTTTCCTTTTAGAACTTGAATCCAGCTAGAGGCTTCTCTAAGTTATTAGATATAGTCAGATAATTAAAAGTTTTGCTTTTGTCATTCTTTAGATTAGATATTTTAAAAAATATGATTCTTTATCAATAAGCAAATCATTTAGCTTATATTAGGTAGAAACTAAGTGATTCATTAATTAAATAAATACAAAAAGAGATACTAGCGATATACTCACTTTCATTAGCAAATATCTAAGATATTAAAGATACCATAGAAGTATAATCATATTTTAAAGTTAAGTATGATGGATAATATAATCTACTAATAGCAAACGAGTAACATCTAATAACTAATATAGAAACAGATAGCTTAGAAGAAAGATTATTTTAAAATTAATATTTAGAGTTAAAGATATTACTATGTATAGGAAGGAGTAGACTGACGCTAAAGAGTATCAAGCATCTTACGATTATTGATGCTCTTTAAATTGGGAATTAGAAAATTACATTTTTAATATTTTGCACATAGATAAAAAGTATAGTAAATAGCTATTGAGAACTGGTACTATATCCATAATACTTAAATGGCTTTATCATTATAACTAATAGGAAAGAATGATAATAACTAGTATTTTAGTTTAAGATTATTAAAGATGAAAAATTCTTAGTAATTTCACTCTTATTGAAATAATACCAATCTCTTGCATTTAAAGAATAGACAATTTCTTTTATTTCTTAGCATAAAAATAATAGGTACTATTTGAGTTTTAGTAAGCTAATACTGTATTAATGTTGGTTCTCTTGCTTTTTGATATAATAAGCATATAGCTATAGTTAGTTATGCTAAAGTTTGATATGATTATATAGAGTATTTTGATAGTAAGATAAGCAGTGTAACTTATATTTGCTTAGATTTAAGTTCTTAGGTAAAAATAAGCTTAAATGATAGTATAATAAACCCTATGCAAGATTCTTAAAGTAAGTATGCTAAATGAGAGCATTAATTTACTTGTTGCTCTGTAATCATACACATAATTCATATTGTTGGTCTTATAAAGAGAGTAATAGAAAGAAAAATCAGCTTAGAGTTAAATATATTTCTCAACAGTAGAATGGCTTTGATTTTGATCATATGAGTAGCTTGTAAGAGTTATATTGTTCTTTAGAAGGGCTAGAGAAGTAAGATTCATAAGCTGTAGTATTTTTAAGTTTTAAATTACTTTCTTCTTTAGAAATTGGATTCAAAACTCGAAATCTCTCAGCTTTTTAGATTTTATAGCAAAAAACAGAAATAAATCTAAGAGGCTAGGTTGACTTAGAAAAACTAGGATTTTACTGGATTGAGAAAGGAGTAAAAGCAGTACTTTATAAAAATAAAGATAAGAACAGAGGAGTAAGGATTTTAGATTTATAAAAGGAGCTCAGTAAATTTAGGCGGTATTAGTGTAATATACAAATTTAAACTCTGAAATAATAAATCCTCTAATAACTAAAATACCTTAAATTAAAAATTATAATACTAAAGTTTAAAAATCTTAGTATTAATAAAGACTTTAAATAAGTAAGAAAGTATCTAACTATCAAAAGATACTAATTATATCTTAGTTTAATAGTAATGCTTAAAAAGTAAATTAAAGATATTTATTTAATTAATTTAGTTATTAATAAAGATAAGACTTTTAGTCAATATCTATTATTCAAATCATTATGCCTAAACATAAAAAACTATTAACATTTCAAATTCACAATACAATTCAAGTCTTACCCAAATGGAGGATAAGTTAAGTCTGCTGACTTATTTTTTAATCAAACTTCTTAAATTACTTAGTTTTAAAATAGACTCTCAAACAAAAATAATTCATTACTGTAGCTAGATTGTTTTAAGCAAACAACGCTTCTAAAAAATGCAACAGCTAGAAGGAAAAAACCATCTTTAAAAAATATTAATTTAAGAAGAAGAGAAAAAATGAAAAATTCTAACTCTTTCATAAAATTAATTAACTGAAGGTTATTAAGTGAAGGTTAAAGAAATAGCTAAGAAGGAAAGAAATTACTAAAGTTAATAAAATTATAGAGGAATCAGGTGTTAATGAAAGTTTATTGAAGATAAAATAATTTTGCTACACAAGCATATCATTACAATTAAGTTATAATACAGCCAAAAGGAACAAATAAAAAAGATCAAAAAGAATCTTAAAGAAATAGCGAATCTAATTATTCAAAGCCAAATTTTGTTTTTAGATAATAAAATTAATTTAATAAAAGTGACAGAAACCTAAACCGGAAGAGAAAAAGTCTGTATATTATTTCAAGGTAGAAAAGATGAGCAAACTATAAGAAAGATTAAATGATAAATCTTATTATCAAACGAAATAAAAAATAAACTAAGAATAAGAGTAGAGGGCTAAATATTTTTAGAAGAGAAACTGATATGAAAGTAAAAATCTAAAATTTGATTATTATTTTAGTAAGTAAGCACAGCAAATTTAAGTGACTCATAGTTAATTAAAAATGAATTTGGTAAAAAGAGACTGAAATCTAATAAAATTGTAGAAGATACTAATTGGCTTAAAAAAAGCTAGTCAAATCCAGAAAATTTTACTTAAGAAGTTTTATTAACTTAAAAACCAAATTTTTAACTGATGTTAGAAGGAAAATGAAGTCAAGATAGCAATATACTTAATCTATAATAAAATTAATCATATAGTTAAATCTCATACCTAGTTGAGGAAACAATAGTAACAAAATGATACTGTAGAAAGATTAAGAAGGAAGTAGAAAAAGCTTAAGCTTGCAATCTTCATAACTCTAAATAAACTAAGTTGTTCATGAGCTTAAATAAATTGAAATTAAAGTCTAGAACTTGTGTAAAGAACATCAGCTTTAATTATCTATCATATGTACTTGAGATAATTAACTTGCATGTAATACTTGCCTAATATCAACTCACAATCATTAAAATATACTTATATAGGAAAAAATTAGGGTCCTATAGGAGTAAAATAAAAAAGCAGTTATTATTAAATTAAACTATGCATTTATAAGATAAAATAGCTATTTTTAGTAAAGCTTAATAACAGATAAACTAATCAAAGCTTGCTACTAGAAATACCATACTAGAAGCAAGTGAGCTAATAATTTCCTAGGTTATTCATATTTGCTAATAGTACTTTAATTAAATTTTAAGCTAATTAGATAGATCAAAAGATAAGATTAATTCTAACTTATCGAAAGTACATAATTAATAGTAGCAAATAAAATGACTATGTCTAACTCGAAGAGATTATTATAGATAAATGTGAGTAATAAGCAGGAAATAGATAGTTTATAGCACAGTTACTTAACTAGAAACTAAATTAGCAGGATTTAAATATTTAAGATTAAGTAGGTTAATATATCTATTATAATGGTTTATAAAAGATATATGGATGCAAGTTATTCAAGAATAAAAAGAAAAAATAGATAACTAAAGAAAAAACATAGAGGACTAACTATCAAATCTAAATATAATATTAACTGACTAAGATCAATAATTATTAAAATAAAAAGAGTAAAGAGAAAATTAAAAATAGCAAATAGAATATAATAGATAAAATAGAATAACCTATTAATTAATAAGCTACTTTATTTTAAGAACACAATAAACAACTTTTAAAAGAATAATTTTAAACTAAAAGTAACTTTGATAATTTATGCTTTTTTAAATTCTTAAGTATATATAAAGAATAAACTGAAAGCTAATTAAATTATAAGGAATCAATTTCCTTTAAATAGCTACTTCTTTAAATATCTTCTTAAGCTAAAAACTTGTGCTACTTATCAACTTTTAAATTTGTCTTCCGTTTGATTTCTTAAATATAAAATTAGTCTTCCACCGAGTTCGAGATCTTGTATCTTCATTCTCAGCTACTCCATTTTTAATTCACTTTTTTCTTTTTTAGATTTAGCTTACATTTCCCTTAAAATTTAATCTCTTTTGAATCTTGACTCTCAATCTTGATATTCTTTGCCTTTCTTAATCTAGATTCTGGTTATACTTATTAGGCATCTTTATATACTTCTTCTTTATTAAATAAAACAAATTCTAGTATTTATGTAAGGCTTAATGTTAAACCTTGCTACGAAACTCCTTAAACTCTTAGGTATCACCAGCTTAAATTACGTTCTTATATTATACCTTTCCTATTTAAATTACCAAAATATTGTAAAGAATTAGTTTAAGAATCCAATAGTACTTTTGGTGCTAAATATCCCGAGGAATAGTTTTTCTAAAGTAGGAAGAACTGGTTATTCTAACATATTCTAATTTGACTACATATTCTACTTTCAATAGTTGATGTATCGCTTGCGATTTAGCTAGGAAGTCTGAGACAAAAGTAGTCAAACGTCTTTAAATGTTGGTTCTGTTAATATTTTTTTATACTGAAACAGTTCTTTAAATAAGCACATTTATTAAAGTACCTAGACTAAATCTTATTACAACCTATTATATAATCTAACACAATTGCTAGTTAGCATTATCTTAGACATTAAAGTATTTCTGAAATAAATAATCTCTCTTATCATTAAACTAGCTAATAATGATTTTGTTATTTCTCTTTTGTTAGATTTAAATTTATTATTTCTATGTATTCTTTCTTATAGGATCGATCTGTTACCTCCAAATTTTTCTGCTTCTAATACTTAAAATACCTATATTTATCAACCTTATCCATATCCTATTCCTATAATTAAGGATTATTCACACATTTTCTACTTATAGATCATTAGCACTCTGACTCTCTTGATTTTATTTCCTTCTCTTTTAATCTCTTTTCTTTTTATTATCTTTCATTTAAAATGAATATGATTAATTAATAATTTTAGCTTAATTAAGAAGAAATCTTAGTATCTAGTTATACAAGCTAGTTAGATAGAAAGGGAAGCTATTAATATAATAACAAAAGACAAGCTATTATAAAAAATTAGGTATGAATGATACTAAAGCTGTAGCATATAAAATGCTAACTATAGTAAGATTTAAGTAACTTACTATTTTACAAGTTTAAAGGTAAAAGATAAAATAGATAGGGATTTAAAGCTTTCTAGTTATTAAGAGAAGAACTTTAGACTAATCAAGTAATAGAGATATATCATTAAGCATGCTTCTATAAAAGAGTAATATTGAATCCCTTATATTTCTAGTTTAGCTAATAGGGAGATATAAGCATCAAGCTAAGAGCTGTTTTATTGAAGAGCTAACTATCTAAATGATAAGCATCTTAAGTATTAACATGACATTATCAAAGTTAGAATAATTTAAGTAACTAAAATAAAGAATGCTAAAAAATCAAAAGATACCTATATTTATTTAATACATTCACTAAGTTATTAAGTCTATTACTTTTTGTTTTAAATGCTAAAAGAACTTAAGTTAGCTTGTGATGTTAAAGACCTTTCGATAGATATCTAGTCAATTATATGTACTAATGCTAAAAATCTCTAAGTATTGAATAATGTTTCAACTAGTGCATTCTTAAACTTATATTTGGGCAGAAATAAAGCCATCGAACACCCTAATGTCATAATATAATTAAAAATAAAAAAAAGAGATATAGAAGCATGCATTAGACTATAGAGTCAAGCAATGAGTACCCAATTTATTAACTTAAACTAGGAAATTTTCAAGAAAAATAATTAGATTTAAATAGAAAATACTGAGAAACTTAATCTTATAAAAGTCTTAAAAGTAAAAGGACTATAAAGTTCAACAACATTATAGAAGTAGTTATCATTTGATATTTCCTAAACAATTTTTATTAAAATAGTCGTAATATATAGCAATATTAACCTGATTTCTCTTTAACTAGCTAATAAATAAGTAGAAATATTATCTTAATTAAATTATTATTTTAGAGACTTTAACTATCAGTCAGCATATACGATAACAGTACTTTAAGTTTGCACTAGTATATATATTTAGTTCAGTATCTTCTCATAAGCTTCACTTTATATCTCTAAGCTTAATTTCAGTTATTTAAATTTAATATCTGGAAAATAGTTTAGGTAAATTGGGTAATTATGATTAGCATGAAACTAATACTTTACTTGACTCTATTTTTAATCTGGTTGGTCTAGTTCTTTTCTTAATCTTATTTTAGTTATTTTAACTATTTTATCATATGGTTAAGTTAGATCTTTTCATTAATAAGTAAACTAGTAAATGTTTATTAGTAAAAGTCTTAGATATTAAAGATACCAAAGAAGTATAATTAGTAATTAGACTAAGCAGCCAACATAGTCTGTTATAGCATAAGCCAAGGATGTTATTAATAGATATGAAGCAGATAGCTCAGAAGGAAAGATAATAAAAGAGAAAGGCATATTTATGGTAGCATTGACTGGATGTTGATTGTAAAAGATGAATGTTTATAGAAGCTGAGGTAGTAAGAGAAAGAATATAGATAGGAAATAATAATGAGATAGTAGTAAATAGATTTTGGTAAATAACTGAATACTAGTATTATAATATAATTGAATAGTGTTGTAAAAATAGATTTAAAGAATGATTTAAAGAAATGAGTTTAATCTTTAGTTTATAAGTTATATACTTACTGGTTTGCTAAAATTAATAATTATTATCTAAGAGATTACTTTATATCTTAGCTTTTAAATTAATTATGAGTCATAGCAAAAGCCTTTTTCAGAACAGTTTATTAAATCTAGTATCTTACTTCTACCTTTTATTGTTATAGAATAATATGATTTATGAATAATAGATAGCATTACAAGTTTGCTCTATATAGCATTTCGAACACCACTGGAAGATAATTACCAAGTTTAACTAACCTAAAGCTAATTTTTATTCCAAGTATTAGTTATTTCTCCTTTCCTAATACCTGCTATTATAGCTATAAACTAAAGTATAATTGTTGGAACTTAAATCTAATAGTAACTAAAAAAAGGATATTAAAGCTAAGCTGAAAATAAGAAATAAAAAACTCTATATTGCAGTTTGGAGAATAAACTTAGAAAGTAAAGTTAAATCACTAGTTATAGCAGATAGGCTAAACTCTATATGTTAAGACAAAACTTGCCTATCTATATTTAGAAAAGAGACAAAGTATGAAATAGGGTTTTCAGGCTTATTACACTTCAGACGATAAACTTACTTAGCAAATTAATTAAAAACTGGGAGCGTCCAAATAAACTTTAGAATTTATAATAATAAACTAGAGATAAAGGATAATTAGGTGAATTTTAAAATAAAAGGGTTTAGATTAACTTGGAAAGGAAAAATACCTATTAGAATAATATAACCTTGAAAAGATAAGAAAAAAGCAGAAGATTTGAATTTAATACTTATAAAAAAGAACTAGCAAATTAAGACTGTAGCCAATAAAAATACAGCTAAACTCTCTAAATTCTTAAGTTTAAAAAATGAATAAAAGAAGATTTATCAAGAACTAAAACTCTTAGTATTAAAAAAGCTATAAATGAATAAGAGCTAGTCTAACATGACAAAAGATATCTATTCACATTAGAGTGAAGCTAAAAGGAATTTTAATAACTAATTTATGTGATGATTGTGAGTAAGAAGGTATAAAGATTAATAATATCTAAGATAAAACAGATTTATAATTATTGAAGTGTAATAGATTTAGGAATTAGATACTAAACAATAAATTAAGTTTCCTATTTTCCCTTTTTAAAATTTTACTCTCCAAATTTCTTCGCTTAGACCTAGATACTCTGTGATGCTAAAGTTCTAACTGAAACTACCTAAATTTTAGACTAAAAAGAAAATTAATTAAAAGTTGAGAGAGTAGAAGAAAAGAGAAGCTGCTGATGCAGCTTATTTAGAAGACTAACAGAGTTAAACTTTTAAACTAGTATCAGTTAGCTGAAATATATGTCAATGAGAAAGTTAAATTATTAACTCATAGAGATAGAAGTCACTCAGACTAACGATAAAAGAATAACACTATTTCGGAAAAAAGAACGAAGATTTATATAAATTAACTTTATAATTATGTTGCTATGATAAATTTCATTATGTAAAAGACCAAAATAACACTATAAAAAGCAAAGCAATAATAGACTAAAATTAATTTATTTTAAGAACTCAAGAGAGATTATAAGAAGAATGCTAAACTATAAAAGTGAAAAATATGATTAAAGCTATCATTTATAGAGTTTAATTGAAAGAGATTAAAAATAATTGCTTAGCCTAATATTAAAATGTATGATAGAAGAAAAGATATTTAAACTAAAGGAGATTGGTAAATAATACAAACAATTAAAACGGAAATAAAAGTAGGAAATTATCAAAATTGAAGTTCGTAGAAGGGAAGTAGTAGGATATAACTCAAAGAAAGTATCTAGATAAGATGGCTGTTTGATATACAAAAAAAGTGAATATAGAGGATTTGGCTAATTAGGGAAATTGTTAGATCATAAAAGGGATATAGTAAGATTTGAGCTTAAAATAAATTGACTGATAAACTTAGTTAAAAACGGTATTTCAATTAAGAAAAATGGTAATAGAGTAAAGTTTTTTAAAGGATTGAAATTTGAAGGTTAATTACTTAAGGGAAATGAATATTATCGCTGAGAAAAGATTGATAATTAGCAAGCCTGTTATTAAGTTAGGAGCACTTCCTACAATAATTTAAAGATATTAAGCCTTTATTGGTACTAATGGTATGTTGAGTTTGTTTTGTACTTGAATTGGTATGTTAAATAGAGTAAATATAATAGAAGCCTGTAACTTAAGCTGAACTTAACTAACTATCTATAAAGCTGTGTAAGAAAGTATTAAGTTAAATGCTAGTTTAAAGTATTATTTGTAAAGTATTGAAGAAGGAAACATTTAAAGTCGCATAAAAGGAAAGAATTAGAATAAAAAGATATTAAAGTCAGACATTAAATCAAAATAGACTGTTAATTAAGAGATTAAGCTATTTGGTATCTGTAAGCTACTATTGAAAGGGAAAAAGTTAAGAAAAAATGAAAATGCTGAGACTTGAAAAATGAATTGTTAAGGTGATAATTTCTAAATAGTTTTAAGAAAACATAAGGCAAACTTGGGTAAGAATAAGTTTGTTAAAGATAAAAGTAAAGCAAAGATACTTTTAGCTAATAATGATATTATAAAATTACCACTTCTAACACTATAAGCTTAGCTATTAAATAGATATCTCAAGAAGATATTATTTTATATTAATCTGAAACAATCAAGAGTTATTGAAAAGTTGTTCTTAAAGATAAATAAAGAAACTTGTTAGCAGTAAGATATGATAAATTGCGAGTGACTCTAAATACTAAGAAAAAGCCCATAGATCTTTATTAAGAAAAGAGAAACAATAAAATAGAGTTGTAGCTTTAACTACTCAGACGATAAACTTACTGAGAAAATTGAATCAAAGGCTTGGATCTTGCAGATATTTAAGATTACTAATAGAATAATAGATAAAATGAAAGGAAATTACTTATACTAAAGAATATCTATATTTTCATATGAAATGGAAAGGATAAAAATGAAATGTAAAAGCATTACTAAAGAAATACAACAAATTTTAATAATTAAGAATTTTAAATTTTGAAATAAAAGATTAGCAAATTTAGGAGTTCATTCAAATTATAAAAAACATAAGCTAAACATCTAAGCATTTAAATAATAATTTAAGTATAAACCTTATCTTATTTAAAATATCATACTGAAGAATTTTAAAAGTCTTAAATCTTATAAACTTCATAAATTAGTAAGAATATATCTTACATATCAGAAGATACTTTCTTCTTTTATTTAAAGTCAATCTTTAAGGACTTAAACATACTAATCAAACATGATATCATATTAATATCTAAGTTTTACCTTTATTTCTAATAAGAAGGTGTTATACCAACATTTAGTTCTATTTGTAAAATTTTATTACTTTTAGACGTAGAATCAAATTAGAAAACCTATCAAGCGAAGATAAATTAAATCTTTTGTTTTGGTTATGCTCAAATATAAATCTTAAAGTTTCTTCAATCAAATGTAAACTATCTAAGATATAAAAAATTTAACTCCAAATACCTCTATTTTTATTATAAAAGAAGGATAAAAGCTGAGTGCAGGTGGAAACTGCAATTTGGATAAAAAAATTATTTTAGTATGAAGCAATATGAAAGTTTTGAACTATTGAAGAAAAATTAGTTAGTAGAAGGGAATTTCAGAAGAAATTATGGGAAAGAAATAGTTAATAGGGAAAGAAGTTATTGAAACTAGCAATTTAGGAATAAAAATAAGATCATTATTCTATCTATTTTTTCTTTGGCTTCTTAAGTTTAAGTAGCTGCATAAGGTATCTATCCTTTCTAAACTATTAAAAATCTAAATGTTCTCCAGCCTGCTTTTTTCTTAGTCTATCTCTAGTCTTTTACTCCTGGCTCTGAACTATCTGGGTGATACAATCTTTTGATTCCATTTTAGTGACTTTATCTTTGAGGTGAGGTTAACTTACTGCAAGATCTTACTTTTATCTCACATTTAAAGAAAGCTAGTGATCTTTGACTGGCCATATAAGTCCATTCTGCGTTATTACTATATCCAATTATAGTAAAGGAAATTGTCTTTTCTTCTAAACCAACTTTTTTTGAAGTGGTAGGGCAATTATTATAAGTTCTTTTTAAGATCAAGTTTGAAGCGATTTTCTGTATTAAGCCTTTAATCAATAAGCTGAATATTCCATACAATTTCTCTTTTATAGAATTGAAGCAGAACTAAGTTATATAATTATTAAGTTACTATTGGACTAATATTCTATAATTCTAAATTAGTTTTCACTAATTATGTGATAGAGGAATTTTAAGCTTAAATTGCTTTGATAATAGATACTTTTTTATGTCTCTTAGTATTAAATAAAATTTAAGTTTTAAAAATAATGAGCTTGGTAAGACACATAAATTAGAAAAGCTACTTCTTTATAAATCAGAGCTATTCTTTAAGTCTTCTTAAGCTATTCGTTTGCAATGCTTATCTGATTGTTTTAAGCTTACTATTTTAATTACTTGATATGACTTTCTCCTCATTAGGTACTAATCTTCTTCTTTAAAAATTCCTCAGTAGATAATTAGTTGCAACACATTTCTAGAGCAGGTAAGAAGTAGTTATATTAATAAACAAAATTACTTTGAAGAGTCTTAATTTTGTGGATTCAGCTTCTGATACAGTCTATTATCAATAAATCCTAAGATTTCATTTTCTCCTTCAGCTTTCTGTTTTAGCTTCGCTTTTTCCCTTTGTGTCTAGCTTTTAGTCTCTGTTAAATAACTTAGGTTTGATATAATGTGAATATAAAAGTGGAGATAGTAAATGATTTAGGTTTGATATTTAAAGGATTAGATGATATGAAATGATTGGAAGTGGAATGGGGTTGGCTAGTGATAGTTATAGTTATAGTTTGGAGATGTAGAATTTAGAATATCTGAATTAAATGTAGTGACAGTTTGTTATATTATTGGTAATTATGATTATCTACATTTGCACCCAATCTAGTGGCTAGCTTAAATGAAGATTTTATATTGCAAGCTTTAGTTGTAGCTTGCTTTTTAAGGTTATGTTGGTTTTTAAAGGATTGGCTAAAAAGTTGAAACTAGAATTGAAGTTTGAAGATATTAAAGATATGATGATATAGTAGCATGAATGAGTATGATGGATATGGTTATGAAAATGAGCAGATGACTGATAAGGAGTATGTTAAACTGAAGCGAGAATAAGGAGTGGTATGATGATTGATGACTTAAGGTGATGATGATTAAAGAGATAATATTGGTATAGGAAGACTATGTATTATTTAGTTAGGAATGAATATAATAGTTTAGAATATTGAGTTATTAAAAAGGAGAATTGAAGGCAATAAGATTAGATAATGATATCTATATAACTAGTTGATGTTGATTAAAAAAGAGAAATGAATTAGTATAGTGTAAGCCTTAGATTAAAATTAGTGTTTTAATAATCTTAAGCTTAATTATGAGCAATTATGTTAATTTTTTGAATGACTATTAAATTAAAGCGTCTCTACTAGGACTTTTGAAATGTATGGGATTGATTTTGATAAATAGTTGTACTTACTACTAAATAATGGTTTTTTGTTTGTGTTTTAGTTGTGTTATCTTAACTACTTATGTAGTGTTAATTGAAATAATGAATTAGTTTTAGCTTTTATGGATTTGATTAAGGTTATTATGATTTTGTATCTATGTTAGCCATAGGTATATTTCATAAATGATAATTTATTCCTATATATTTCATAAGTATAATAGTAGGGAAAATTGTTGCATTTTATTTTTTGAATTTAAAAGTAAAAACTTAGAAGGCCATAAGATTGTGGATAGGTTTATGGAAGATATGGTATAATAAGTTAGCTCTGTAGTTGATGTGTAGCAAGCATAATTACTAAAAGAGCTATTTATACATTAGAATAATAAACTTAAACTTATATGAAAATAAAGGTTTTAGTTAAATTGTCTAGTAGTTAATTCTAAATTAAATATACCATTCTAAAACACCATATAGCATCATATCAATAATCAGGCTTAATCATATACAAACCTAAAGTACTAATCATCAATACATACTTACTATCTATCTAAATCCTAACTATTTATTCAATCAGATTTACCTTACAACAAACCTTTAAGTCAACATACAAATTAAGTCTAATTTCTTCTAAACAGACTCAAACTTACAGCTGAAAAACTAAAATGCTCAATTACAGAACAACAACTTTAAATCTTATTTAAGAAATTAAGCTACACAAGATTAAGCAGATTAGAGCCAAATATTTAAATTATAGAATTCAGAGAGATTAATTTAAAGAGAGAAAGGAATATCAACCCTTTATTAAGTAGTTATTTATTAATTTAACTAAACCATCTTTATTATTATACCTCTCTGCTTCTTATTCAAATAACACTAATCAATCATCATTCAAACCTTATTAAAATACCTAAGTGCTACCTTAAATCTAAATTAATAACTAATAATTACCAAAGAATAAAATACAAAAAGATAAGATATTATTTAAATCAATAGAGTAGCTTTAAGTTAATTACTATATTTCATCATTCTAATCTAATTTCAAATATTACCATTATCTTACCAGCCATACCAAAATATTTCCCTTTTTTACATTTTGCTAAACATATAATAGTTTATGATTCAAATCTATTTCAAAATTATCATCTTAAAAATTATATAGAGAGAAGATAAATCTTTACTAATAACATCTTTAAATTTCAAATTATTAACATAAGTCTAAACTAAAAAATACATTTTTATTCAGTTATCATACAACTATTCAACTCTTTATTCTAAACCTTTAGTCTTTAACTATCAAATTGCATTTGCTAAACATTTATATCCATAAACTATTTATGCTTTCATTGAGTCTAATCTTTTTTGGATGAACTTCTTATTAATTACATCCTTAAACTTTTATAATTTTCTTTATCTTTTATAAAGCAGGTTTATATAAGGTGCTAGTCCTTTTATATCCTTTTAAGATATTAATGCAAATAACCCTTTTTTTTACTTAGTCTTTCTTCTAATTTTGTGCTTTTTAGTTCTAAATAATCTGGGTGATTCAAACTTATAAATCCATTTTTCTTAAAGGAATTTTTGTCAGAAGCAATAAAACTACAGCTAGACCTTATTTTCTGTCCCTTCTAAAGATAAAATTTAGTATTTCCTGACAATATAGCCACATTCTATATTATTAGAATATCCAATTGTCACAAGCAAATTATCTTTTCTTTATAAGCTAACTGTTTTAAATTGGTGGGGGTAATTCTTCTATATCTGTATCAGTTAAGATTAATATTCTAGTTGATCTTCTGAAGTGAATCCATATTATCGCTAAGTTGAATGTTCCTTCAAACTCTCTTTTTTATAGGATTGGAATGCAAACTCAATTGAGAGACTAGTGAGCTACTGTAAATTGCTACTCTATAATATAAAATAATTATTACTAGCTATATAATCACTTTATGATAAAAGTACTTTGATGATTGTTGCTTTTTTAAGTTTCTTAGGATTAATAATATTTAAATTTAAAGCTAATGGAGTCGGTAAGACTATTAACTTTGAAAAATTACTTCTTGATAATTTATCGCTATAAGTCTTCCTTATCTATCTCCTTGAGCTGCTTTTCTAAATATTACTGAAGTTAATTACTTGGTGAGATTAAAGTTTCAGTTTAAAGCAATTTAGATAAGACTAATAATATTAATTAGCTTAAGAGAATTAAAGATAATAGAAGTATAGTATCTAATATATAAGTAGTAACTAGTTATTGCTAATAAAGACAAGTTAATAGTTATTATATAATCCTTTATTAAAACTAGTCTCTTTATTATCCTAAGCTTTACTATCTACTATCTTCTTTATTCTTTATATCTTACTAAATAAGGTTAAGTTTTGATATCATTATTATAGCTATTCCTATATGTTTCTTAGGTGAAAGCAAATAAAACATTAAAGCTCTGAGTTTCTAAGAGAAGTCTAACTATATTAGTACAGTCTAAGGTATGCATTGAGACTGGAACTTTAAATGTGTCTAGAAGTTATAATAGAATGTTCTATACCTTGTGATTAAGTATTTGCAGTTAGGATTTTTAAAGTGACTTAGTCACTACAATTTAGTAAGGTATCATAAGAATGAGGTAGCTATTACTTTGATTAAAAGCAGCTAAGTTACTTAAGGTTTAAGGATTAATTATTGAGGAAATGTTGCTGAAACCTAAAATTGGGAATATATATGCAGTTTGAAGAGATTTAGATTATAGAAGAGTAAAGTAATAAATAGCAATTCTGTAAGGAAAGAAAAAGAAATAACTAACAAATCAGCATTTATAGTCTTAAAATTTTGCTTCTAGAGGAAAATTCTTCTCAGCAGGAGAAGTTAGAGATAGTCTGGAATTCTTCAGCAGATAAAGTTAAGAACTACAGAAAACATTGATTTGATAATTGAATAATAGTGGTGAATCGAGTGTTAAAATAATGAGTGAGTGTAAAATGATGCATAACTGAATAATAGTGTTTTGAGCATTATGAGTGATTGAAAATAATAATGGTAATGATTTAAAAAGGATTAGTGATATTATATTTGATTGGTTGAAATAGTAGTAATAAATTGGGTAGTTCATTACACTATAGATAATTATAAAAAGGATAATTAATTTAAAGATATAAAACATTCAAAATATTTATTAGATATCATCCGTGTGGAAATTTTAATACACGAGAACCATGCTGGAGAGTATGGCAGGCCATTCAATTTTCTGTCCTATCAGCTTTCGATTGTAGTGTATTGGATTACCATGGCAGTGACAGATAACAGAAAATTAGGGTTCGATTCCGGAGAGGAAGTCTGAGAGACGGCTACCACATCACAACATCAAGGAAGGCAGTAGGCACACAAATTACCCAATCCTGACTGAGAGAGATAGTGACAAGAAATAACGACAACGGGTTTCGTCTCGGTGATTGGAATGATCACAACGTAAAAGCGTTAGTGAGAGCCCACTGGAGAGTAAGTCCTCCAATTTTGTTCTAGAGGTCTTTAAAAATATAGTATACATGAATTAAGGTTGGTTTTAACCGAAATCCCATCATAAATTTAAGGAAAAAAGCTGAAGTGAGCCTAGATTTTGAAATAGAATAGTTAGCTTGTATATGAAATGTAATAAGTTGCTTATTTGGATGATTTGTTGCTAAAGCGTCTAATTTGGGGCAGAAAATGGTTAATATAGCAAAAGTTGAAAAAGTGTTCATGATAAGCAGATAAAGTGATTTGCTTTTGATAGTTAAAACTTTAAGAACAATGCTGTCAAAGATCTTATCTTTCGATTGATTTGACACCTTGAACTAAATAGATCTAACAAATTATCATCTTAAAGACTAAATTTTTGCTTCCGTGCTTAAATAGTTAATTTATTAGTAGCAGTTATATCCTGCATGTTCAATCGCTTAAAATTTTGTCTTATTTAATTCTAAGGAGAAAATCTAAAATGTGCTAGGCTAATTTAAGATTAATAGTAGATAACTACGATTAGATAAAAGCAGCAATTAATAGATTCTTATTTTCCTTCTGTAATATTTTAATTTTTTCCAATATTAGCTCAAATTAATGATTGTGATTAGTTATTAAGCAGGTTTTATATATAAGTTAATTATCTTTAGAACATATTAATTACAATACTATTTGATGCTCTTAACACAAGTTATAAATTTTAGTTTTCATAGTTTTTAGTTAATATACAAGTTTATTTTATTTTAACTTAACATCAAGACAGAATATAACATTATTCCTCTTATACATTGCATTTAAACATCACTACCTATACATTACCACTTAGACTATTAATCTCATTAAACCCATCATCACATATAACACAAATCCTTACATTTTAAACATTTTTAATCATTAAATTAATTATAAGAAAATAAATAGCTTTAATTATATCCTTATAATTAGATAATCCATAGACAAGCAATTTATTAAGAGTTTAAATATTATTAAAGAGAATGCTTAATTAAATAATATTTATGACTCTATCATAACGTATTCTATATGCTTTTTGTGGATAACCTTAATCTTTTATGATAGTTTTATTAATATTCAATTAATTTAAAATTCAATTCACAAATTACAAATTAATATCTTACAGAGAAAGCTGCTAGCGTTATCTCTGCCAAATGGCATTTTTAGTTTTAGTTCTTATTTCTTATTGAACAATTTCCATTTTAGATTTCATGCTTTTATCTAACTAATTTAATTCCAGAGGTTCAATATTTTACTATTTATCTACTTCTTAAATTTATCTTTATCATTTAAATACTCTTTTCTTTTACTCACCCAGCCTTTTTTCTTATTTTATTATTAAAAATTAGCTTGCTGAAATGAGATTTCAACACCTTAGATATCCTTGTTAAACTTAAGTAACTTTTAATGTAGTAATTAACTAACCAAGATCGCATAGTTAGAAGATCCTCCAGTTTGCATATTTTCTATCTTTTATTCCATTTCTGAAAGCAATCTTCTATTTTCATTGATATAATTAGCATTCTTATTACGCCTTCTAATTACTAGATATCCTGCAAAAAATTCTTAGAATAAAATCTATTTAATAAATACTATAAAAGGCCTATTTTAGCTTTCTTTAGTATTTGATTTTAATTAAATTTTAGGAATTTATTCAATAATTGAACGTAAAAGTTTAAAAAATAAAACAGTATTTTATAATATATAAATACCGCCCAAATTTGTTTGACTCTATTTAAAAGTTAAAATCTTTATTTATCCGCCTTTTTCTTGATTTCTCAAGTTTATTTTGCTTCATAGGTTATAATCCTTTTAAGTACATCAAGATCTTTCTACTATCTAATCTAATCGACATCATTTAAAACCTTGATCTATTAGCTCTAAAATATCTTATAGCCCCAGTTTTGAGTTTATCATGAGAATTTTATCGAAGTTCAGCTTTATTTTTTTAATTATCCCTTCTAAATATAGATCTGTAAATTTTTCATTAGCATTTAAGATCCCTCCCATGTCTTACATGTTTATTGAAGCAAGCAGCTTAAATTTATCTTCCTGCATTAAATTTTGAAAGCAGTATTATAATTCTCGATGTTTTTCTTAATATTAATAATAGAATCATTTTTCTACTGAGAAATTGCTTACCCACCAAATTTACTATTTCTTCAATTACTCATTTTACAGCCGCAAAAAGAGTAATTTTAAGCTAAAAGTATTATTGATACTTGATGCTTTTTTAATTCATTAATATATATAAAAAATGAACTGTAACCTAATTAAGTTAAGGAATGTTTTCCTTTGAATAATGCTTCTCTAAATATCTTTTTTAACTTTTCACTTTTGCTATTTATCAGCTTTTAACTTTAGTCTTCAGATTGGTTTCTTAATTATAAATTTACATCCAATAAGTTCAAGATCTCGTAATCTTCTCATCATTCCATTTTTACTTCGCTTTTTAAGATTTATCTTATATTTCCCTTAAAACTTAATCTCGTTATGAATCTTGACTCTCAATCTTGATATTCTTTGCCTTTCTTAATCTAGATTCTGCTCATACTTATTAGGCCTCTTTATATACTTCTTCTTTAAGAAACATAGCAGATTCTAGTATTTATATATGGCTTAATGTTAAACCTTGTTACAAAACTACTTAGACTCTTAGATATCACCAGCTTAAATTACGTTCTTATATTATATTTTTCCTATTTAGATTACCGAAATATTGTAAAGAAGTATTTTAAGAATCCAATAGTACTTTTGGTGCTAAATATCCTGAGGAATAGTTTTTCTAAAGTAGGAAGAACTGGTTATTCTAACCTTTTCTAATTTGACTACATATTCTACTTTCAATAGTTGATGTATCGCTTGCAATTTAGCTAGCAAGTCTGAGACAAAAGTAGTCAAACGTCTTTAAATGTTGGTTCTGTTAATCTTTTCTTATACTGAAACAGTTATTTAAATAAGCACATTTATTAAATTACCTAGACTAAATCTTATTACAACCTCTTAAATAATCTGTCATAATAACTAGTTAGAGATATCTTAGATATTAAAGTATTTCTAAAATAAATAATATCTCTTATGAATAATTAAACTTATAATGTATTTTGCTACTTCTCTTTTATTAGATTTAGATTTACTATTACTTAGCTTTCTTCTTTATTGGATCTATAATTTATTTTACCCTCCAAATATTTTTTGTTCTAATACTTGAATTGCTTATAATTATCTACCTTATGTATGTTAAATTTCTATATTTAAGGATAATTAAAGTATTTTCTACTTATTGGATATTAACAGTCTAATCCTCATTATTTATTTTCCTTTTCATTTAATCCTTTTTTAATTTCCTTCATTTAAAAACAATATAATTAATTTATAGTTTTACCTTAATTAAGAAGACAAATCTAACTATCTAGTTTAGTAAGATAGTTAGATATAAAAGGGTAACCATAAGTATAATAAAGAAAAGTGATTTAATAAAATATACTATCAATGATACTTTACTGTAGCATATCAAATGCTAAGCAGTTTATATCTTTAGTTTATATTTTATAGAAATGAAGCTACCCAATATTTAAATATCAAAATATAATTCTAAATAATAACAAAAAGAGATATAGGAGCATGCATTATACTATAGAGTCTAACTACAAGTCATCCACTCATTAATTAAAACTAAGAAAAGATCAAGTAGAAAAATTAGATTTAAATACAGAAACTTATTCTTATGGAAGCCTTAAGAATAGAAGGTCTGTTAAGCTAAACAACACTATAGAAGAAGTTTCTAAACATATTTCCTAAGCAATTTTCATTCTAATATTCGAAATATAAAGTGGCATTAACTTTATTTCTCTGTAGCTAGCTAGTTAGGAAGTAGAAAGATTATCTTAATTAGTTACTTATTTTAGTTACTGAACTATCAGCCAGCATATACGTTAGCAGTAATTTAAATTTGCACAAGGATACATAATTAGTCCAGCATCTTCTCATAAGCTTTACTTTGAGTCTTTAAGGTTAGTTTTAGTTAGTTACATTTAATATTTGGAAAATGCTTTGGTAATAAAGCAGTTATTATTATAATTAAGATAAACTTTACTTTATTCAGCTTTAAAGCTGCTTAGTCTAGTTTCTAGTTCCTTAATTTTCTTTTAATATCCTAATCATTTTATCATATTGCTAAGTTAGATCTTTTCATTAGTAAGTAAACTGGCAGATTTATTATTAGCAAAAGTCTTAAGATATTAAAGATACCAAGAAGAATAATTAGTAATAAGATTAAGCAGCCAACATAGTCTGTTATAGCTTAAACTAAGGATTTTATTAATAGATATAAAGCAGATAGCTCAGAAGGAAGATTTATAAAAGGACTAAAAAGAATAATGAAATTATATATTAAAGAAGCATTATGAAATTCATACTCAAGTAAGAATTTAGATTAAACATAATAAGAGAGAAAGGCAGATTCATCCTAACATTACAAAACTGGACGTTCATTAGAGAAAAATTAACGTTTATATTATTTAAGTTCAGGTACTAAGAGAAAGAATATAGATCAAAATAGTAAATTATAAAGAAGAAAACTAGATATTAAAAAGTGGATAGATTTGCGTTAATAACTAAGTATTAGTTTTAGTATTATAATATTGTAAAATTAATACTCTTATAAAAATAGATTTAAGCAAAGAATGATTTAAAGATATCAATTTAATTTAATGTTTATAAAGTTATTAAATTACTGTTTTGCTAAAAATAATTATTAACATCTAAGAGATTACATTAAGTCTTAGCTTTAAAATTAATTATGAGTTATAGCAAAAACCTTTTTCAAAACTGTTTATTTTACCAGCTTTCTTATTTCTACTTTTAATTACCATATAATAGTAGGATCCATGAATAATAGATACCCATTCTCTTCTTTTTTACTTCAAATGATGCTTCATGAATAAATTTGGTCACTATCTAATTACCAACTGAGTAGGTTGTTTTTATTGCTACTTCATTTGAATGTATTAGAATTAACTTTCTTCTTCTATAATTTTAAATAACCCTATCTTCAATTCTTGATAGTCTAATCTTACTATCTTATTTAAATTCTTTAGCTAGATAACTTTCAATAGCTTTCATATATTCTTTAATTCCTTTATAGCGAAGTTATTATATGCAACAATTAACTTAACCTAAATAGGATTTAGAAATACATTCTAATCATTCTGAATTTAATATTGCATCTCTTAAACTTACTCTAAACTGCTGAGATTGTACAATATTAACCTTAATTCTTTAAATTTTTTTCCCTAATTCTGCTTAATTTAGTTTCTATTAGATTAACTTTTTGGTGCTCATCTTGTTTCTTACAACTCCTAGTCTTGATATCTCTTATCATGATTGTATCTTTGTCCTATATAATATCTGGAACAGCACTGGAAGTTATTTACCACACTTAATTAACCTAAAGCAATTTTTAAAACTTATTTACGCATATCCTATTTCTCCTTTCCTAAAATCTCAATTATAATTTTTAGCCAGAATATACCGCCTGAAGCTTAAATCTAACAGCAAGTCAAAAAATGTAATGAAAGCTAAGGTAAAAATGAAATAATAAGTTTTATTACTTTAAATTTAAGATTGAGATTAGAAAGGTAAGTAAAATAGCCATTAATAGTAGATAGGATAAACATATGAGTGACTGCTAAGAGAAGATATATATGATTTAGCTTCTTAAATATCTTTATAATATCAACTTTAAATTAAAAATCAAGAGCAACACTATAGAAGAAAAAGTAGAATCAATAACAGGCTTTTCTTATTATAAGCCTTATAAAGTGTCAAGCAAATATTTTATAATTAAATATAGTTAAATTAAATAGACTTAAACAAGGCTAAAATAGGAATTATTTTTAATATCATAGCAGATATTAAAAGAAGAGTGCTGATCTAATAAAGGTGATAAGTAAGTTTGAAGCTACTCTGTTTCGATTTTACTTGAAAGAGAAAAAGAAATTATCTTAACCTAATATAAACTGCATGAAAAGAGAAAGGGTAAGCAAATTGAAGGAAGATTAATGGATAAGCCTTAATCCAGAGACAAATAAATTAGCAGCTTAAGATTAAAATTAAATTCAAAGAATTTAAGAAAAACTAACAGACCTAAGAGGGTAAGTTTTCTTATTTAGGATTATTTTTTAAACCAAACATCTAGAATTATCTTCTGTCTAGATTAGGACTAAGATCAGCTTGTTAAAATTAATAAAATAAAATCATAGAAAATAAATAAGTTCGCTAGGTGAACACTGAATCAGCTTTGAAAATGTTTTACTATAGAAGTGAAATGAAGAATAAATAATAAATAAATATAATATCTTATATTAGTTAGACTTTACTCTATTATTACATAGATACCTAATATTTGTTTTTTGCTAAATATGCTTTTAATATAAAAGGTTTTTGAAAACTTCTATGAATCATTATTAATGTTTTTTATACCAACATCATAAATTATATGCTACTTACTTTTTCTTCTACTAAAGAATTTGGAGAAAGGATTATTTGCTTGCTATCATGATTATTAAAAAAGCATACTTTTATAAATAAAGAAGTTTAAGATTATATGTTACCAATCTAAATAGCCAAGATTTTATGCCTTATTAGTTTTTTCTTTTTAGATATATTAACTTCTTAGAAAAGGCTTCATATCTCTGGCTTCTGTCTTTTTTATTTGCATTTTTAAAGTTTTAAAGGCAATTTCCTTTTATTTTAGAATTAAAGCTCTCCTTTATAAAAATCTTGGCTGAATTAAGCAGTATTATTAATTAAGGAAAGGGAATGATTATTGGGTATTAATGAATATAATAATAGGAATATGACTTACTAGAATCTAAATAATAATAAGAATATTTATTTGAAATGCTAGTTAAAGATAACTAGATTAATTAAGATTATTAAAGCTTCTAAATAAAATAGTAGAAATATTAATGAGACTAACTAAAATCATATTCTAATTGTATCATCTTTCTTTAACTTTATTTTAAATCTCTAGTTTTAACTTTTCATTACTAAATAAAATAGGCTGCTTTTTATATTTCTGAACCATCTATTTACATTTTATTTACTTTAAGAATGTAAATTTACCCACTACTATCCTTTTCATTATGCCTTTTAATTATATTGGTAAATATTATTAAAGACTTTCACACTAAAACCAGTATCTTTAAGATCTTCTTTTTTGCAAGGATAAAATTTAATTTTTGGCGCTATCTTAGATTTATTTAAAATCTACTTGGATTTTGTAATGCTTTTATTTAAATTTTACATTTTTCTCATATAAATGCAAAATACAAAATTTCTTTAGATAGCATTAGATTAATTATCTAATTTTGCTTTATTTATATCTGCGCTTTTTTAGAATTTTCGCCTTTACTTTCTTGGTTCTTTCATAAATAACTTTTTCTATATTTTTCCAGTTATAGAAAAACCTACTTTAAGATTTTGTAATAGAAGTGTTGTTTTTCTTTATTTGCTTATAGCATCTTAAAATTTTATTGAACAAATCCAAAAGAATTTTCTTAAGTTTTTAGTTTTCCTCTAATAAAAATACAAAATGATATAAGAACTATCTTTAACTTATCCCTAATTGCTTTGTCTGGCTTGTTTCTGAATATTGTATGTCTAATATATCTATGAAAGTTGATATGGTTTACACTAAATTGATTTGATTAGTGTTGTGTAAGTTTTGTATTTGTAAATAGTATTTTTGATTAGTGAATTTAAAGTGAAATAAGTAAGTTTGACTAATGATAATGAATATATTGAATTAGTAGTTACTATAGCATTATTAAGGATTACTAAAGAATTAAAGCTTTTTTAATTAAATAGCCTTCTACTATTGATTATTATGCTTTAGTTCTAATTTTTTAATAGATCTCTTTAATTAAAGGTTAGCCTCATTATTTATGTTTCTTAATTACATTTAACTATTACATTATTAAAGAAACTAACTTTTGCTTCTTAATTTTAATATTATACTGTTGTTAGTTACTAAAAGAGAGATATAGAAACATATGATAATCTTCTGAGTTAATTAAAATATTATAAAATAGAGCTTCCTATAAGAGTTTAAAGGAATAGATTTACTAATTTAACTAAATAGATAGCCAACATTGTTTCTTCTTTTATATCTTTCCAACCTTTTTATTTTACTACCTCTATTCATTATTTCAAGCTTGATAGATCTGAAGTTTTACTTATGAAAGTTTCTGGAATTTAAATTTAAATTTCCAGTTACTGCCACAAAGAATTTGAATGGTTTGAGATGTTTTGTATGAATCTAAGTTGTAACTTGATTATATTTTGCTCTAATTAATTAGTGGATGCTAAACAATATAAATATAAAAGGAGTTAACTTGAGGCTTGCTATTAATAAACTCCTGTTTCTTATAAGTGCAAAGGTTAAAGATTTGAAGTTACTAAGGTTTTACTCATTCTTAATTTTGTTCTTTATAAATAAAAATCTAAAAATTTGATATCTTAATCTTTAGCTTCAAGCAATATTTAAAATTCTGTTAATTTTTCTTTTAGATTCTTTTCCTCTTAGTGTCTAAAGAGAGCAGGCTAATTAAGCTATTTTCTATTTTCCATATTCTATACATTTTGAAAGCTATAATAAAAATATCAAAACTAGCTCTAATTGTTTCTATTTGTTCATAAGGGTTCTCTCTATTTAAATATCTTTTATTCCTTTAAATCTGTTTTTTTCTAAATGGCTTTTAACTTATTAATTGACCTCTCATTATTAAAATAACTTATGAAGTCTTCTGTTATAAGTTACTTCTTCATCATTTTACATATTTCCTTTCTTAATCTTAAGTAAAATCCTTTCTATCTTATTAATGCCTTATATTCTTTAAGATTATTAAGTTTAACAATAAACCTTATTTTTCTACTGAGTCTTTTATATTCTAAGCTATTTTCTCTAAAATGCTACTAGCTCCTCTAATAATTTTCCTTTTATTATTTCTCTAGATTTACTTCTTTGTCACCCTGATTTAATAAGCTCTGTCTACTAATAAATGCTTTCTATTATTTATTTTTTGTTAATTTTAGCTTTAAAATTAAGATTAAGCTTCAAGAAATGCCTAAAATATATATAAAACTAAATGAACTAGCCCTCTGATTCAATTAATTACTTAGCAAAACTAACTTAGCACTCAAATTAAGAACTCATCTAGCGTCTCTCATAAGCCATGCTCTACTATTACCTCAGTACCCTGCATTCCATATTATATAGCATTATCTTTAATCATTTTACTTTACTACCATACTTCAAAGGCTGCATTTTAGCAAAGCAGGTTTATTCTGCATTTAGTAAGTAAAAGACATTTGACATCACTTAGACTGCTTTCTTATAAGGGTTAGTTCCTTTTTTAAAAAAGCTTATTATAGCCTAAAAGACAAGAATGATGCTAAATTCTTATATTGGTCTAAGAAGAAACAGCTTAGACAATATAGCATAAACATAAGTCTTAATAGAGAGAAATTTGAAAGGTTAAGCAAGCTTATTTATTAATGGTTAGATTAATATATAGGTAAAAGCATTTAAAAAGAGACTAGTAACAGCATTATATAACGCTTTCATCAATATAAATAAGCATTAAGGTTGCGTACACTATTCAGGTTGCTAGAGCAATTAAAGCTAGATTAAGTAAATTGAAGGGTCAGCTTAAGCTATTATATTAGAAACAAAGCAGCTGATAATTAAGCAAATCTTTAATAATTAGCTTAAATAATTTTAGCATAGTAATTAAATGCAAAACTAGAGCGAGGGATACAAGCTAGAGTAGCAAGCAGATTAAGAAAAAAACATCTTATATGTAAAGAAGATAATTTGAAAGATTGTAGGAGAAAAGGAATAAATAAATAAGAATTTTAATTTTAGCATTCAATAGAAGTTTAGCTAAATAGTACCAAGAACACAAACAAGTACTTGATTTTTATATTTAGTTTGAGTAAAAAGATACAGAATTAAATTATAAAATGAAGATATCCTTTTATAAGTTGCTAAATTCAAAAATATCTTTAAATGATACATAAATAGTTTTAAGAATGTTGATTCATGATAAAACTTATTTATCTTTTCTTACCTTATCAAATCAACTTAATACAAAAACTTCATTCTTTTGAGACTCCCTTTAATACATTTTAACATTTCTGTTTCTAATTTTGTATACAGTTTCCTTTTTCTAAATAGCTTCTCTTTCATCTGCTTTATAAGTAATAGTATATTAAATAGCCTCAAATATGCCATAATTCCGTTTGGAAGCTCCTCTTTTATATATTTTTCTTGGAGGGTTTATTACCCAACAATATTTAAAGATATTAATTAACTTAATATCAAAAAACCAGTTTAGTTTATCTGTTATAACCTTAGCATTAAAAATTTTATTTCATTTCTTAGATACAAATTAGAAAATCAATTTTTTGCTCTTAGGTAGTAATTTATAGCTTATTTAGCAAAGAATCCTAAAGACTCTTTGTATTTAATTTATTTATTATAGCCAAGCATTAACGACTCTTAATTAAACTCTATTGATATATGCCTAATTTTAGAAGTTAAGCTAATTAAACTATTATTTCAGCCATTCTATTTAACTTTTAAAATTAAACTTGTTTATTTTAAACACTAAGGATAGTAAGCTTTATCTAGTAGCTTTTTCTAATTTTAATTCCCTGCTACTTGATTTAGGATTGATAATAATTCTGCTTATTGTTTTAGAGATTTAATAATCTTTAGTTTAATATCTTTAGTAAATTATCTCTTAAGATCTTTCAGGCCAGATTAGATATTTCTTAGTTTATGATTTTGCTTATATGTTATGTTTATTTAGTTTAAGAGATACCAATCTTAGAGAGTTCTAACTTAGTTCAGGAATAGTATTTAAATCTTTTATTTCTGCATTTTATATTTTCTACACGAGGTATAATCTCCAGCTATTGCACAGAAACACAAAGTATTCTGAGATTGCTTGTATTATTGCTAAGTTTAGCTTAGTATAATTTTGTCTTTGTTATTATATAGCTAATTATTATTTTTGCTTATAACTTCATGCTATTCAATGTATTAAATGTATTCACTTAGAATTAAGAAAGCTTTTCTTAGTTATAAGCCTCACGTTCTTATTAATTTCTAATATTCTCTAATAGCTTTACTAGAGTAAATATTTACTCTTGAGTATTTAGTTGCAAGTCTAAGATAATAGCTGTATTGATTAGCTTAGACTTGTAGTTTGGCTATTTTAGTAGATGTTGATGATAATCTTATTTAAAACTTGATTACAAGACTCTATTGGCTCTCTTTCTTATTCATATATTGCAGAAGTTTGTTGCTAGAATAAGCCTTGTTAGTAATGAACTAAAGCTGTATTGTAGCAATAATACCCCTTATGAATTAAGAGTATATTTGAATTATAAGGTAAAGTAGGATAAGAGTGATTAGATTAATAAGAGTATTTCTAGTAGACTGTTATTTAAACTAGGCTATTATAGTTATTTATCATTTAAATATCTATATCTATTATTCTTCTCTTTATCTTCTATCTTTAATATTCTCTATCTATAACTATCTATACTCTACTAAACTGTCACTGTTATTAAAAAGCTAAGCTTCTATATATAATTCTATAGTCTATTGCTGTCTATTAAATATAGCTAGTAAAAAGACCTGTATGTACTAAATAGTAGCTTTCAATTCTAAAAACTAATATAAAAGTATACTTTATTTATACCAACAGATCATAAATACAATTAGCCGCTTCTTTTAAAATCCATACCTTAGACTTAAGCTTAGTTTCCTACAAAATACCAATCAACCAAATTTTAAGTTAAGATATTAATAAAGATTAAAAAAATGACTGTGCTAAGTAATGCTAATCACTAAAATAAACCTAATTGACTTTAATAAAACATAATCATAAGGAGCTAGTAACTAAGCAAGAAGAAAATAAGTATTAGTTAATTAAAATCTAAATTATTAGAATGCTCTTATCTAAGGGTTACTAATAATACTATACCATATAATAGCTACTTAAGAGTTTATGCTTCATACTTATAGATAGTAGTATAGATCTTAAGAATAAGATTAAGTCATAAGTAATAAGAGTCAGTTTAATAATACAATCAGTAGTTAATAATCATCATATACAAATTATTATTATTATAATCTAGTATACCTAAATACTTCTATCAATGTAGCTAATAATAAGATATAATCTTAATCATAAGTAATCTTACCAACAGAATTAACAGTAATCAACAATACAAATTACTCAAATCATACCAAATTTAATAATACAACATCAAACACTTAATACTACTATTATTATTCCAACTAACTACTTCTATATTATTTATATTCACTAACTATAATCCATTCTGTCCATCAAAAACTTTATCACTTTTAACCAACTTATGGAATATATCAAACAAAAACCAAAGTAAATAGAGATAAAAACTAGAAAATCCCTAAAATATCCAAAATATATGTTGTAATAGCAAATAATTACTAGAGAAAGAAATAAATAAATACCAATTTAAAATAAATTTAATCTCCGAGACTAACTCAATGTCACTTTTTCTTGTCACTATCTTACTCAGTCATGATTGGGTAATTTTTACGCCTGCTGCCTTCCTTAGATGTGGTTATCGTCTTTCAAGCTTCTTCTCCGAATTGAACCCTAATTCTCCGTTACACGTTACTGCTCTGATAATCTAATATTTTACCATTGAAAGTTGATAGTGTAGAAACTTAATGATCTGTCATACTTCTTAGCATAGTCCTTGTGTATTATAATTCCATTTGTAAGATATCTAATAAACATCTTTTAGTTATTTGTTCCTTCTAGTGTTACTATGATTAAGTATCTAGAATACCATCAAATAAACTATCACTGATTAATGATCTATTCGCAGTTCCACAATTCAATACTAGCATTTATACAGAATGGCTTAGACTAAGAGATAAGAATCCAACTACATGTAGGATCAACCAGATTTATTTCCTTCTTTCCTTCTTTCCTTCTTTCCTTCTTTCCTTCTTTCCTTTTGATCTTATTTTTCTTTATACTTTTTTCCAGTTTTTTGTTATAAGTATTTTGACTATCTATTCTCTTTTCTAGCCTTTGACCTCAATGAATTTTAAAGATGATATAAAAGTTTGATAGACAAAAGCAAGGTAAATGATTTAGAGGTAAAAAATGAAAGTGTTATTAAATAATCTAAGCAATTAAGATCTATTTTATTATTCTTCTTAAATAATTAAATTAAATACTTTCATTTTTACAGAATTGCTCAAAACTAAAGACTGTTGACTTAAAAATATTTTAATTTATAGTAAATATTAGATAGAAGTAGAAAGATAAATATTATAACTTAGTCTCTTATAAAGGCAATAAAGTCCATTAAATATCATTAAGCTTAAAGTTAAAAGGTAATTCTTATTAAAGTTCACAGTAGAATATTTTATGCTTTTAATTACTATACGATGTATCCCATTAAATAACTTAGTAGAAGAGGTTTTGCTAATAACCATGTACCCTATAACTTTTAATATAGCTTGGTTTTATAATTAAAACTAATCAAAGTAACTAAATCTAAACTAATGAAATGCTTTAATTTTTAACAATCTTATTATTTTTACTTTTTTTTGATTTAATTTAAAATCTAATTATTTGGATTAAAAAATGTGCATCATTTATATTAATATTGAATATCCAAAAATCCATTATTTAGAAACTTTTTTTTAATTAATAAATTTCTTCGATAAGAAATTTAATGGCTTGCTTTATAATAATAAGATTAATATATAAAATTAGATAACGCTTTCTTTGAACTATTTTATAAAAGTTTGATTAGCATAATTTAATTGAATAATAGTAAATATAATATGTATTAATATAAATTTCTTATAATCAATATTTATAATTTTAAGTATTTGCTTACTGACTTTTAAGCCATTTCTATATATGAAAGGTTTGGTATGATAGTTAATAAAACTTTAAATAAAATTATATTTTAAACTAGTAGTTGAAATCTATAAAGTGCTGATCTGGCTTTTTTCCACTGTAGTTTCAACTTAAAAATATTAAATAATTTAAAGATTTTATGATTGATACTTATTAAATGCTTTATGTGCTTTAATGAATTTTCTTAAAATAAATTCATATATCTGTCTGTTAAAAATATATTTATTATATAATTAAAAGTATAATAAAAAGAGAGAAATTTGCTATTTTAATACGATTAGAAGTTAAAATTGGTTAAATTTTAATTTGGTATAATAAAAAATAGAATAGTTAAGGCTATAAAAAGAGATAGCTTTAAAGTTATTATAATTTTAGCAGAATAATTAATACATTTCAAGGACTATGGCAAGAGAAATAAGACTTAACTGCTTTTGAAACTTCCATAAGATTAAGCAAATTAAATTAAAACTCATTCGCGAATGTATAGGAACCGAAATAGCATTAATATTAAAGATTATGAAATAGAACTACTAAAGTAACTCAGAATCGAAAGTGTAATATTCTTTTATATAGAATAAAAAAGCTACAATAAATATTAAGCATGTGAGAAAATAATATCTTACTACTAATATCAACATTTTTCTATAGAGAATAATCAATTTAACCATGAAACAATAATAAAAAATTAACTTAAAATTTAATGTAAAAATAAAAATTTTCTGACTTTATGGCTTTTTTATATAGTTAACTTGACTATAATAATTTAAATAACTTGTAATGATTATTTAGATCATATAAAGAATTAAAATTAACTTTAAAAATGCATATAAATTATTTTATAAATTTAATTAGTAATATATTTAATTTATAAAATAATAATAATAAATAAATTAAGTGAATCTATCTTTATTAGGTTAACAACTTCAGTTTTATTTGTTCGTATAAAATTTTTGCTGTCTCCTTTGAAACCATTCATAGATTTTTATTCTTCGTTTCTTTAATTCAATCTTCATCTTATTCTGAAGGCTATTCCTTATCTTCTCCTCTTAGTTCTATTTTTCCTGCAGCTCCTTGTTTTATTTTCCTCATTTATATATGTTCGCTTCCATTATTGATCAATATTCAGTTTTCTTCAAAGTTTTTGATTCTATCTTTACTTAATCTTAAACTGTAAATATTACCTTACTAGGTGTCCTTTTCTTTTGCAGAATCAACATCTTAATATTTTTCTCAGTTTACAGATGTAATTAAGTTTTATTCCTTCTAAATTTCCATAAAATCTTCATTTTTTAGTTTTTCTAGATTGATAATTGTTAACACACAGTAAAATAATTGAATCTTTATTCTATTTTTTATAGATGAAAACTTACTTCTAGATTTTCCGATTTGTTACTTAATTCCTTTTTTAATTAGCTATTTTTCTATTTGATTTTTACTTCAGTTTATAGTAAGGTCCTAATTTTTGTTTAGCCCTGAGATTTGAAATTTCAGAGTTTTATTTTCCAAGAAAATTGTTATATTTTTATTGATAATCCATTTTTAGATTATTTGTCTAAGACTTTAAAAGGAGTTAAATAAATTTATAATATTTATTCTATAAACATATATGAAATTTTCTTATATGTAATTATTATAAATTTTAAATATTTTTGTATAACTTAAATAGAATTATGTAAATATTTTAATAGAGGGATTATATTTTATTATTGCTAGTTTAAATTATATTTTATAGAAAAGTCTTTACTTTATCAAACTTCTTATTATCATTAAACAGATAGAATTACTCAAAAAGTATGAGGATAAACGGGTGAAATTTCTTTATGGGATAAAGGAATTGATTAGAATATAGAAATTGAATAAAGTAAAGTAATAAGCATTTTAAAACTTGAATAAGATGCAAGGATATTTTATTTATTATTTTAAATAACTAAAAAAATCTTTTCCAAGATTCAAATCCTCTTCTTTAATTAAAAAAAACCTTATCTCTAAAAATTTACTTCAGAAATAGGAATTTTATTCATAAAATTTGATCTAATGCATTATTAAATAAATTTAAGAGTAAAATGAAGAAGAAAAATAAGAAAAATAGTAAGAAAATCTGCTTAAAAGGAAATTATAAGGTTTGCATATTTAACATTAATAATATTAAAAAAGTAAGAATGAAAAGATTTCTAAAAATAGTAAAAAGTCCAAAACTCATGGAATTCTCACTTAATGAACGTCTTCAACATTTAAAATCAAATTATTGGAGTTAATTAAATTTTGCTTTGAAGTCCTCGATAATATGCTCTAAATTGAAACTATTAATTTTTAAATTAGCTAAATAAAGATTGTATTTATTTTAATTTTGCTATAATTTCTTTAGAAATTATGTTTATTATTTATAATAGTTCTATTTGCTATTAAATAGTAATTATTTTTTCTGTCTGTATCTTATAATAAATAGCATTTAAATAAGTAAAAATATTTAAATTATTATAATTGTTAAAGATAAAGTTGAGGATCTCTTAATGTAGATGTAAATAAGTAAGTGTAAAAAATTTGATTAAATAAAAAATGATGAAATCTTAACTATATTTAAAATTCAATAACTTATATAAAGAAAGATTGAAATTTCATCGAGAAAAAGGAATAAAGAATTGTAGTTATGACATTCTAATATTGCCACTCTTTACTAATACTATCTGATTCATTAAATAAGTTTCACTCTGTTATAGGAATTACTTAGAGCTTTTCAATACATCTCCCCATCAATTTTTGCTACTCTTCTATTTGAGGTAGTTTAAAGAAGGAATTTTATCCTAATTATTTTCAATTTACTGCTATAATATTTACTGATAGTAAATCTCAAATAGAAACAGATTTATAAATTAACTTAATAGCATTGATAACTAAAAAATCTGAAAATCCTTTATAGAGAAAATCATCCTCAAATTTTTAAATTTTTTATTTTAATTATTTTAAAATAAATCTTAATTTTGTACTATACTCTTTTATGCCTTTTTAATCTTAATTTAATTTCTGATTTATGAGATTCTTTATTATAAAATTCTTGCTTCCTAAAAGTTTATTTTATTTATAATCAACTAGTGTTTGCACTATCTTTATTTTTAGAGGGATTTCTTACTAAGAAGATAAAAATTAATTGCTGATTAAAACTTATTTTTTACTTTTTCTTTTAAAATTAATTTAAATCATTAATTGACTTCCAACTTTTGAAGCCAAGATAATTTGATTTTAAACTTTAAAGTAAACAAATTAAAATTTGTAGACTGAGAAAAATATGAAAATAACAATAAGAAAAGAGTTATAATAGCTAAGTATGAAAATAAAAAATTAATTTATAGTATATATTAGTAGCTTAATATAAATTTAATTATTATTTTAATTAAGAATTTTTAGTCTTTATTTAAGTCTAATAGATTAATTACTATAGCTCTTCTAATGCATCATGTCTTTTATTATTAGAAATTAAAAACTAAATAATTTAAGAAATTTAGTTAGCTAATTTTTAAATTAAACCTATCCAATTTCTTTATCTGATAGTAAATATTCTTAGGAAAAATGAATAGAGAAAAATTATTATTATAAAAATAATCTATGATAATTAAATTTTTATGTGGAAACTCATAATAAAATTGGAATCATGTAAAAAAGAAAATAATTTAGAAAAATTAGTCTTAAATATTTAATTTAAACATATTATTATAAAAAAATTACTCCTAAGAAATAATCCTCTTAAAATTAGTAGAACATCGACTAATAAAGTTCTCTCATTGAAATATACTCCCTAGAAACGGAAAGTAAAAAGATTAAACAGTCATTATTTGACCTGAATTAGCGGATTGAATCTTTGACTTTTACTGTGAAATAATTATAAAGTGAAAATAAATGACTAAAAACAGAATTAAGAAACAAAGTCTCAAATTTTCAACTTAGCGAAGAACTGGAAAAAACAGAGTTTAAACTAAATAAAATAATAGGCAAAATAATTAGTAATAACTTCTTTTCCTTCATAATTATCCTATGATTGTGAAATAAGAGAATTCCAAATTTTTTTCTAATTTGAAAAAATTTTTAAATGTGGAAAATCAGGGCACGATTAAAAAAACTGCAATTAAAGATGCTTCTACTTTTTTAAAATAGGACATTTATATAAAAACTCCAGACAATTCCAATTTAAATAAAAATTAGAAAACTAGAAAATTTGGAACAAAATTACTAAATTTACTGCATTGTAAATGCAAAAATATTTATAAGAAAATTGTACTAAGGAAGCCAGCTTCTGGAAGACATTGCTAATGCATAGGAGAGAAGAACCAGACTAATAATCGGCAAAGAATGAGATTGAAGCAAAATTCCAATATTAAAGAAGGATTAAGTCGCCACCGGAAGGGAAGGAAGTAATAGAAAAAATTGATCCTGACGAAAAAATTCAAGAATATGAGGATAACTACCAATAATATTTTAATCAACCGTGATCAGCCTTTTGAAGGCAGTTATCATGCTAATTGACTTATCTTATAGAGTGGTTTAAAAAATTTCGAATAATGATTGAATCATAGTTATATTTAAAAAATATCATTAATATTTTAACTTGAAGAAAGGAATTCCGATAATTAAAAGCATTAAAAAATTATAGTTTGGGCTTTGAATAAAATGTTTGCACCTATAATTTATTAACATAATAGATTTTTGGTAAAGCTGTATAAAACGATTATAAGAAAACATATTTAAAAAAAAATTTAGTTTGTTTTTTAATAAATGTTACTAAAATTAGCAGACTACTCCGTAAAAATTAATAATTGTTATAATTAAAAATAACATTAATTTTAACTTTTAAAATGAAAATAACATATTTACTAGCATTTTAACTTTCTTATTTTTGTCTTTTCACTTGCTTATAAGAAATTTTTTAAGAATAAAATGGAAATAATATAATGCAATAACTAGAAACAAAAAAAGGGAACTAAAAATGCAAAATTTATCTTTAAGCAATATTACTATTAGTAAAATTTCCCAAAAATAAAATATATGCTAAAGTATAATTTTTAAACTTGAATTTAACTACTACTTTTTTAAGTGATTTAAGCGATAGATAAATAATATAAAAAGAAACATTGTACATTTGTAAACGTGTTGAAACCTACAGGCTCATATGATTGTTTCTACTATCAAGGCACCCTTAAATTTCAAGTAAACTTAAAAAACCATTTATTAAGAAAATAAAAAGATTAATCTTATTCTCTCAGTATAAACTAATAAAAAATAAAATAATTACTAGAATATAAGTAGATCCTTATAACAACAATAAGAATAAATAGATAAAATACTAAAATCTCATTGAAATTGTATCGAGTTTAAGAAAAATATAATAAGAAAATTTTAAGAAGAAAAATAACCTTTAATAATCTTTTAAGGAGTTTAAATACAAGAAAAAATAGAAATTTTTTAGAAGATGAAAAATAAAATAACGAATGATGATTAATAAACATTTCAAAGCTTTAAGCAAGCATCAAATTTTATTCTAGATAATTAATCTTTTCAATTGTTGAAATTTTAATTTCTATTTATATTCAAAAATAGAATATCAACAATTTTTCATTTTTTAATAAATGAATTATATTCTTCTTCAATCCTAAAAAAAGCTTTCCTATTAACTTGTATTAAGAAAATTAAGATTTTTTAAATGTAAGTTATCTTAATTATTTATCCTATTTATTATCAATAACTTTAAAAATATTTTATTTTACTTAGCTTACATAGCGTTTGGGTTTTGCTGAAGTTTTTCTTTATAGAACATTATCAGAAATATATTGCGGA
This sequence comes from Loxodes magnus, assembly GCA_946699065.1. NCBI lineage: Eukaryota > Ciliophora > Karyorelictea > Loxodida > Loxodidae > Loxodes > Loxodes magnus. The sequence continues at coordinate 100,414 of CAMPDV010000481.1, forward strand.
TATTTAAAATAGAAATTGAAATGTGCTAAAATTATGGTATAAAATCATTAAATTAAATTTCTTAATAGACAAAAAATTCTTAGAAATATTTTGACACGTTGATAAAGCAAGGAATATATAATTTATTAAAAAATATTTATAATTTTTGAGAAAAGAATAAGATAAATATAAAAATTAACCATATATCCAGATAAATATTACTATTTATATCATGTTATATAATAATAATAAATATGCTTTTACTATATTTTCTTATAGGTAATAAGTAAGTTTATCATATTTCCTGATTAAATGTCTTGCTCCACATCATTTTTATCTAAATCTTTATATCAAATAATTTTTTTTAATATTTATTTTAACGCAATATTTTTAATGCCTTTTTTCCTATTTAAAACAATGCTAAATTAATATGAATCTATAAAATTTTATATTTGTCTTATAATTTTAAAATCAGCATTCATAATTACATTTCTACTAATCCTTTAAGTTCAAAATAGTTCCTTTCTATAGTTAATCTAATTTAAAAAAATGGATAAAAAAAGTATGAAAAACATAAAAAATAAAGACTGGATGATAAATAAGACTTGAAGAGAAAAAAAAGCTAAAGAACTTCATCATAAAATAAAGGAAAAATAATACAAGGTAATTAGGACAGAATCATATAAATCAAATAGTAAAATGAATTAATTTTTTGTAAAGTGATAAAATGAAGAAAAATCTGAAAAAAAGAAGAGCAAGTCTGTAACTTTTAAAAACATAATAAAAAAATGATAAAATAGAAAAATTGATCTTAGAAAAAAAGTAATTAAAAAAGTAACTTACTTAAAATAAAACTTTAACAGAAAAAAAACTTATTCGTTAATTTTAATTCACCTTAATGAAGAAGTTCCAATTATTACTGAAGAAACTAAGACTGACATCACAATTAATCAATTAAATATTTAAATAGAAATTTTAAGAATTGAAGGAGTAAGAAAATTGAAAGAATTTGAGAAATTTCTTCTTTCAAATCAATTTAGCTTAAAAGAGTTTTTAATATCTTTTCATTATTGGATTTGCTTTCTTCAATTAAATGTGATATCCTGTATTTAAAAGTTTTTTATTTCCTCGCCTTTTCATACCATCCTTTCATTCAGCCAAATAATCTTACTAAAAATAAAAATAGAAGATAAAGAGGTGTTGATATTGCAAATCTTCTTAGCAATTAATGAAAAATACTTATATTTCAAAAGATTTAATAGACTAGAGAACTAGAGAACCTGAAAAGAATTAAATTAGAACTTTTTTTTAAATAGCAATAGAGTTTATATAAATAAGATTTGAGACAAAAGTGACTTAAGCAAGATGGAGGAGTGGTAACCATCCACATAAAAAAATGGTCGATGAATTCCAACCTCGATAAAAAATTGACAACTGGAACTGGCTGATAATTCAAGGAAAGCATACATTTCTTAAATTTGACATTGATAATTATAATAAATCCTTAAAAAAGCATGATCGATTTTACTAGCTTTTTCAGACTTATTTATATCAATGCTTACAAAAAAGTTATTTAAAATGTCTCAATAAATAAAATTAAGGCTTAAAAAAATACATATATTTATAATCTATAATAATTAATTTTTCGAATAAAGTATTTATAATAAAGAGTAGATATAAAATTTTTTAAGCAAATAGCTTAAAATAATTTATATTTTAATTGTAATTTATATCCAAATTTCATAATTGCTTAATTTAATTAATATAGAACTTAATAGAATAAGATTCTCAAAATGATTTATATATTTACGAAAAAATTGTAATATAAAATATAAAAAGTAATTTTTGAATTAACATTTGCCGAACTAAAAATATCAAAATTAGTATAAAAAGAAAAGGAAAAACAAATAAAAAAAAATTGAACCAACTAAAAAATAATCTATAATTGATTATATTAAAAAGTATATATATAAAATTTTTATTGTTATAAAATTATTAAATAGAAAATAAAAATTGTAAAATTGTTAAGAAATAAAGTAATTAACAAATAAAAATTAACAAATTAGAAAACTTAATATTTATAAGATATAATAATATCAATAGTAATATATTTCATAAAAAATTTAGAAATATTAAAAATATTAGATTTCATAATTATGATATTGTTAAAAATGTTCATATTAATAATTTAGAAAATATTGAATTAAATGATTTTATTTAATAATAGGTGCATGTAAAATAAATAAATTTCATGATTGTTAGATTTGCTTTTGCCTTTTTATTTAATTCTATACTTGAAAATAAAAAAGTAGATAACTATTTTTTTACAACTTCTAATTATCATCTTTACAATCGAATAAATCTTTTTACTCGTTTTTCCTTTTTCGCCCCTTAAAAATAAATTTTTTTAATTATATTTAATAATAATTATTCCAAAAGCTATTTAATTATAAATTACTTATCTTTTATATAGTAAATTAATTTGATAAAATATAACGTTTAAAATATTAATGTTCCAATTTTTATTTATGGATTGCTTAATTTTTTTTAATTTAACTAACCAAAAGAAATTTTTTAACAATATTTTTAAAGTTCTTATTTAATTTTAAAGCATTATTCTTATTCTATATTTATTAAATAAATTCCTAATGAGAAATAAATTAGATTACTTATAATCTTAGTAAAATTTTTCTTCAAAATAAAAGCAATTAATTACTTAAAGTCTATAAAAATATCGCTAATAACACACAAAATAATATATAGCCATTGATATTCATAAAATTATATTAAAAATTCTTCTTCAATTATTAGGAAAAAAATTAATAAGTATATCTAATTATTTACTGAACCTATATATAATGGAAATAGTAATACTAATTAAAAATTTATAATTTTTATTACAATATCTGTATTCTTATTTTATCATCTTTATCATTTTGTCATAATAAATTTTAAATTATAAGGTAAAGTTTTAAAAAATTGGCTTTTTTCTTCAATATATAAAATTATTAAATTTTAATTAATTTTTTAATTGTTAATTGTTTTAAAGATATTATTTCATCATATCTAAAATTTATTTTTTTAATTTTTTTAATCTATTAATTTTTAAATAAAATATTTCTATATATGTTGCTCAAAAATAAATGTTTGAACATTCAAAATAATTTTTCTTTTAGTCGTTTCCGATCCCAAAATAGATAATAATCAGTATCAAAATTTTTTGTTTTATTAAATTTTAAGAATTTTTTCAATATTAAATCTTTCAATAGACTAATCAATTTTTAGATATTAAAATTTACTAATTTCCTTTTAATAAAAGATAAAAATATTTAAAATATTTTTTAGGATTGTTAAATTAAGTTTCTATGATACTTAAAATCAGTTTTAATGTTAATCTAGAATATAGCATTAATTATTGCTATTATTTTTAATCGGACTTATATCTTTTCTATATTTATTTACCTTTGTTCGATTTCATTTTTACTTTTCTCTAACTTTTTTATTTAGCCTTCAGTTTTAAATCAAACTTGCTAAATTAATTTTAGTATCTTTTTATTAAAGTATATTTCATATTATTTGCTAAAAAATTTGAAATTTTTGATAAGAAGAATCACTTCTAGTAATAAACTGATAAATGTATTTAATAGTATTTCTAATTATTAATTTATTTAAATCAATTATACAAATAAAAAATTTATCTCATAAAAATTACTTCTTATTCACATTTAAAACCTAAGATAGAGAAAATGGACATTGGAGAAGAGCAAATAATCAAAATGATAAGAGAGAAAAGATTAAGAAGAAATGCTACTTCTGTGGTAGCTATAGACACCTATATAGGAAATGTAGAAAATTCCTGGAATACAAAAGAGAATATTGGATAAGAGAAAAGAAAGAGAAATGCTCTATTATAGTGCAGAGGGGAATATATATAAAAAAGATGGAATCAAAGAAGTGGTGAAACAAGAACCTTAGAAATACGGAAGAAGGGAAAACAAGAAATGTAAATAGGACCAAGGAAGAGAAAACAAGACATCAATCAAGAAAACTTTTTACAAACTTATTTTACGCGGCGGTGATGTAGACTGCTGTGAAACATTTAAATCCAATTATTATTATTATTCACATTTAAAAAAACAGCATCCTGATATTCAAGTATATCTTACTTAAAATTTGTTTCATTTTTTAAAGAAAAATGTTATAATTTATATAATAAAATTTTCCCTTATCGGTTCTAAGACTAGATTTATTATAACTTCAATGAGATAACCAATATTGAAAAACTAAAACAGTAAATTTATTTAAATTAATATGTGATAGAGTAATTTTTTTAACATTTACTAAGCATTTTTCGATAATAAGATTCTCTCTTACTTTAATTAAAAAATAGAAAAATTATAAATCAATAGAAAAATGGTTCCTTAAAAATAACTAACCAAGAACTATCAGGACATCGAATAATAAAACCCTCTCTTTGAAGTTTACTCCCTAGCAGAAAACAGAAAATTGTAACAGTTATCTTAAGACTTAATTTAACGAATAAATTCTCTAATTTATACTAAATAATAACTATAAAATGAAAATTAATGATTAAAAATAGAAATAAACACCAAAGCTTTAAAGACTCAATTTAGCAAAGGATTGGAAAAAACGGAATTAAAAATAAAAGAAATTAATAAGAAAAATAATTCCGATTAACTTCTTTTCCTTCACAATTCCAATAATGATCCCTTGATAATAGAATAGCAGGACTCAGAAATATTTTCGAATCAAATAAAAAATTTTAAAAAGTAGAGTTTATGCATATCTTAAAGTTAAACTAAAGAATACTGTAAGTATTATTTATTTAGACGCTAAAAAAATCCCTTTTTATTATAGAACATGCCAATCTTTTAGATCTTAAAAGTTCAAATGACTTAGTTCTATAGCAAACTGAAAAAAATAGCATCTATACAATCTAAAAAGCAATTATGAGCTTTAATTTCAACAAATAGGTAATGATTCGAAGAAATGCAAATCAAGATACTTCTATTCCTTTAAGATGTGACTTGTGAATATATACTGCAGATAATCCAGAAAAAATAAAAATTTTACAATAAGATAATATGGAAAAACTTTAAAAACTATACTGCACTACAAATTGATAATTATTTAGTAGAAAGCTAATAATAGGGATTTATTTTAATTTAAGATAGTATTTTCATTAAAAAGACAAAATAATTAAAACTTTAATTCTCCTTTCATCATCTCAGAATATAGAAAAATAATATTATATTTAAACATTTATTTTTTATGCTTAATCTAATTTCTATCTTACAAAATTTTAAACAATTATAATAAAATCAATAGAAAAAACTATAATTTTTTATTTTTTTAGTTAATTTAGTTTATAAATAAGATATTTAAAGTTTCATTATTTAATAAAAAAATGTTAAACATGATAACTTTCTTATATTGTTTCCTGATAGTAAATAGCAATTAAAAAATATATTTTTTAGATATTTAAATTAATTTTACTTAAATAAGTTTATATTTATTATTTAAGTATATTTCTCTATTTAATTGTATCCTAAAATTTTAAATATTATAAAATAAAATTTATATATTTAACTCTTTTCTAAAAAATGTTTGCTTCTTAATTTAATTTTAGGAATATAGTTTTTTTAATTTACAATAATTGAATATTTAATCACGTAAAATTCCTTACTTTACTAAATAAATATTTTTAATATTCTAATTGAAGCAAAGAGATAATCCTTAAAAATAAAGGCTGAAGGTTTGATGCAAGGATAAATAAGGAAAAGGAACAAGATAGGTAATTCTTTTACAACAAATACTTTTTGTGATTTTTTCTATGATATCAACGGAAAGTAAAAGATTCTAGAATCTAAATAAAATTAGCTAAAATATTGTGTAGAAATTCTTATGGACATGAGCGATATTTAAGAATGTCCATAAAACTGGAATTGAAGGAAAAACTGCAGATAAAAATCCAGAAAAGTGTATATGGATTTATAAAGAAATTTTAATTTAATTAAAGTATCTTGTTATTTAATACGGACATAATTAGATTTCTATAATTTTTAATTTTTAGAAATATAAAATGTATATAATAGTAAATATTTACCTTTAAGTTATACTTATAACATTATCTCAAGTAATATTGAAAAATAGTTTTTAAGAAGTTTAAAATTCTAATATTTTAGCTAAATTAAATGAATTTTATATTTGATAACCTAAATTTAAGTTAATTCAATCAAAAAAATGTTAATATAAAACATTAACTTTCAAAATTATCAATAGTAATACTCTTAGATGAAATGTAAAAAGAAATAGGAATATTATAATAAATTGGAAAATTATGAGCAAACATAGCATCGGAAGCAAAAGATATGCAAATTCCATATAGAAAAATTAAAATTTAAGAAAAGCATTTATATTAATTATAAAATTTTAGAAAGAATTATTTAAAAAAGTACTTGGAATATAGTAAAAAGAAATTTTTATTTAAGATAAAAATATAAATAATTAATTTTGCTATTATTTTATCATAAATTAATTTAAAATTAATTTAGTTAAAATTTAATTGAATTCATAAATAGTAAATTGGGACTTTCCATAGGAATATTTAAAAAAAATTTAGAAAATCAAATTTTAGAATTATTTTTCGATTGAATTTTCAAGATATCACGTGACAGAAAAGATTCTTATATAGTTAATAAATGTATTTTTGAATAAAAATAAAATTTGAGTATTCATAAAGAAATTTAAAATATATTTCTCAACTAATAAATTTTTATATTAATATTCTTAATCTTGTTGTTTTAAAAAATCATATTTCTAATAAATTTTATAATTTGACAAAAAATTTAATTTTTTCTACTTTTAAAAAATGATTTTTTTTTATTTAAATTTTAAAATTATTATTAAGAGATTTTTTTATTAAGTTTTTACTAAAAAAATATTAGCACATATATCTTAATTCCTTATAGGAATTTTAATTTTTAACCAAAAAATTATATGCTCAAGTAAACTTAAATAGTTAAATAATAAATTATCAATTTGAATTAGATATTAAAATGTATTTATTCTTATAAAATTCTTCGATACCTTTATTTCTATATTTATTCTTTACTCTTTCTTTATAAGCATCATGATTTTTATTTATATCTTATTTACTTTTCATGTTCTAATACTAAATTCTATTTAAGAAATAAAATTTTTTAAGGATATAATAATTAAATTTTTGATTTATTTTTTAATTTTTTCTTTAATTTAATCCTATTGAAGCATTTTTAGGTAAAATTTAAAATTTTGAGTTCGTTCACAAAATATTTATAAATTAATTTAACATAATATATCTTAATATTTTGATATTTACTTTGATTATTAAATTTTTTATTGTAGTTGATTCGACTAAATTATGTAATTAATTTTGAATGTTTCGCTTACTTTATTTTTATAATTTAAATTTTTTTCAATTTTTTCAATTTTTCAATTTTATATCTTTTATTAGGCATTTTAGATTTAAGCTAGAAAAGCAAGAATCTATGATGAAATTTTTATTTGAGTCATGAGTTCTTGGATTCGTTGCTAGAGATAATTAATTCTAAATTATCCTAACAAATATTATTTGAGAAAATCAGTTTCCTTCTAATATTTTTCATTAAATTTATTATATATATATAATTTTTAAAACCGCCATAGTTGTTCGAAGGTGAACAACAAGGTCATCTTCATCAGAGGTTGGGGAAGTTAAGTACCCATAATTGACACATGTCGTCCTCTGCTTTGGTGATGCAATGAGACACAATCCTACCATGTTCTTGGACCTCCAGCAAGTATTAAAGATTACGAGTATTCTAAAATTATATCAGTATTGAACATTTTTATCAGTACTGAATAATTATACCAGTATTGAACAAGGTCTTCCAGTATCTGATAATTTTATCAGTAAGAAACATTCTTGTCAATATGAAACATTTTTTTTAAAGAGCTGCGCACCAACGAGAGTGCTACGCGCTCTATAATCAAATTTATTTATTATCTATCTATTATTTATCTCTTGTTTTAAATTTTAGCCTGATCTACTAAATAAGATATTATTATTTAAATAAATCCATTAAATTTAGTCTAGATAAATTTTTATAATAGTATAAATAAATTAAATTAAATTACCGTTGTAACACCATTGTTTGACTCACCACGAAAAAAATTTATTATTAATAATAGGTTAGAAATGTTTCTAACTTCATCTGGTCTCTTTGATTCTTATCTTCTTCTCTCCGGTTTATAATCAAATTTGATTGCCTTCACTCTTTTAATTATTGTAATTCTTTCAAAGGTTGAAGCTAGAAGGAGTTAAAGAACATTCCAATATTTGCATCAAATGACTCAATTAGGTTAAATTATTCTAAACAATAATTATTTGGAATCTTAATTATGTCTTTGTTGTTTTCTAAATTCTTGATTAGCGAAATGTAAAATCAAGATAACTCTGAGATCTGGATTTTGGTTTCTAGTCGACCTCTCGTACCGATAGAAAGAACCCTCAAAAAAGTTAGGCTTATCACACAATGGACCCGTCCTTACTTGTTTGTGGTGGCATCTATTGCAAGAGAACATGCAATGCAAACATGACTGCACCGGATTACCTACTCGGTCGACTAGAAACCAGAATCCATTAAAAAATGAATATTATAATAAAAATCTAATTTAATACTATATTATTTAAATTATTATTAAAAGCGAACATTTGCTTGCAACTTGACTTTTTATTACCAAAATTTTTTGGTTATATCTTTCTTTCATAAATTTAAAGCCAACATAAATGTAATAAGTAAAAGAATTTTTATTTTTTTGTTTAATTGCTTTTATAAAATTAACGATCTTTACTATTTTATTATAAATGAAAATTTCAATTATATAAAATTTTTATCTTTATAATTATTAAGATATTCATCGTTCATCTTTATTTATTTTCATTTAATATTAAAATTTGTCCTTCTTAAGATAGATTATAAAGTAAAATTTTAGATTGAAAATCTTTATTTTGGCAACTAACTGCGACTTTTTCGCCTTTTACTCGAAACTACCGAATTCTTTTTTTATTTACTTACCCCCTTTTTTTATTCTTCTTTCTCTTTATTTCTAGATATTAATAAAAAGTGTTAAAGATTAATCATCTTACCTAATGCATTTTATTTAATACGTTTTTCAAACAACAAAATAATGTTACTATATGCAAATGTTACATTTTATTATCTATATTTTTGTAAATTTACTGTATTAAGTATAATTAATTGAAATAGAGTCTATTTATAAATTTAAATAAAAATAGAAAATATATTAGAAATTTATCATCATTTAATAAGAATCATATAGAGTTATATGTTATGAATTTAATTTTATAAATAGGTTTTTAGTTATTTATATTAAACTTTTATTTTTATTTTTATAAGTTTAAAAATCCTACGGAAAATTAATAAAGAACGTGCAATAATCCAAAGAAACCTAATCGTATTCTATTCAGTAATGGATAAGATTCAAACAGCATCAAAATCTATATTAATAAAGAGATTTTTCAAATATAGGAGACTCAAGAAACTTCAGTTATAAAAGAATCTACAAAATTTGTGCATGTCTTCGAGAAATAGCTTTCTTGCAATTTAAGTTAAGGAACTTAATGAGAAATTTAGCATTTCTAGGTATTAAATTATTAATATATAACATTTATTTCGAATCTAATCGTCACTATAACAATAATATTTAGAAAAAGCTATCTTCTTGAATTAGATTTCAGGTCTTATTTTATATTATAAATTAGCAGTAAAAAGCCTTAATTTGAACCACTTTAATAACCAATTATAGTAACTATGATGTCAACGAAAATATAGGAAATTTGATTATTGTATTTTTACAAGCTCCATCTAAAAAAGCGTTAAAAGGTAAATAAGAAACACTGCAATTGTGCGAATGGGAATTAATTATATCTGTAATAATAAATGTTAAAATAAAAGTAATAATCTAAATTTTTAAGTAAATTTATATATAAATTATTTAAATATAATTAAAATAATATCTAAATTATTTAAGAAAAACAGTAATGTAAAATTTATAATAGTAAAAAATAATATTAATAGAAAATCTAAATTTTCGTAAATTATTATATAAAATATTAAGGAAAATGTTCTAATATTTAGTTTGCAAAAATTGAATATTGATGTGAAAATTTTAATTTATAATTATAAATGATGAAATCAGTTTAAAGATGTCGTAATTTAAATAGGACCTACAAAGCAGCATTAAGAGGAAAGAGGTTTGGGAGACGAGCTGCAAAAACGGAAGTGGAAGGCTCTCTCAATATTGAAAAAAATAGTGCGAAGGGAGAATTCTCCTTGGTTTTTAAGCCGAAGTTTTAAAGCTAGTAAGACCGATGAGCGGAAAAACTTTTATTTAGTCAGAAGTGGAAGGAAAATTCTAACTGAGACTTTGTGGCTTTAATATCTTTCTTTAAATTTTAACTGTATATCATAATATAATAAATTAGAAAATAAATATTGACTATATTTTCTATGCAAAAACTTGAAAGCTTGCAACTTCACTTTTTGTGTTATAAAGGAAACATCTTCACTAGTTTAAATTTTTTTTAATTTTAAACTTGAAATAACCATTATTTATAAAATCGTTAAAAATTTATTAATTTATAAACAGTTAGAAAAACTGTTAATATATAAGATAAATAATCCCTGTGAGACATTCTACTAATGAAAGTTATATAAAAAATTTTAATTTCTACGTTTCTTTTTTAGTATAAAAAAATGACTTAATAAACATATATTTGAAAAAACTTTTATTATATGATAGTAATTATTTTCATTTTTTATGTTAAATTTTATAAGCTTTGAATTAAAAAAATATAAAATATGAATTGCTACATTCTTATATTTAATTTATATAATTAAAAAAAGTGTAAGATCTAATAAGAAATATTTTTTTATTATAAAATTTTAATATATTTTACAAGCTATTTGTTTAAATTTCATAACATTTATCTTATAGTAGTATTTATAGATTAGCAAATATAAAATTTAAAATTTTAACACTTTATTATATTATAAATAATATTTTTTATATAGAATCATCTACAAATATAAAAAATAGCTCTAATTTTATTAAATATGATATGAAAAAGTGTTTAAGTGAAATATTTTATAAAATTTGAATTAATATTTTAATTTAATATATATTATTTTAGTAAAAATAAAAATATAGCTTTTATTTTATTTCTCTTTAAAATTAAAAAATATCAAAATGACTTATGTAAGTTCTTATTATAAAAAATAGTTATTCAAGAGGTTTTTTAATCTCTTAACTAAAAAAAATTTAATCCAATTTAGTTCTACTTTTTCCTTGTTTTATTTATGACTTAAATTTATTGAATAGAAAAAGTTTTTTTATTATTTAAAAAATTAAGATAGCCAATATAAAGAATATTAATTTAGCAATTAATGTATAATTTAACCTAATACTAGTAGAAATAGATTGCGACTTTTTTATAACATTTATGAACATTAAGACTTTTTTGTTACTTTTTATAATTAAATAAAGCATGTGAACTAAAATTAAATTTCGACTTACAATGATTGCTGGAAACGATTATAGTTTTAACTAATACTAAAAACTTTGCTAACTAAGTTTTAACTAGCAATGGAGATTTATTTTTTTTAATTAGTTAAAGGTATACTAGTAATGCAGTTGAAATTAACTATAAACTAAAAAGTTTACCTTAATTTCATGAATAAATTCGTTAAATATTTAAAAAATATGTTTAATCCTTAAAATTTCGGATTAAAATTTACTGAATAAATAAGTTTTTTAATTAAACTACCAAGAAAATTAATATTAAATTAGTTTGTGAAGAATTACTCAGATATTTCGAAAATAATGTAAATATAAAAAAAGAATGTTCTAATAAATTATGTTGCTAGTATGTAAAAAAAACTAAAATGAAAAAGGTCTCGAAAGGGCACAGAATTTTTTATATCAATTTAAAAAGTAAGCAAATAATATGATTTTGAGAAGTTAAAACTAAAGTTAAAAATATCATCTTGGTAATTTTCAGAACTTTTTATGACTGAATAAGAAACTAATGAGTTTTTTATAAATCTTTAATGACTATTTTTCTATGCAAAAATTTGAAAGTTTGTAACTTCACTTTTTGTGTTATCTAGAAATATCTTCATTAATTTATTTTAATAACATTTTACACTTTAAACAACCTTTATTTATAAAATTAATAAAAATTTAGTATTTTAAATCTAGAAATATTTAACCTTAACTACTTCTTTAGGCAAAAATTCTATTAATATGTTGATTCTGCAATAATAGGGCACCTAGTAAGATAATGTTAAAAATTTAACAAAAAGTTAAGAATAGAGGAAAAAAGTATTCTGGAGAAAGTTTATCTTGACATATTCACGTGAGCAAGTAAAATTTACTATAAAATAATGTATCAAGGGATTTAATTATATGGATTAATAAAGGAAAAGAAAAATATAATAATGAGAAATATATTTAAAGGAGTTTTTGGACGCGTAATAATAAAAGAGAAAGAAGAAGACAGAAACCTAGAGTAATTTGAAAACTTTGTGAAGAAAAAGAAAACAAGAAATTTATGAATAACTTAAAAAGGAAGTAGCAGAAACATTATTAAAAAAATACAATTGATTTTAAATGTGGTTAACATTAGAAAAGTAGATAATCTAAAATTTATTATTTTTATTTTTAAATATTATATTATAACATAACATAATTTATTATAGTGGTTGTACCTTTATTCGGTTTGCTGCTATAAGTTTGCTAGTTTATTGCTTAAAAATAACCCTTCAATTTAAATTTGCTTGGATTTTCACTGTCATGTTTCTTGATAATTTAAGATAATTTTCCTTCATTTTTCCGATAGGTCAATTTTCAACGATTTTCTATTTAAATTATTTACTGTCTTTTAGAAATTAGGAGCTTCTTTGTTTAGTTGGAGTATTTTTTCCGATAGAATAAATCTTCACTTGTGCAAAATATTTTAAATATATATTACCATTGATTTTTATTATTCTCTTTTATTTTTTTTAAATTGGAACAAATTTTTTACTTTATATCCTTAACTCATGCAATGCAGGCATATCATTTTTTTCTGATAGGGAATATATTTTTTTTATAGGTAGTTGTACTATTTTCATTAAGTAATTTTGTATTTAGGATTGCTCTGGTTTACATATTTTCGAATTTTAAATTTCTCTTATTAGTTATTATGTCTGTAAAATTCGACCTAAAATTTGTTGTAAACGCGGGTTTAGATCTAAATGTAGATAAAAGTTTTGAGAATAAGACAAGTTAAAACTATTGAAACTTTAGTTGAGTTTAAGTATAAGCAATTTAATAAATTATTATTTAGTTTCTTTAGATTAAATATCTACTTTTAACCTTTAATTTGATGAGATTTTTAAAAATTTTATCTGTTATTATTCATAAATAATAAAAACTATGCAATTAAAATCTGAATAAAATTGTAAAACGCATTAATAACTTACTAAAAATTGTTACTAGGTTATTTATACTTATAATGTATTTATTTTTACTTATTTTTTATTATTATTTTGCTTATAAATAATTAAAAATAATTAAAAGTATCATAGCAGTAACTACTTATTTTCACTCTTATCTTCTTGATTCTTCATTTTATTAATTTTTATTATTTTTTCTTTTCTCTTTCTCTTACAGTTAATTTTCTAGCAACTTTCATAGTCATATTGGAAATAAATATCTGAACAAATTTAGGAAAAATGAAACAAAGATTGAGAATGTAGTAAGATTTTTTATTAACTAAGGTAGTTTAGGCTAATTAATTTTCTATATTAGATGCATATGATATTTCTCTTATTTTTCTTAGTTTAAACTTTAATTTATTTTAGAATATTCTAGAGTTTTCTTTTCTACTTGGAGAATTTCTGTACTTCTACAATAAAACAGATTTCTTATGCTCTATTTCCTCGTTAGATATAATACTGCTAGCACTTATAGGACTAATTGGACTACTTTCATTGTTTGATTTAAAAAAGTTACCAGAACTAGTATTTTCTAGCTCTATTAAAGGAGAAAAAGATATTTGTTTGATACCTTTATATTCTAATTTAGGGCTAGGAGATTCGTTTTACTCTAAGGGCAGTAATCCACCTGAATTTATATAGGGACTTTTTTCTTCTTCAATTGACTGAAGTGAGGAATTATTAATAGACAGCATTTATAATTATAACTAAATATAATTTAAATAAATCCTTTAGAACTTAAATGTTTAATAATCCAATAAACTTAAACTTAATAAGCTTTGCTATCTAAGTAGAAGCTTACCTTTATGATGAGTCTAAAGCCTTTTATTTTCCTAAGTTTAATATTAAACACTTTAGTTAGATTTTATGAAGATATTGGATAGTGAAAATTGATATTGTTGAGAGTATTTCTATTAAAAGGTTTGAATAGAAGGAAGTTTTTAGTATAATTAGCTTAGATTCCTTAGCTTAAAATAGTGTAAGTTGATAATTAATTTAATCTACTTGATAACTAAATATAAGGGCTAGAGTATCATTACATTAGCTTATTTATAGTTCTATATTCCTATATTATTGAAATATATAAGGTAGTTCAATAGCTAGATTAAAGAGAAACAACTATATCTATTAGGCCTCTTTGATAATGAAGAAGGTATAATATAGAATGGCTTATACCAAATGTTTAAAAAGTAAAAGCCTTTAGTTTATTAAATTGATATGTTTGGCAAGGCTTTCTAAAATATATGTATTTAGCTTTCTAAAAATTAGTTACAATTATAAAAATAATACAACAAACAAGCAACTTAAAATTTACTTTTCTCATTAAAACTGAGGTTTATAATTATCAGGCACTAGGATATAAATAGCTAAAAGGATTATCATATACTATCACTAAAACTTTCTTTAAATATGTATTTTAATGAGACTATAGAAATAGCTTTTATTAAATCCTGCAAAGAATATTATAGTTCTTATATTTACTTTAGTATAAGTCTATAATCTAAAACTAACTACCATCATAAGAGAAAAATACTTCATAAAGCCTATTTTTATGAAGAGTAAACATTTTAAAATAAACTAGCTTGTTAAGTATTTTTAGAAAGGCATTTAAAGACTTTATAAAATATAGTAATAGAGGATTAAATAAATCCTATAAAGCTAGTTTAGTAATTATACTTAATCTCATAACACTAAATATAGTAATAGTATCAGAACCATAAATTATATACAATTATACCAAATATATTGTCTAAAGTAAAACTACTTAAATAAATTACATTTCTATCTCCTTAAGTAATTTGACCTATCTGTCAAGAAAAACATAGACAATTATATAAGATGCTGACTTAGGTAAGTCTAAATATTAGGATATAGTTAGTTTTCAGGTTTATTAAGCTTAGTAGTATACAGAGATAAAATTAAAATTTGAGTGTGTAATATATAAAAAGTCTTTTAATTTAAGTAAATTTCACTATTTTTAATAAGTAGCTTAACTAAATAATAAACCGGCAATAGCTCAGCTGGAAGAGCATGAGACTGTAGAATTAGTGGAAATCTCAGGGTCCTCGGTTAAATCCCGAGTTGCCAGATTTTTATATTTAAATAATTTTTTAATAAAATAATAGAAACTAAAGTTTAATTAACTAAGCATTTAAAATAACTCTATTTATATTAATAAAGCATTTACTTTAAATTAGATAAGCTTAGATAAACAAGGTTTATTAAATACAATATTAAAGTGATTTAAAAATATGATTACGCTTATAACTTAAATTTAAAAACTTATTAGTATACTTTCTTAGAAATATCTAAAAATTATTTATGAAGTACTTCACTTAAAAATAAAGGGAAGTAATTAGAAATTAGAATTTCTACATTATATTAATTAAGCTCTGTAAGCAATTATCACAAATAGAAGAAATAGTTGTTTAATAAAAATTAACTAGGAGTTCTTATATTAAATAGCCTAATTTCTTGATTAAGGTACTACTTAATTAGAATATTTCATGTATGTATTGATTAAAGAATTAGTCATTATTTAACTTACAAAACTAATTTAATTTCAAATATTTCTAAAAGAAAGGAATTCTAAATATGATCCTAGAAAAAATCTAAGAAATATGAGATAATTTGTTAATATAAGCACTAGATTACGGTATTCCTATATTTTGTAAACTATTATAAAATTTTCTAGTGTAAGCAATACTTAAAGTTAAACTAAATGAATACTGTTTTTTATTACTAATTTTAATGCTTCAATAGGAGAATAAAAAGCATTATTAACTTCAAAAAATTTATTTTATTAATAGTTTACATGCTTGCTTAGTTAAAGCCTTCATATACATAATTTAATTATTAATTTACATGAAACATTGAAGAGAAAGATAGCAACCTTAAAGATATCTTTTTCTATAAGGCTCGTAAATTCTTTAATGATCCTATTTAATAAAAACAAATTTTAAATAAAATAATCTATAAAACTTAGTAATGAACCAGCTTCTTCAAATTTTCTTAATTTAATTTTGTAAAGCAAACATTTTCCAAAATAAGTATTAATTTATCTAGAATAAAGATCTAAGATATAAATATACTTATATATTCTAAATTTTATTATTGAAAGATAATAGATACACATATAGCACATTTTTATTTACCTTTATACTACTAACCTTATTTCTAAATGTCTACTTAAATCCTTATTCTTAGCTTTAGTTAGAGTATTCTCTCACTAGATTTATTAGCATTCTACATAGTGAGAGAAATAACAAATTACTGTAAGAGTTAGTCGTTTAGGAATCGAAGCAGAGAAAGTATGAATCAGGAGTAGAAGAGGTATTAGTTAGGGATTAGTGATGATACATTACAGAATGTAACTTGACGAGATAATTCAGGCTTAGTAATTGATATTACTTAATCAAGTATATTGTCTTTTTGGATATCAAAAGAGAGAAGTAAAAGGAAAATAGTTCTAATAGTTGTAGGTAATAAAAATATAAAAACCTATTAAACTACATAATTTTTATTAATCCTGAGTAAACTAAAGAAGCTGAGTCAGTTTCAATCTTGCTACAGTATTATGAATGGAGAAGATTAGGAATTTTATAGAGTAATTAATTAAATCCTACTATAGAAAAACTTTAAGCAAATGCTAAAGTTGAAATAAATTGAGATACTTTCTTAACAAATAAATAAAGGAAAATAGCGCTTATTTTGGATATACTAAAAACCTAAGGTTTAAGCATTTTCATTTTCTATGCTGATGATGTTTTTCGCAAAAAGCTGATTGAAATTGGTACTGATTTGTCAATAGACATTCGAAATTACTAATGAATATTTGGATAAAATTAATTCCTAGAAAAAACATAAATTAGGTAATAATAAAATTTAGAAATAACCTGATGGAATATTTATAATTCTCTAGGGTTCCTTAAATCTGTCGAGTGCCTATAACTAGATTATTTAGTTAAAAAACTTAATTAAATATTAGCATTCTAAAAGTAAAATTATTAAAGTAAAGAAGTCTCAAGTTTCGTGTAGAAAGAAATTAAAGATAAGTATAATTTTATAATTTATAACCTATAAGAAAGCTAACTAAGAAATATAGACAAAACAGATCTAGAAAGTAGATCAATAGTGTTCACATAGCAAGTTATATTTCTTGGTGGTTCGTAAAATGGTAATTTAGCATTTTCCTAAGTAGGGGTCATTCAAGCAGCTGAACTTGGAATTATGGAAATTAATGAAAGATATTATATTTTGCAGAGCTTTAATTAATAGTAAATGGGTATGGATTAGGAGCTACAAAGTGGAATTTTTATTATATTGAGTAAAAATATTAAGAATAGAAAGACTATCTAGGGTTGGAATGCTAGCTCCTTATATACTTCGTGAATGACGTAAAATTTGTTTTTTTATCTGTATTAACAGAATATTTTTATACCAATAGTAAGAGTAGTGAAAGCAAACGCTGCACTATCTAAATAGATTGAAAGAAAGGCAAAAATTAAGTTTACACATCTTAATGTAAATGTTAACTAAGCAATTATTAAACCTAATAATAGATATAAACCAAAAATTAGCTAAAAAATTAAAATTAAACTTAAAAAAGACAAGAAATATAAAGTATTAACTTAAGCATGAAATTCTAAATAATTCTCTTATTATTTCAATAGAAATAAACTTTGATACTTTAACATTACAATATAATAATTTTAAAGTAATAAAAAAGTATGTATTAGATATGAAAATATCTAATTAAATTATAATTATAAAAATGTTTAATTAATTTAATTATATAAGCATTAAATTTTAAGTTCCCTATAATTCAGTTGATACCAACTAATTTGCTAAGTTATTAAAATTGGTTGCTAACTGAAAGAAGGGATAATATTATCTTAGTAAATTAAATTTCTCAACAAATAAACAACAAATTTTTAATAAATAATTTATATAATTAACTTCTAAACCAATTCTAAAATGACTGAGAAAGTAAAAATAAAAGGAATTTAATCTGAATTATTAAATATAGATTTTTGGAATTATCAATGAATGGAGATCCTCTGCAACTCTAATTTTAAAGGAAATTATGTCTTATTTTTCAAAGCCATAAGTTAATGAAAATTTTACGATTTAATATTTTTTCATATTAATATAGCAGCCAAAATAATTGGTATAACTATAAATATAAGAAAAATTATTTTACAAGTAATCTCTTAATAATCAATATAAAATAAGAATTACTAGTACAAATGCAATGAAACTAGAAGACATTTTAAGCATCTTCCTAGTTTTTATAAACTAAAATATAAAGGAAATAAACTTTAAACTACTAAAATCTATCCAATTGTAGAAAAAAAGTTAAATTACGGAGTAAAAGATATCAAAACTAGATAATGAGATCAAATAATATAAATAAAATATTACACTAAGACATAAATAATATGAATATTCCTGGATAAGAGAGATACAAATTTTACTTCTTAGACGAATATAAAAATAAAATATAGATAAATAAATTAAAAAGACAAAAAGAGATGAAAATAAATAGCGTTTAGAGTTTTTGGCATAAATGTAAATTTAGTAATCAGGAATAGATAAAGTAATCTTTAAATAGTCAAAAACTAAAGTATAAGAATTAAAGAATCAATAATAGTAAAGAAACTAATAATAATTTAATAAAATCCTAATCAATAACTTAGTAATACGAAAAGAAATTCCTTAGTACAATTTCCTATAAAAAATATATATAAAAGAGCAAGAAGAAGTTTTAAATAATACTTAATTAAAGCAGGAAAATAACTTAGAAGATATAAAAGATCAAAAAGATTATCTTTCTTTTTATTAGAGATAATTATTACAAAAATGAAACCTTAAGAAATAGCAAGAAAATAAAGAAATAGAAAAAATGGAAATAACTTAATAATTTTAGTAAGTGATAAACAACAAAGAAGAATTAGAAGAATAATAATAAACTAAAAACATTTACTTTTATTAATTAAATAAAAAAGCATCAAATAATATTGAAGCAATATTGCTCAAAAAGAATATTTAATAGATTTTTTAAGAATCAATTATATCCCTTTAAAAATATAATAATAAAATAACATAAAATAGCACTAGAAGAAATAATAGAATTATAAAAATAATAAAATTCTCAAGAAAAATAAATAAAAGAGCTATATTAAATTGAAGAATATTTAAAGATATTAATAAATTAACATAACAATAATTAATTACGCGATTCAATCTATTTTAGGCTCATAATGAATTAAAAATTAAATTTTGAATAAAAGCATTAACTCCAAAGTTGCTTGGATCATGTCCATCATAAGTCTTGACGATTTTTACTTTTTTCTTTCTAATAACTTCCGAATGGTCGATTTCCATTCATTTCTTATTGAATTCATTAACTGCATTTTAGATATATGGAGTTTCTTTGTTTAGTTGGAGTATTTTTTCCTGTAATTAATAAATTTTAACTAAAACAGTTTTTGGGACCGGAAACTCCTTTCCGATTGCACGACCTGACGCTCTCTTTTTAAGGAATAACAGGGATATCCTGTTGTGTTCTAGATATAGCTGCTAGGGAGCTCTATCGCTATGAGCAGCCAGGCTTCAAGCCTCTAGTAAGAGTGGATAATCTCAAATACAGCATTTCCTTCAGAAAATGACTCTGACCAAGGACTTTCTCAGCGAGAGGAAAGGAACTTGTTTCTAACCATAAAAGAAGAAAGTGTAGCCAAGAAGGCCAATGTCACTCACACCATCTTTTCAATTAAAATTTTTTCCTTTAAATTTTACCTTCTTAGCTGCAATAAAGTAGGAATATATTTTCCCTCTATTTTTCTATGATTCTCTTTTCTTTTTGTCTAAATTGGAAACAATTTCGCACTTTATGTCCTGGCCTCTTGGAATGTTAGCATCTAATTATTTTCCGATAATTAATATAATTTATCGAAGTTTGTTGTTCCAAATTCATCAAGATAATTCATCGATATATTTTAGAGTAATATGCTTTCCGTTAACTATGCGAATTAGTAGAATTTTGTTTCTAATTATTCGATTCTAAATTTCTCTGTCTATTTATTTTCAGTTTTTTGTCCATTTGCATTAATCATCTGGTATTCAATTTTTCTTTCAAACTCTTATATTTATCTTAAAAGTTTAAAAGTTTCTTATGCTTAATTTTTAGGTCTTAAAATTTAGTTTACTGATCATAGTTTGGCTAAGATGAATCCTTTTAAGAAGATACTTTTTTCAAATAAATGTTCCATTTTATAAATTATAAAGCAATGAAAAGAAAGATAACACAATAAATAGATTATAATGAAAATTAGAGTAAGAGATCTAAATTCTAAAATTAGTTAAGAAATAGAAAAGAATAATATGAAATACTAATTATTAATATAAGATAATCTATAACATATGCTTATTAAAATTAATTAATTAAGTGTTTATAGTAAAAAAACAGAAGAAAACAAATAAAGAGGGAAAGTATAATAAGAATAAATTATTGAAAATTAATAAAAATATTTAAAATAGTTGGAAGATAAAGAGGTAGATATCAAATTTATTATTAAAGAATATGCAAACAGAAATCTTGAAATTAATAGAAAAATTAGTTAGTAGAAGATTAGATAAGTTTAATTATTTAGCTTCAAAGAAAATTATAGGAGAAAAAACTATTTTGAATTAAAGCAACTCACTTTACTATTTTCAAAAATAAGAAATAATTTATTAAGTAAAAATAAATATAATTACTTAAATTGATAAATATATTATTAAAAACAATTTATTTCTTCACTAATTAAAAGAAGTTAAAATAATATCTAAAGAAAATAACCAAAAGAATAGAGAATATAAGCAAAATTTGGAGAAAAGTGCTAATAATATTGATTAAACATAAAAAATAAAACTAAAAAGCTATAAAAAATATTTTAATACAAGATTTAAATAAGAAAAAAAAACTTAAACTAAACAAAATTATATCATGGTATTTCATTAAATCTAACACATATATAAAGATATGCCTAAAATAACATATAAGCGGAAAATTAAAATAATAATAAAGATAATAAAAAATCACTATTAATAAATAATTAAAAATATTTGTCTAACATAGCAATTAAATAAATAATAATCTATTGATTTAAACATAGACTAATAAATATAAAAAAGAGTACCTAGAATAAAAGATTAGTATAAATGAAAAAGATTTATTAAGCAAAAAGAGCATTTATTAAAAATTTAATTTAATTCTTTGAAAAACCAAATTGAAATTAAGCCAAGAGAACTAAAAGGTGGAACGGGTTGATTTCAAAACTGACTCTGAAAGCAAGCAAATTCGTCATATCTTTAATAAAGCATAAATAAAAACTAAGAGAATCAGAAAAAACAAAAGACTAATTTGCTTTTATTAAATTAAAACAAGTTGAAGAAGTTCAAATAGAACATAATTTTAGTATAATATAAGCATTCATAATAAATGTATTAATCATAATAAATATCTATATGCCAACCAGTAATTACTCAAAGAAACTAATATATAATATATATTAAAAACTAGGATTATAGCTAATTAACTTAAGAATGGTAAGATAGTTATATGAAGAGATTTTAATGCTCATTTAAATAAATAATAAGATATAAAATACGTAGATGAACTACTATAATATTTCGTGAGAATTTTTGAATTAATAGATATAAATGAAGAAAAAAAACATGTATGATTAAGTTAACATAACAAGATAAATAATGATTATATAATCATTAATTTTAAAAAGATGAGCATAAAAGGTTCGGATTTTAAGTATAAGGAAAAATAGGAATAGCAATAGATCATTTTTTATTTATAACATAAATTTAAATTAAATAATAAATTATCTAATTAAATGAAAATTAAAAAATATTTAAAATAAGATATTTGAAAGTAAACATATAAAGAATAATATAGAGGAACATATGAATTCTTTAATTGATTAATAGATGAACAAATTTAGTGAATAATAAGATTTAATTGTAAATCTAATTCATATATCAACATTCAACATAGTGGAAATTAAAAATAAGCAAAAAATTGAGCAATCTTAAAAGCAATACTAATAGATGCTGAGAAAAAATAAAGCTAGAATTTATAAATATAAGAAATAAATTATTTTAATATAAATAATGATTATATGTTAAAAATTAAAAAGAAATAATTAAAAGAAAAAAATATAGTAAAATGATAAAAGAAAAATAACAAAAAAATAAAAATAAATTAATAAATATTTCTAAATGGTAGCAATCAAGAAATGGCATATTAAGGCAACAGATTTTGAGCCCAAAAAAGGAGCATAAATGAACCTAACTAAATTTAATCAGAAAAATTCATTCAAAATTGGAAAAAATACATTTAATAAGCAATAAAGCCTTACTCAAAACTAAATAAAAATTAAAAAAAGAAATTGATAAAATATATGTAATTAACATTAAAGAAAGATTAAAAAAATTAAAAATGAGAAAATTTATTATTTTAATAAGCTTGAAATGAATAAGATTTTTACCTAACAATAAAGACAAAGGATTTAATTCATCTTTTAATGAACTAATAAAAATACATCTCACGAGCTATGTTAAATACTAATTAAATTTTTATTAAAATTGCTAGAAATAATAAAAATTATCTAAAAAGATAAATAAAATTATAATAATAATGATATTCATAATAGGAAAATATAAAACTGAAAAATTATCGACACATTGCATTCATAAATGTAATTAAAAAGCTTTTTGATAAATTAAAAACTAACCAAATATATCAAAAAATATAAAAGAAAGGTTATTAAATAAGGATCAAAAAGGATTTATAAAAAGATGTAATGCTAATAATATGCATACTAAAAGATATAATAGAAAACTATAAAATGAAAAGGAAAATGAGGAAAAGGAAATTTGATACCCACACTAATTGATGCTGAAAAATATTGGATACAATAAATCGTGTATTTTATTTGAACAAATAAAAAGATAAAACTTTCATAAAATATAATAAGAATATAATTAATACAATAAAAGATACATACTAAAAAGTAAAAATATAATTTATCTGGATGGAGAAATAACAAAAAAAATTAAATAAGTAAAAAGAGTTTACAAGACAGCTCAAATGGACCATTGTTAGCAAAATATACTATGATTTAGTATTAAGATATTAAGAAAATTATGAAATCTAGGTCATAAAATTCAAAAATCGATTATGCAAAAACTTGCTTGAAGTAATGACTTAATGTTAATAGCGAAAAACCAGAAAATGTAAATTTTATTAAACAAAGCTGAGAAATTTTAAAATTAATAAGACTTAATATTAAAACTGAAAATGCGAATTTGTATAAATACTCAAGAATAAGAACATTATGAACGAAAAAAAAAGAAATTGAACTTTTTCTTTTAGGAAATAAAATTTAATAAAAATAATAAACTAAATACATAGGATATCAAATAATTTAATTCAATCAAGAAAAGATTCAGGTTGAGTAGCTCTTTAATCTGACCTATTCTATCAATTAGTTTGTCTTGAATTTCTACTAGGCTTAGTTAGGCGGTGTAGCACTTCATTAGCGCACCATCCTTTAATATTCTATAGTTTTCATCTTGCTGTAGCGTTCCTAATTATTTCTCCAAGGATTAAGATTTGAATTAAAAATTTGTTCTATAAATTTTTCCGCTTTATGTTGGATATATCCTAAATAGTTTTCTAAAAATATCTTATTTATTCTTTCTTTAAATTTCGCTTAGTTAGTAGCAGTATTTTCATTGGTGTTATTTATTGCACTCGTAGCATTTTATTCTTCTTTTAACCTATTATTCCTGTAACACTTATTTAATTTAAATTTACTACTTATTTTAAATAAACGTTTACTATTTATTTTAATTTGAGGCTTCATTTTCTATTTCCATAGGATCTGATTAATTCTGTTATCGAAAATGGCGTTACCTGAATTTATTATTAAATTTAAAGAATTCTTTGTTCCAGTTTGCTTTCTATTTCTTATGATGATTAATATTGTTTCTCAAGTAAAGACGTTATTAGTTTTTCTAATTTTTCTACTTTATCAGTGAGGTATCTATTTTTAAACATAAACTCTTTTAATGACTTAGATAATATTTCTATTTGAGTTTGTGTCGGAAAAAAGTGGTTAATGTTTGTCATATCAATCATATTTCTCAACTCATTATAATTAATTTTTTAGAGAATTTTCCTGTTTAAATGTTTTGTTCAAAGTTCTGTTATTTCTTAGAAGCCATTTTATATATATATATATATATATATATATATAATAAGAAAAGTTAATAATCTGTATTTGAATTATAAAATTAATCTTTAAAAGTAATAAATATACATAGTACAATAAATTTAAGAACTTATTCAGATTATTAATAAAGCCAAAATTAGAATACTACTTAGAGTGAATCCTATATAGTATTTTGAGAATAAAAAATGAATGAAATAAAATTTAAATAGCGCAAAGATAGATAATAAGAAATAACTTAAAAATTACACAATCATCATTTAAAGAATTATAATTTATAGATTTTAGCTGAAATTAGTTGGAAGACAAACACATTAAGATTTTAAAATTCTACAAGAAATAACAAAATAATTTAAAAATGGTAAAGAAAAAGAAAAAAAGTAGGAAAGATACAAAATTCTAGTAATTATTAAAATAGAGTTAAAAATAGAACTCTAAATATAAAAAAGCATAAAATATTTAAAAATACTATGAAATAAGCAATTTATAAATTAAAAATTTTAATATAACAAATTATACTAAAGAAATCTAAAAAATACAAGCATATTTTTTCAAGAAATCAGAATATCTGATATGAAAAGGCAAAAATAATATATAAATAGTATAAAAATGAGATTTAATTAAAAAAAATACATATAAGAAAAAAAGAATTAATAAAGAATGAAAATTAATTTAAGAATTAGAATTTAATTAATATTTTTTTAAGAAGATCTCTCAAAAAGACATATTGATTAAGATTAAATATTCTGTATAAGTAAACAATAAGAAAAAATTGAATATTTTTCTGATAAATCTGAAAAGAAAAAAAATCTAAAATAAAAAATGAAATGAATAAAGCATAAAAATAAACTAGACAGAAAGGCTAGAATATAATAAATTATTAGATATAAATAAATAGGGAGGAGCAATCCTCCAACTGGCATTGACTTAAGATCTTAATATCAGGAAATATCTTGGGCCAAGAACCGAACAAGAATCTTAGTAGGGGCCAAGAGAAAATTAAGGCTAAAAAAGCATCAAGAACGTTATTGATGAGAGATGTCAGATACTAAGGTCTCTTAAGAAGCATTCCAGTCACGCCATATAAAAGATGAGACTCACAAAAGATGCTAGCACTTTGTAAGACTTCAGAGAAAAATTTTTTTTGTTTTAAAAATCTTTATTAAAGAGCAGCGTACCTTTGAGGTGCTACGCGCTCTCTAATTTTATTTATTTATTTTAATAAATTAAGAAACAAAAAAAAATTAGAAAATACTAATCTTAAACATGTACAAATATAAAGCAAACGCATTAATAAATACTTTACTTTAAGAATTATTAAGAGAAAAATAAATTTATTAGTAACATGAGAATGGAGGAGATTTAAAATAACTATCTCTAAAATTAAATTAAAAGAACAAGGAAAAAAAATAAAAATAAAGACCAAACAGTTTCAGAAAAGAAATGAATTCATAAAAATAATTATATTAAGCTGAAATGCGAACAATATATAATTTAATTTAATTATTAATTATAGGAATTTAATAATAATATAAAAAATATTAATTCTTTAAATAGAGTTTAAATTGTTTATCCTTCTAGATCAATCACTTTCCAAAATCTTTATTTTCTCTTCTTACACTTTAATTTCTAAACTGTTCTTTTTTTACTTTTTCATGCTTATTTTTATACTTTCTTCCTCTTTTATTTATTTTTAACTTGTATTATCATGTTTATAATCATTAAATTCTAATTTCATTTTTTGATCAAAAGGCACTTATTTTTGTTTAGATTTGGTGATATTTTCCTGGCTAATATTAATAGCTTCTATTTCGCTTTATAAATTTACCTTTTTAGCTTGTTAATCCTTTCTTTAAGATATTAGAGTATCCTAACGAATTTAGAAACCAGAATATTTCTCGTCACTAGGAAAAAGTTCTTATAATATTTTAGAATATTTTGAGTCTTAGTATAGGTCATATGAAATGTTTTCCCCTTTCCTTATAATATTGACTTCTAAAATAAAAAATTACTATTTTTAAAAGCTAACTATTCGCAGTTAGGATTAACTGAAGCCTTTTATTTTCTTAAGCATTGCTTATAAAGAATAAAGCTTATTTACATTAGAATTACCAATAAGATAACTGCAAGGTTAAAATATCCAGACGGACTATTTATTTTTTCTTATATTGAACTTTTAGAACATCGGTAAACGTCTTCATAATATTAGGTTGAGTTTTCATATAATTAAAAAAGCTTGCATGCACTTTTATCATAGTCACATTCTATAATATTACATTCCTAATCACAGATCAAATTTTCC
This sequence comes from Loxodes magnus, assembly GCA_946699065.1. NCBI lineage: Eukaryota > Ciliophora > Karyorelictea > Loxodida > Loxodidae > Loxodes > Loxodes magnus. Next base: position 127,590 of record CAMPDV010000481.1, read on the forward strand.
AAATTATTTAAGTCGCATTTATTTTTCTTACATGCTGATTCATTGAATTAACTAGGATAATCTTAACAATCTTTATTTTCTTATCTGCACTCAGGTATATTGCATCTTACATCACATATTTTATCATTAAAAAATTTCTAAGGACAACTATCAGGACATGTACTACAATCTGATCTATCATAGAGACATATCTCGTTATTACATACTTCATCACATACAGAATCTCCAAGTCAATATAATTTACATCCAAGTATTTAGCATTATTCTTCTTGAAGACTTATTTATTTTTTATCTCCTACAATTCAATCAGGTTAACAATCCCCCATATCATTCAAACATTCTTCAACGTTACACTAACCATCGCAATTACTATCATTAATATAATAAAAGAAGCATTGCTGTTTTAAATCACAAGTCAAGCAATCTTAACTATCAAAATTGCATTATATGTTATTGCATTCTTTTTAACATTTTCAATTACCAATTTGATTTCAATTACAATCTTTGCTGCAATACTAATCATTAGATTATGTTATTGTTTAGCTAGTCTGTTTGCAATCAAGAAGATCGTTAAAACATTTGTTATTAAAGCATTATTGGTTGCATATACCATTTCTTATTTCTTTTCCTAAGCACTTTTCTTCTTTGTCGCATGCTTAATTTTAGCAATCTCCTCCATCAAATCCAAAAAAAATGTGAAAGCATTCTCATTGACATGTGCCGTCTCCTACTTCTTTTCATTTGCATTAAGGTTAACAATGAGTAGAGTTCATTTAAATATACTTATTATATTACTCGCAATCTCCCTTGTCAAAGTTGTTTTAAGGATTGTTACAAAGAGTATCACACCATCCATTTTAAAGCTATCTTCGAAAACAAATAGTATTCCAAAATTCATTATAGCATGCATTTTAATCCCATCCACACAAGTAAGTAAAGCATTCTTAATCGCATACATTATTATTGAGCATATCTTAAGTGCATCCTCGACTACATTAAATTTCATCCTGCATTTCTCTTTAAGCTTTATTTTATAAATATTCTTTGCAATCATCTTTATCAAATTAGCATTCCTCGATATTGCATTGTAAGTCGCATCAACCATCTCCGAGTTGTTTAATGAAGCATAGCTAATTCATATCACAATAACAATCAGAACCATCTCAATTGCAATCTTTATTGAAGCAAACTTAGGAACATACACCATCTCCTATATTTTTTCATTAGCAATCTACACTACAGTAGTCTTATGGTTTATGTTGCTTTTCGCAATCGCCTCCATCATAATCACATTCTTCTGTATTACATATTTCTTCACATACTCCATTACTTTTTTACATTAAGTTACATCCTAAACTTCCACAATCACATTCTCCATTATCATAATTACAGGATAGAATGTTACATTATATATCTCATTTCTTATTATTCAGCATAGATTCTGGACAATAACATTTCTAATTATTTAAGCAGTCTGCTCCATCAAAGTCACACATGCTATTATAGCATTATAAATCGCATAAACCATTGTTTATATCATTTAGCTTATTGCATAAAAAACTATTATCTTAGTCTGTATAGCATATGCAATGATAATTATCATAATAAAATTGCTCTTAGTTGCATTCTTGATCACATTCACTATTCTATAACAAATTATCGCTGCAAAATTAGACATTTGAAAGAATACAATCTCCTCAGTCATAACTGCATATAGTGGTATTGCAAGAAAGTTTGCAGAATCCATTGCCAAGTTCTTCTTGCGAGCATGGACAATTTTAACTATATTAGCAATCAAATTAATCGTAATAACATTCTGGAATGTTACACTCTGGCTCGCATAAACCATTATTTATTTAAGTATAATCGCATTTCGTAAAGTTTAAATTGCAGCAATCATATATGTCGAACATACAACTTTTAGTTAAGCATTATTATTAGCATTTTCCATCTCCCAGAAATTAGTATTAGCATACTTTTTATGAATCTTACAATAATTCTTATGTATTTGGATCTAAGTTATTACAACTAGTTTCAAGTTTATCCAAGCAATCTTAGGAATTTAAATCATATTGGCATTCAGAATTGAAGCATTCCCAATCACAGTTTTGATATTCAAGTTTTCGTACTTAACATAATTATTTTGAATCACAAGTAGCACAATCACCTCAATCATATAGACATTCTTCAACGTTACATTTGATATCACATATATTGTTACCAAATTAAAGTATTTAACAATCTTAGCAGCAATCTCCATAATCAAATTAGCAAATTGAAATTTTACATTCACTATCACAAATTCTATTTCCTCACTTCTCAGCTGTACATTTCGAGTTTTAAAAGCAGCAATCTCCATTGTCATAATTGCATTCTTATATTAAGCAATCAGTATCACATTCAGAATTTTTAATTTTTTCCTTGTCGCACTTTTTTCCTGATTTTTCATAGCAGCAATTCCAATTTTACCACATGCATTGCTATGTGTTACATTGCGAGTTGCAACTTAAACTATCATGTTACAAGTATTCCAAGCTACATGTATCTGAGCAGATTAATGTTTCTTCGCTTTATAGTATCCTTGCTTTCTAAGCTGATTTTAAATTATACCAATAGAAATAATCGGCATAGCTAGAAACACAAGTTTCATATTTCTGAGGAAATATATCTGAGCAGCCATAAATGAATATGGTAAAGACTGCATGGATGATAACTAGTAGGCTAAGTAAATTCAAAATGCTTTCTTAAATCCTATGAGAGATTTTAGGAGGTTTTTTATAATGCTTAAATAGCAAAGCTTTATCTATTCAATAATTTAAGAAAACTACTATAAAAGCGATGCATGTTAAAAAGGGAACTCCCGCTGAGTATACGAAAACTGTGAAGAGTACGGCTAATATTTCCGAGTACATTATTGAAATATTGAATTCAGGTCCAACCATGCTTCTGTTGAGTTCCAACTAATTTTTAGCTTTCTTTTTCTTTAAGTTCTATAATAGTTTCTATAAAGGCCATAATAAGAGTTTGGTAATAGTTGGTTATACAATGAAAGCAAATATAGTTAAAGTAATAGAATTTCCAACGTCTAGGTATCAATATCTAGTAAAATCTTCATATTTATCAAGATTAGCAATTAGAGTGATAAAGGCAGTATTAATAAACGAAGCTATGAATATTTTAGCCAAAATAGATTTATATATTTAACTTAAAGTCTAATTTCCTTAGAACTTCGTGAGGACAGCAAAAATTAAGTTAATGAGAGTATTTAAGACTATTATTATGATAGTATTTGAAGTTTTCTATGTAATTAGTTACAACTCTTTCGTTTTGAAATCCGAGCAGAATGAAGATAATTCAGTATCTTCAAAAATAATTTCATTTCAATCTTGTTCTAAGCATCAGCAATAATAGCAAATGTCGTTATTTATAAAAGTCTTAGAAGCAACTTCTAACGGAAATTTTGAAATATCGAAAGTAGTTTTATCCTCTACAATTTTAAAATATATTTAACACTCTGGTTTTGTAAACATATCTCACTCTATATCTTTAAGTTGCTTTATCAAAAATACCGCTCCTATTAATATAGCTATAACTGATATCCACGAGAAAAGTGCTCTCACTATTTTTTTGTGTTTACCTAAATTTTCCCATATAATATTCTCAGGAATTTCAGCTTCTTATACTACTAAAGATTTAGCTCCGTTCCATTTTAACTTAGAAGATTATAGAATTTATAAGCCGAATCCTTTGCCATATTCTTTTAGGCACTATTGTTACGATTCTTTATATTAGAATATTACAAAGACTTTTTCTATGCTGAAGCTCTGAATGTTCTAATGCTGTTATTTTTATTCCTTTATCTTCGATTCAATTTTATCTAATTTTATGACTTATTTCTCTTTATTTTTATTTTAAGCAATTTTTTGTAATATTTTTGCTTTTTCATTACTAAGCTATATTATAGTTTTAAAATTCCTTGCGAAGCTAACTTCATATACTTCTCCAAATCTTTACTAGAAAAAATCTTGAATTTCCCTCTAAGTAATTCCTGAAGTTGGTAATCCGTTAATTTCTACTGCGTATTATTAGACTGAAAATTCTGTTTCTTAGTAGCTTCTTTTGATTCTATGGAGTCTAAACTTGTAAAAATATATGAAAATTATTAAAATAAGAGAATTCGCAAAATCTACTGCTGAATATATAAAAAGCTTTTACTTAGACTCATCCAGTAATTTTTTTCTTTCTCTTTTTAGTCTTCCTTTATATAGTCGTCGAGCCATTAAAGTTAAAATCCTTTATCTTTTGATAATCTTTGATAGACCAAAGTTTCGTTAAAATGTAAAGACACTTTGCTCTAGCCAGTATCTAAGTTTCCAATAGTAAAATAGTCGATAAATTAAGCTGACATTCCACTGAATCAACCCCCTTGATAGTTTTATATGACCAAATATGTGGAGTTAGCACAGATAATAGCCAAGCAGATTGCTAATCATTTTAGGAAATCAAAATATAAAAATAATCCTAGTCCATATTTTTTTAGTACGCTAATATCAGTCTTAAAAACTGGATATTGACAATGATTTTGTGAATCATAAGCTGAATTTTATAGCTTATACATATTAGCGATGACTAAATTAGGCTTTTACTAATAACTCTATAAGAAATCAATTCCTGTTATAAAGTCTGTAGTATCCTCTAAAGGTCTTGACAAGACAAGCTAAGAAAGTCTTCTCTCAACACCTTCATAAATTTAAGCCATTTTGTAACGTAAATTAAAGAAAAAGAGTTTGCTACTATATTTAAATTAAACTTAAACAGACTAAAATTTAAATAACTCAATCTCCTTTTAATTTCCTAAGAGTTTGTCTACACAAAAAATCTTTTTAAAGCTTTAAATTTAGTTATTAATTTCAATAAATTTATTAATTTTCCTAGTGTTAAAACAAAAGAACTTAATCATATAATCATGTCTTAGTTAAATCTTAAGCAACCTATTTAAGTTTTTTTATCTAATTTATAATTATTAGATTTATATCTAAAGGTATATTTAGAATTTTCATGTAGATATATCAATTTTATTCTTTAAAATAGTCCTTTAACTTACTAGCTATGCTAATATTTATTCCTCTTTGCTCCTCTCTTATAAATATTTAATGCCTAAAACTCGAAATCCTCATATAATAAAAATAAAAATTTAGAAAATTTAAAAGTTAATTATTTTAGAACTTTCACCAAACTTAGGAGTTCTAAGGTATAAAACTATAAAAAACATCAGCTATCATAAGAATTACTAGCCTTCCTTGTTAATTTAACTCTGAAAGTTAAAGTTATTTAATATATAAGCTTTATAATTTACTATTTAATTGATTATTTCCATAATAAATAATTTCTCTTTAGGAATTTTAGTTTTTTAAGTTAGAAGCTATATATAATTACATTGCTTCATTTGTAAAAATAGCTATTTTAAAAGAACCAATCAATACATGTGAAATCTCTAAATAGAAATGATACATCCAAACAAATAAAAAATTAATTGAAAAAGAGAAATAATAATTTCTATAATTTCTCTTTTGATCCTTTTATAAAAAAGCTAAGGTTGTATTGATAATGCAATATCTAATTAAAAGTGTTAAAAGATTGTAGAGATGTAAGTATTGCTATTAGCATATTAAATATTAGTTTATTAAAATAATCAAATGAAACTTCATTCTACTATTAATACAAATGATTAAGCTTCATTTCGTTAGATAAAAATTTCTTAGTTATTTAGCTAACATAATATCTAAAACTAATTTATCTTAACTTTATTATTTTAATTATATACTTTGCTAAAAGAATCAAATATTATGCTTTATAATAAGCAAATAAAGTTGATTAAGAAACTAAATACACTTTTTATTTATTTTTATGAAAAGCATAACTAACAGTGAGTAATCATGCTTTAGGGTTTTTAATTTAAATAATAATTTATCTTAAAATATTTTATTTATACTCCAACTATTCAGAATCTTAGATATTTATCTTAGTTCTTTTGATTTAATATTAAAATAACAAACTTAATTAAATGTTTCTAGTTCAAATTATTTAAAGTAGCTATGAAATATATCTAAAGAACCATTTATTTTTTACTCACTGAATGTTTTAATATTTCTTACCTAGCTTAAGCTTCTATGATAATTTAGCAATTTGTTCTTCTGTTTTATTATATTAATTAATTTGCTTCTATCTATAATTTGAGCAAGATAGCTAGCTTAATAATCTTTAATCTAAGCTTTACATTTAATTATTAAATAAATATCTTAATCATTAAATTTATCCTTTCTAAAATCATTTTAGTTATCATATATAATCTAATTTATAACTAAGAGCATATTTATAGATCTCAAATGTTCCAAATAATCATTAGGTTTAAACTATTACCTGTTTAAAAGAAAAAATAATACTGAGCATGATGTTATATCCTATTATGTATGCTAAGCTGTTTTAAATAGCCTTTATATTTTTTAGTTGATAACTAGCTTTTTCTATATAAGCATCTATACAAGTTTATATTTAACCTCAATTAACCATTAATAAAAAATAAATATTATGTATAATATGTAACTTTAAGAGATTTAGATTCAAAGCTATTATAATAACTAAGTATTATAATCCTTAATAGATAAGTAATTTAACACTTCTATGTAGCTATTACACAAATAATGATATAGAGTATTTAACTTAAATAGATTTATTTATGGATATAAATCATTATTTAAATCCTATTTAAAACAATAGATAAAGACAAATCATTTTATTTTAATGGTTAAATCAAAATCTTCATTTTATCATTTATTAATCTTTTATATAGAGAAAGCCTATTACAGGGCTAAAGTAGATGCTTTATCTTAATAAATTTTTTTAATTATTGGCTTTCATAACTATCTCTCTTAAAATTTTAGCTTGCAATTAATAAGATAAAAGTGTGGTAAAAAGAGTTACTTTTTCAATTATGTGTATTTTATTATTTTTAATCAATAGCTTAGATAAATAATAAACCGGCAATAGCTCAGCTGGAAGAGCATGAGACTGTAGAATTAGTGGAAATCTCAGGGTCCTCGGTTCAATCCCGAGTTGCCGGATTTTGATATTTAAATAATTTTTTAATAAAATAATAGAATCTAAAGTCTAAATAGCTACCTCTATCTATTTCGATAAAGCAAGTCCTTTAATTAAATCCATTTTAATATTTATTAGCTTTAAAATAAAAGTAAATAGATAAGCAAGGCATATTTTAATATAGGTGTAGTTATTACAAAGTAATTTTAAATTAAAATTAGGCTTATATATTATATGTATAACTTATTTGTATAATTTCTTAGAAATCCCTTAAAAGCTAATTCAAGGCTCTTAAATTAAAAATTTAGCATATTTTTTAAAAAGTAAACTTAATATATTAGAATAATATTGAATCTTCATATATAGAAGTAGTAGAAACTTATGAGACACCTACTAGAAATTCTTATATTTAAATGCTATAATTCTAGATTTAGCTGCTATATTAACGCATATCATAAATAAAACTATACAATTTCTTAATATATAATATAATATAGTTTTTAAAAGAGTAAGATAATAATAGCTAGCTATATAATCTAGCTCATTAATAGATTGAATTAGAATAGCTACTAGTATATTAATTTAAGAATTAATTAATTATTTAATCTTGCTAAATTAACCTTACCATTATATTTATTTTATAGCTATTACATAACTTTTAGGTTTTGATTTACTAAATATTAATTATAAGTATAAGTGCTAAATCTTTTAACTAAAATAAGAAATTTAGATAACTATTAAATTATCTTTATTATTGAATGTTATAAATTATAAAGCTTGCTAAAGTTATAAATAAGAGAAGGCTATTACTATTTAATTTTATAAGCTATCTAAATATATCTTTCATATAATTAAAAAATGGTCCCACCGAGACTCGAACTCGGATTGTTGGATTCAGAGTCCAAAGTGCTACCATTACACCATAGGACCTCATATTTTTTTATCTCAAGCAAATTAATAAAATAATCCAATAAATTTCATACTGTTTGCTTTTAAATTATTTAAACTCTTTCGCTTAAAAATTTGCATGTCTTTAGTTATTTTAACAAAGCAAATAACTTTAATTTAAATTATTTTTAACTTTCTTAGTGTTTATGCTATCTATCCATATTTTCTTTTAAGAGTTTTAGATATTATTTTGCTTGTTATATTTATATTTAAATCATAAATTTTAGTTATGTTTCTATTATGTTTTTTAATTACTTAGATCAAATAATTTTTCTTATAAATCTAGCTTATAACTTTTCTCTAAATTAAGTAATTATTGTTTAACTTTGGATTATTTGATACAAAGTTTCCTTTTAGTAATAATTTATAAAATGATCAAAAGTATAATTATCTTTTTTTAGTATCTATATTTGATACTTTCAATTACTAAACTGATCTTCACACTCTTTTTCTTACTTTTCTTATTCACTTTTCTTAGAAATCTTATTTTTTAGTAGCTACCTTTATAATTCCTATAACTTTTTTCTAAATTATTAGTAAAAGTGACTTACATTTATTATAAAATATATCTATTAAATTGTGCTGCTTCATGCTCTTGCTAATAAATTTTATTGAGGGAGTATATTACTCCTTCAATTCTTATTTTATAAAGTTTCCCTTATTATTCTCTATCAATAAGTTTCAAACATTTTAATTATTCTTAGTTGAAAAATTTCTTCTATTTTTCATAATCTTATAGGAGCATCAGACTCTCTATTAGATTCATTATTTTAAAGTAATTCTCATATATTGTTTACAGTTATCTGTTTGGTTTCTTCTATATTAACTAAGATTTGTAGCTTAAATAATTTTATATCAATCTTGCTATTATTTTTATTCCTCCATACCTTTAAACTATTACTTATCTCTCTTTTATATTTCATTATTTTTTATTTATTTTCTCTTTTATTCTTCTAAGAAATAGAAGGCATATTAGATATTACTAAAAATTAAAAAATATTAAGAATAGATCCAAGCGATGACTAATAATAGAAGCATAAAAGTAGTAATAAGTGTAAGATTTAAAGGAGATAGTAAAATAATAAAAGCTCCTAATCTATATTATAATTGTGTTTATAGTGAGATGCTTTAAATTATACTACATACATTAAATAAAGATAAGCATGATGTATATAACTAGATAACCTTTAAATATAATAGATTATATAAAGCTATCATTACTTTTTAGTTAGGTAGTTAATAAAAAGATTAATAATTCTGGTAAAAATGGTTATAAAGTACATTTATTAAAAGGTTATTTATATCTGCAATGCATCTATAGACTAATAATAGTTGTTTAGCTCTTAATAGATATTGAGATTTAAATATCTATGTAACTACTTGATTAAACTAGTTAAATGTAGATAAAGAAAAGCTATTAAAATATTAAAGATTATTAACTTAGCTTTATCATTAATTAATTAAGGGTTAATTTAATAGTTCATATAATACATATATAAGCTAATACCTTAATAATCAATTATGCATTATTATAACTATAAAAAGGAGATATTCAACTATAGCTAAGCTTTATTAGTTTTAAGAGAAAAATATTTAATTATGACTAAACAAAGTTAAGACTGCTTATTATCTATTTTATTAAGAATATTAACTAAGAGCTTGGGATTTGGATCTAAGTTATAAAATGTAAAAGTTAAAGTTATTCTAATTAATAAAATAATCACTTAAGTAATTAAATCTAATATAAGCTTTAATAAGAACTATTTTAAATACAATTTAACAGTGTAAAGGGTTCTTCAGTTAGTTATTTACTTAGAAATAGCTTTAATATAATTGGTTAATAATGAGAAAATAAATTATACCAAATAGCTATTTAAAGTATTGCTAAATTTATTATATTATTAATTTTAATGTTTATCATATATAGCTTCTATCTATTCTAAGAGTATATTATATTAGATAGAGAACCCTGATAGAATTCCTATGTTCAATAGATTATTCTGCTTTAATGTAGAATATAGTAATATAATTTATTTTTATATTCTTTATATCAGCATAATGTTTAAGTCCATAGCCTTTTAACTACATAAGTTTATATTAAATTAGCTTCTTTATTAATTAAACTAGTAGCTCTAAATAACAATAGCTATTAAAGATCTAATAAAGCCTATATATCTAAATGAAATGCTTTACTATTGATTTAACTTTAAGAATGTAATTTTATATAGTATATGGATTATTTATCGCTACATAGCAAATAGTCTCTCCTTATATCTTTAACTCTATAAATCATTAAATATACTAAATGTGCTTCTAACTTGATAACTTATTAGTCTTTATATAAAGCTATTAAGAAATTATCAAGTAGTTAGTTATCAAACTATTTAAGTCTAAATTCAATTTTTTCAAGGGTAACCAATAAAATTCTATTACATGGATAAAGAAACTCAAAACAGTTAGCATTATTTTCCTTTAAATTGGCCTTTGATAGAGAAGTATTATTTATATAAAGGGGAATAGAAGATAGCATTTAACTAATTAAATTAGAATTCATAAGTTTAGAATTTCTTTTGCTTTATTAATTTAAATCTAATATTTATACCTTTATTTAAGGGAAATTATGAGATTTAATTATAATTATTAAAATGAAAGTTGAAAGAGTTAAAAATTTGCTAGGAGTAAAGAATAATACACTAAGCAGGTAATCTTGGAAAGGTGTTGGGAGTTGAAGCAATATAGGGGAAAGAATAAGTTCATAATAACTAAAATTAATTAAGAGGCCTCAAAAGGCTAAGAACAAATTAAGATGATTTTAGAACTTACTTAAATGAAAATAGCAAGTTCTGGTGATCGATATAAGCTGAGTTTTCTATAATATAATAGAGCTAAAATGTGTATCTAATAGAAGAGGCACATTAGTTAGATGGAAGCATTTAAAACTTTTAAGGCTAAATATGCGAGAAATAATATAAAAATAAAAAAACCTACAGCTAGCATATTTAGCTATTTATATTAATAAGCAAGGAAATATTGCTAACTAATAAAAATTAGAAAGCTTATAACTTTAAATAGAAATAGCATTGGCTAAAAATAAAAAAAAACATAAATTTGTTTTAATTTAAAAAAGAGTTAGATAGAGCATCCTCAAGATGGAACTAAAGTAAATCCAAGGACCAAAATTAAAATCTTGCTTTTAGGTTAGAATAATACAAAGATCACTACTTTTGTTTCTAATATATTTGCAAAGTAATTTTAATCCATAAATCTAAAAGTATAAAGAAATTTAGCTTATTTATTCCTTTATTATTTAACCAATAATTACATGAAGTACACATATATAAATTATAAAAAACCCAATCCATCAAAGATAAATAAGTGCAATAGAATTTTATTGAGATAACTAAAAATAATCAAATAAATAAGAAAATAGAAAATAGTATCTCATGGTAAAAACGAAACGAAAGTATCTCAATACTTATAATATAAATATTATATTTAATGCTAAGTGCTACTCTTATATAACTTAAGTTGTAATATAAATTAAATTATTCTAAGAAAAAAAGTTATTGCTTCGTATGTTGCAAAAGGGGAAAGATAATAATAAAGAGCTGAGAAATTCTAGCATTATAATTCGTCAATTTTTAATTAAAGTCTTTTTATTAATTAAGTATAAAAGCATTAGTTATATATCTATACTAATGGAAATTAATAATAAATCAGAACTAAATTTTATAACTTTAATTATAAGAAACAACTATATAGTTATAAATTAACACTATGCATTTGAAATAATAAAAAGAGCTAAGCATAAAATAGTGTATGCAATTAGATTAAACTAAATAATAATCAGTTAAAAAATGTAAAGCTGCTAGAATAATAAAAGAAAGAATTTTAAGTGAAATAAATTAAATATATGATATCAACATTTATATAAGTTCTATACCCAAAAAATAAATGTTTATCTCAAATATTTCTTAAATTTTAATTTATCAAGCAAGTGCTTGTATCTATAATGAATTTTATAATTTAAAGGTATGAAAAGTTTATCAACTATTTATAAATTGAGCCTTTGTTGTTAACTACTTTATCGTGGAGTTAGTGAAATAATTAAAATATTTTATCTACCTTATTTTAATTTTAGCCTATTATTATGATTTTATCTTTTTCAACTTCTAAGAAAAATTTTTTTTTTAATTTAATTAATAGAAGAAATCTATTAAAGACATAACGAAAGTAAGCTAATTTACTATAAAAGACTAGAGTCATTTAAATTTAATATCATAATAAAAATTAATAAAAGCTAATTATTTTAATATAGCCATCTAATCTATCTAAATAAAATTTAAATGTAGCTAAGTTATGTTTATATAAGCATGCTTAATCATTAGAATAAAATCAATATAATGCTAAGATTTAACCAATTTAATTTAAAATAAAACTTTTTAAGTGCTATTAATGAGTTTTAAATCAGAGCTAATTATTGTTATAATGTAATTAGACTCTATTAATTTTCTTGCTAATAATTAAATTGTATTGGCATATTTATTCTAATTTTAATATTTCTTTACAAGGTTGCTTATTTTATATTTATTACTTATACTTATATTGATACTTTTATTTTATAATATAAATCCTTCTATCTAGTTACCAATTATATGAAATGCTTTGGCATACTCATATACAGAAGGTTGTATTTATTGGAATTTATCAGTTTTATTATAATTTTAGAATGTAATAAAAGTATTTTAGGATAATATATACTTATTTATATTTTGCATTTATGGAATAGCTTCAACATAAGTTTTTTGAGAAAACTTAATATCTTTACATCTAATATACCATTTCAGAAAAAGCTCTTTAATTTTATTAAGCTTTAATACTTTTATACGATATAAATAAGGATAGAAGCTATAAAACTAAGAATATAAACTAAAGGTAAAAATAGTTAAGAAGCTAGTAAGTAATACTTCCAGTTCTAATTAATAAATGGCTTAGATATTATAAATATTTTAGTTATAATCTAAACTAAAGATACCAAAAGCTAAGAGTAAAGATATTTTATTATTATTACTAGTCAGTCATTTCTCAATTGTAGAATAAGCTTAAATTTTAATTTACAGACATATCTCAGATTAAATAAATAAGTTAAATATCCAATTTTAAATTTTATTTTTAGAAGAAGGCTAAAGTAGAATGTTACCTAGGTATAAATGATATAAGGAATTAATGATATAAGGAATTAATGCTAAGAATTAGATTTAGTGAAACTAGAATTTTAAGAGATATATAAACTAAAATTTTCTAATTAGAGAGATAAAGCTTTATGTAAAAATAGCCTAAATAATTATTAGTTAGCAGTTAATAGAGATATTAGCTTTATCTTAATTACTTTAAATAAAATTTTAAACAGTAAATCGCAATCAAGTTATTATATAAAAGAGTATATAAGAGAGAAACATTTTGGTTATATATCTACTAAGTTAATTACACATTTTAAAATTAAGGCTTTTTCTTCAATCAGCATATTAAAAATCTTTTTATTAATATAACTTAAAATAGAATCTTTAGTTCTTAAGATTTGCAAATAAATGCACTTAAGAAAAAATTGAAGTAACTAAATAAAAGGGAAAAATTGATAAAAGCTATAAAAATTAAAATTTAAGGTAAATATACATTTAATTAAGCGCAGATCATTTAAAGAGATAATCACCTAACTAGGCTAAGCAAAATCCTAATAAGAATATGAAAACTGTTACCAAAACTTTCTATCCTTTCTTATTTTCGTCCTTGCCTTCTTGATTCTTCATTTTATCAATTTTTATTATTTTTTCATTTCTTTTTCTCTTACAGTTAATTTTCTAGCAACTTTCATAGTCATCTTGGGAATAATTTTCTGAACAAATTGAGTAAAAATGAAACAAAGATTGAGAATGTAGTAAGATTTTTTATTAACTAAGGTAGTTTAGGCTAATTAATTTTCTATATTAGATGCATATGATATTTCTCTTATTTTTCTTAGTTTAAACTTTAATTTATTTTAGAATATTCTAGAGTTTTCTTTACTACTTGGAGAATTTCTGTACTTCTACAATAAAACAGATTTCTTATGCTCTATTTCCTCGTTAGATATAATACTGCTAGCACTTATAGGACTTATAGGACTAATTGGACTAATAGGACTAATTGGACTAATTGGAGTACTTTCATTGTTAGTTTTACAAAAATTACCAGAACTAGTACTTTCTAGCTCTACTAGGGGATAAAAAGATGGTTCTTAAATATTTTTTTATTGCAACGTTGGACTAGAAGAATTGTTTTATTCTAAAGGAATAAATTAAGGTTGATTTATGTAGGGACTTGTTTCTTGAGGAATGAGTTATAGAGAGCATTAATAATTATAATATAGTTTAAATAAATGGTTTAGAATTATGTTAATAATCTAATAAAGTTAAGTTTAATATGGTTTGGCATCTAAGTAGAAAGCTATATGAGTGTAAATATTTTGGGTTTGTAAGTGAATTATTAAAGATGGTAGTAGCAATTTAATGAAGTTATATAGTTAGATGTATTTTTAATGACTATAAATTAATAAATATGGTATAATTTTTTAGTATCATTAACTTAAATTCCTTAGCTAAAAGGTTTGTAAGGTTTTAAATAATGAAAGCAATATTTTAATAAAATTTGTATTGATTACTGAAGGAAATAATTAAGTATTAATGAACTTATAATTATTATATGATACAAGCAAATGAATGCTAGAATATCAGTATCAATACATCGTACTATCTTATAGTTTTATGTTCCTATATTATTAAAATATATAAGCTTATCATTTAAAAGTTAGATTAAAGGAAAATCAACTATACTTATAAGTTCTTTAAGATAATTAAGAAAATATATGTAAACTGATTTCATCATTTAAGTAATAAGTTAAAGTCTTTTCTAAATTACTATACTTTGCTAAGGCTATATTCAAAGTATTAGTAACTAAATATAAAAACAATCCAACAAAAAGAAACCTAAAAATCATTTTCTCATTTAAACAGCAATTCATAGTTCTCAAAATAGAGAAGCGTTGATGACATTGTATTCAGTTTTAGTAAATTAGAATGAGATTAAAATAACTAGAAATAATTACCATAGCCTTTAGATATCTGCTTTAAAGAGCTTAATTATTATGATTTAATGCTCTAAGCTAGATTAAACTTAAAATGTTTACTTTATTTAAATCTAAGTCTTAAATATAACTATAATGCTAACAAGAAATTATTATATCAACGATAATTCAATTAAAACATATCAAGTATTCTAAGAAATCTCTTTAAAGACTTTATTAAATTCACTGCTATTCAATCAATTACTTCTAAATAAATATCCATCTCGTTAAACTTAAACTCTAAAATAGGTAATTGTGATAGAGTTAATATCAACCATCTTGTACTTTAATAGTATTTGAAGGTAAAGCTTTGTTTATTAAAAATTATATTAATGAACCTTTATTAAGTAATTTTATATTTCTATAAACAAGAACCAAACCTATGGCATAAGATGCTACTTAGATCAATCTAGATATTAGGATATAAGTTATTATTTAAAATTTCAGACAATAAATATAAATATAGGATTTTACCTTTTCTCTTAAATCTGCTACTATAAAATACTTATTGCCCAACTAAAGTATATGCTACCTTAAAATATTTTAGAGATTATTGGTTTTCAAGTTTATTAACCTTAATAGTATACAGAGATAAAATAAAGGTAAGTTTTAAAAATTTAAGTGTGTAATATATAAAAATTCATTTTATCTAGATAACATAAAACATTTTTAATAAGTAACTTAGCTAAAAAATAAACCGGCAATAGCTCAGCTGGAAGAGCATGAGACTGTAGAATTAGTGGAAATCTCAGGGTCCTCGGTTCAATCCCAAGTTGCCGGATTTTGATATTTAAATAATAAAAAATAAAATAATAGAAACTAATTATGACAACTAAACGTTTAAGATACCTCTATCTATATTAATAAAGTATCTATATATAACTTAGATAAGTAATATCTATTAATATAGATGTAGCTATTTTATAGTAATCTTTAAATCCAATTACATTTATAACTTTAATTGAAAAACTTATTAGAATACTTTCTTGGATATCTCATGAAGTATTTTATAAATTGTTTCATTTTAAAATAAAGTGACTAGAAAGTAAATTAACTATATTAGAATCAATAAAGCTTTAAACAATAATTAGATATCTAAAAATAAGTATTTAGTTATTATCTGTTAGAAGCTTTTATATCTTAATACATTAAGTTATTAATAAGCGCTTAATTAGAATATTCCTTGGTGTCTAAGTTAAAGAATTAGTAGTTTACTAACTTACCAAAATAAAATAAAAAAAGTTTCTAAAAGAAAGAAATTTTAAATATGATCCAAGAAAAAGTTTAAGAAATATGAGATAATTGATAATATAAGTACTAGATTACGGTATTGCTATATTTTGCAAGTTATTATAAAATTTATTAGCGTAAGCAATATTGTAAGTTAAACTAAATGAACAGTGTTTTTATTACTGATTTAAATCCTTCAATAGTTGAATGAAAAGCATTATTGACTTTAAAATCTTTTTTGATTAATAGTTTATATGCTTGCTTAGTTATAATCTTCAAATACATAATTTATTCACTTAACTTTACATGAAATATTGAAGAAAAAATAAATTATTTACATAATCTTGCTAAAATAGCTATTATAGAATCAAATAAATGCTGAATAAATGAAATAAGTGATCTCCTTACATATAGTAATAAAATACCTGCTTTATAGAAATATTTTAGATAAGCTTGCAATCCTAAATTTAGGATTAAGTATAAACATTAAAATTATAAATCAACAAGTATGTTATTGAACTTTCATTTTTTCCTACTATCAATCATATTAATTTATACCCATATATCTAAAATGCTATTTCTATATGGTTCGTCAATCTTTTAATAATCTGGTTAATATAAACAAGTCTTAAAGAAAAGAATATTAAAAAACTTAGTAATGAACCAGCTATTTCAAATTTTCTTATTTCACAAACCAAACATTTTCCAATAAAAAGCACTAATTTATCTAGAATATAGATATAAGATAGAAATATACTTATATATTCTAAATTTTATTATTGAAAGATAATAGATACATATATACCTCACTTTTATTTTCCTTTTATACTACTAACCAAATTTCTAAATGTTCTTAAAACCTTTTTCTTAGCTTTAGTTAGAATAGGCTGAAGTATATAAACGAATTTTTAATTCTAATTTAAATTATAAATAATTAAGCTAATTCTAATCTTAGTACTTATCCTCTCTTATCTTTCTCTCGATATTTATTAGTATTTTGTATAGTGAGAGAAGTGACAAATTGCTGTAGGAATTAGATTTTAAGAAGTGAAGTAGAGAAAATATGAGTCAGGAGTAGAAAAGATATTAGTTAGGGATTAGTTTCTAATAGAAGATACATTTTTGAATGTAACTTGACTGGATAATTAAGACTTAGTAATTGATATTACTTAATCAAGGATTTTGTCTCTTAGGATATCAAAAGAGGATAGTAAAAGGAAAATAGTTCTAGTGGTTGTAGGTAGTAAAAATATAGAAGCTTATGGAATTACACAACTTTTACAGATTCTGAGTAAACTAAAGAAGCAGAGAAAATTTTTATCTTGCTACGTATTATAAATGGAGAAGAATAGGAATTTTATAGAGCTATTAATTATATCCTATTCTAGAATAACTTTTGTAAATGCTCAAGTTGAAGTAAAGTTGAGATACTTAATTTATTAACTAATCAATATAAAGGAAAATAACTCTTACTTTGGAGATATACTAAAAATCTAAGGCCTAAGCATTTTCATGCTTTATACTAATAATGTTAATCTCAAAAAGCAGATTGGGATGGATACTTATTTGTCAAATGATACTCGAAATTACTAATGAATATTTGGATAAAATTAATTCCTAGAAACATACAGAAATCAAATTAGCAATAAGACTTAGAACTAATCTAATTAATTTATTTTTAATTCTCTAGGTTTATTAATATCTGCTGAGTGTCTATTGCTAGATTATTTAGTTAAAGCACTTAATTAAATATTAGCCTTACAAAAGTAAAATTATGAAAGTAAAGAAGTCTCAAGTTTCGTGAAGAAAGAAATTAAAAAGGAGTATAATTTTATAATATATAACCTATAATAAAAGCTAACTAAGAAATATAGGCAAAATAGATCTAGAAAGTAGATCAATAGTATTCACCTAGCAAGTTATTTTTCTTGATGTTCGCTCCTCCTTTAAATAAAGTTTAAATAGAAGTATCTTACTCGAATAACTATAACTATACGAATCCAGATGGTATTTAGGCACTTATCTAGTAAAGGTCATTCAAGCAATTGAACTTGGAATTATGGAAATTAATGAAAGATATTATATTTTGCAGAACTTCAACTTAATAGCAATCGGGTATGGATTTGGAACTACAAAGTGGAATGTTGATTATATTGAGTAAAAATATTAAGAATAAAAAGACTATCTAGGAATTGTAATGCTAGCTCCTTATACTTCCTAAATGTTGTAAAATTTGCTTTTGTACCTGTATACATAAAATAATTTTATACCAGTAGTAGGGGCAAGGACAACAAACGCTATACTATCTAACAAAACAGCGTTTCCAGGTTTTGTTAGGACAATTTATTCAGATGCTTTTATGTTATTTTTATAAGTAAGAATTTTCTAAATTTACAACTGAACCAAAATAGCTATTATTTACAGATCCTAAAAATGATCTTAAGATCTTGAATATAAAATTATTCTGAACTCTATTAGTAATAATATTTTCCATATACAGATATACGAAATGAAAAAGCTTAAAAGATAAGAACTAAAAGAAAAACAATGAAAGTGAATTTATAAATTTCTTTTTGTTTTTTTCAATACTAAGCTAAATAAGCTTGTTCAAGTTCTTCTTACAATAAGTGATATTTATAACTGTATAGAAACTGCATATGTAAATAGATAATCTTGGATTTAAGAAAACTTTTCATAGAGCAATTGTTATATTTTATGTTGGTAGAAAGATCATAAGAATTTGGTTATTATTGGTTCAGAATAATTTTTCTTTTATATTTCCTCCATCTGGTTCTTAAGACCTTTAGCATAGAAAATTCAAATAGAAACAGTAAAAAGCAGCCAGTTTATTGCCTCACTTTGTAAGCAATTTTCCAAACTTTTCCAGTTTTATTGTAGTAATCACTATATTATAAGCACTAAAAGATTTATGCTATCTTATTTATAATCTTATTTAGCTTATTCTCATTAGCTATGATAAATATAAGACTTATAATTATGGAAGAATACACTGCGCTTAGATAGGACGAACATTCTACTACTTTATCTAAGACATCGGAAGCAAAGAATTAGATATTATGAGTAGTTCTTTTGCCATCAAGTTGAATATGCAAAGTGAATGCTATTTTAGTTATCATTTACAAAAATTACTCTAAGATTTGCTTAGAAAAAAGCAAGACAACACTTTTTTGGTTAGGATTGCATTTAAGCCTGCCGCAAATATTAGCATGCAAAGTAATTTATTGGGATAAAAGCAGTAATTTAAAAAATTTCAATTAAATCACCTGTTAAGATCAAAAAGATTCATCCTAAAAGACAAATTACTATTTAATAAAGCTAGATTTAATCTGATGAAAATGTTCGTAAAAAGAAAAATGAGAAAAATCAAGAAGAAACAAGTTAATTAAATTAGACTTTTATTAAAGAAGCAGACAACACACCAGAACAAAACACTTTGGCAGAAAAAATTTCCAATTTTATTTATAAGGATTTTAAGTCCGGAAATTTAAGAAAGATTACAGTAAAAATGCTCAAAATTTATATCATTTGAAGGGAATAAAATCCATAGATGAAAGCCACAAAAATATTTAGTAATTCTAGATGTTAAATCGCTTGCTTATCATTTAAACTATTTCTTTTATTCTGTCTTATATAAAAGCAAAGCATTTAATTCAACAGCTTTCTTTATAAAGTATTTAATCAGCCTATCAAATAAAATAAAGCCTATTCTTTATTTTAGAAGATAATCAAGCAGAATTTAAGAGTTTATACTTAATAGTAAACCAGAACTAAAAGTTCATTCTAAGATTTACTTATTATTTTACCTTTTAGCTATATATTAACTGCAATCATTAATCTACTTTAAATATATCCTAAGAAAAAAGTTTTATTATTGATTATGATTATAGTACCTTAGATTCATTCTATAATAAACTGATGGTTTTGTCTATCTTCCAAATATCAAGTAGTTAAGTTCTTAAAATATTTCCTAGACTATCTTAGTTATTTTTCCTTATTTTATATGAGATTTTTAATACATCAAAAAATTTAGCTTGAAAAGAATATTCTTAGTAATATTATCACTGTGGAAACAGATAACTAGCTAAGAAAAAAATAAATGAAGTGCAAGAATCCATAAAACTATTAACTAGGACTAAATGGAAAAAGTTTTTTGGTAATTATATTAAGAGGTATGACTTAAATAAGCATTAGATAAGTATATTCTTCATAATACAGAATCTAATTAATCTTAGTTTGTGAATTTTAATTAACTCCTTTTTCTATAAATAAAAATAGATAAAAAGGACTAAGAGTAATTAAGATATTGCTAAAATAAAGGCTAAAATAGAGTTTATATACTCACTCTTCAAACTAATTACTTCAATAGAAATATACTTCGAGTCTTTGATATTACAATATAATATCTATAAAGTTATAAAGCAGGATGTATTATATATGAAAATATCTATTTAAAATATAATAAAGCAATTGCTTAATTAATTTAAATTCTTAGAATTTAATTAAAAAAACTGAGATTATAGATTGCGTAGTACCACGATGGCACGCCGTTCTTTAATTAAAATTTTTAAAAGTTTAAAAAAATGCTATTTTTCTGTCTTCCCTGTGCTAGCATCTCTTGAAAATTCTTATCTCCCATAGACCCAGTGTTGGAGTGCTTCCCATAAAAACCTTAGCATCTGGTATCGTTCAACATATGTTACTTGATATTTCGGCTTTGTCTAGCTTGGATACAACCTAGATACTTTTTCCTGTCTTCACAAAGGTTACTTCATAATGCCAGAGTTTTCATTGATCACATTGAAAGGATTTTTCCTCCCTATTTAAAATAA
Organism: Loxodes magnus; assembly: GCA_946699065.1. Classification (NCBI taxonomy): domain Eukaryota; phylum Ciliophora; class Karyorelictea; order Loxodida; family Loxodidae; genus Loxodes; species Loxodes magnus. The sequence continues at coordinate 148,875 of CAMPDV010000481.1, forward strand.
ATTATATATATAATAAAAAGAAATATTAAATTTAATAATAGAGTTTAAATTTTTTGTCACTCTTGATCAATCACTTCTCCAAAATCTTTATTTTCTCTTCTTACCCTTTAATATATATACTGTTCTTTTTAATTTTTTATGCTTCTCTCCATACTTTCTTCCTTTATTATTTATTTTTAACTTGTATTATCATGCATATAATCATTAAATTCCAATTACATTTCTTAATCAAAAGACACTTATTTTTGTTTAGATTTGGTGATATTTTCCTGGCTAATATTAATAGAAACTATTTCGCTTTATAAATTTACCTTTTTTGCTTGTTAATCCTTTCTTTAAGATATTAGAGTATCCTAACGAGTTTAGAAACCAGAATATTTCTCGTCACTAGGAAAAAGTTCTTATAATATTTTAGAATATTTTGAGTCTTAGTATAGGTCATATGAAATGTTTTCCCCTTTCCTTATAATATGGACTTCTAAAATAAAAAATTACTATTTTTAAAAGCTAATTAATCGCAGTAAGGATTAACTGAAGCCTTTTATTTTCTTAAACATTGCTTATATAGAATAAAGCATATTTGCATTAAAAATACCAATAAAATAACTGCAATGTTAAAATATCCAGATGGACTATTTAGTTTTTCTTATATTGAACTTTTAGAACATCGGTAAACGTCTTCATAATATTAGGTTGAATCTTCATATAGTCTAAAAAGTTTGCACGCACTGTTATCATAGTCACATTCTATAATATTGCATTCTTAGTCGCAGATAAGGTTTTCCAAATTATTTAAGTCACATTTATTTTTCTTACATGATGATTCATTGAATTAACTAGGATTAAATTTACAATCTTTATTTTCTTATCTGCACTCTGGTATATTGCATCTTACATCACATATTTTATCATTAAAAAAATTCTAAGGACACATATCAGGACATGTACTACAATCCGATCTGTCATAGAGACATATCTCATTATTACATGCTTCATCACATACAGAATCTCCAAGTCAATATAATTTACATCCAAGTCTTTAGCATTATTCTTCTTGAAGACTTATTTATTTCTTTTATCCTACAATTATAATCGTATTGCAATCCCCCATATCATCCAAACATTCTTCAACGTTACATTAATCGTCGCAATTACTATCATTAATATAGTAAAGAAAACATTCCTATTTTAAATCACAAGTCAAACAATCTTAACTATCGAAATTGCATTGTATGTTATTGCACTTTTATTCACATTTCCAATTACCAATCTAATTTCAATTACAATCTTTATTGCAATATTAATCATTAGATTATGTTATTGTTTAGCTAGTCTGTTAACAATCTAGAAGATCGTTAAAGCAACCGCTATTATAACACTACTAATTGCAAATGCCATTTCCTATTTCTTTTCCTAAGCATTTTCCTTCTTTGTCACATGTTTTATTTTAGCAATCTCCACCATCAAATCCACATAAAATGTGAAAGCATTCTCATTGACAATCGCCGTCTCCTATTTCATCTCATTTGCATTAAGGTTAACAATGTGTGGAGTTCATTTAAATATACTTATTATATTACTCACAATCTCCTTAATCAAAGTTGTTTTAAGGATTGTTACAAAGAGCATCACACCATCCATTTTAAAGCTATCTTCGAAAACAAATAGTATTCCAAAATTCATTATAGCAAGCATTTGAATCCCATCCACACAAGTAAGTGAAGCATTCTTAATCGCATACATTATTATTGAGCATATCTTAAGTGCATCCTCGACTACATTAAATTTTATCCTGCATTTCTCTTTAAGCTTTATTTTATAAATATTCTTTGCAATCACCTTTGTCAAATTAGCATTCCTCTATATTGCATTGTAAGTCGCATCAACCATCTTCGAGTTGTTTAATGAAGCATAGCTAATTCATATCACAATAACAAACAGAGCCATCTTAATTGCAATCTTTATTGAAGCAAACTTAGGAACACACACCATCTCCTATATTTTTTCATTGACAATCTACACTACAATAATCTTAAGGATCATGCTGCTATTCGCAATCGCCTCCATCATAGTCACATTCTTCTGTATTGTATATTTCTTCACATACTCCGTTACTTTTTTACATTAAGTTGCATCCTAAACTTCCACAAATACATTCTCCGTTATCATAATTACAGGATAGAATGTTACATTAAATATCGCATTTCTTATTATTCAGCATAGATTCTGGACAATAACATTTCTAATTATTTAAGCAGTCTGCTCCATCAAAGTCGCACATACTATTGAAACATTATAAATCACATTCACCATTGTTTATATCATTTAGCTTATTGCATAAAAGACTATTTTCTTAGTCTGTATAGCATATGCAATGATAATTATCATAATCAAATTGCTCTTAGTTGCATTCTTGATCACATTCACTATTCTATAACAAATTATCGCTGCAAAATTAGACATTTGAAAGAATGCAATCTCCTCAGTCATAACTGCATATAGTGGTATTACAAGAAAGTTTGCAAAATCCATTGCCAAGTTCTTCTTACAAGCATTGACAATTCTAACTATATTAGCAATCAAATTAATCGTAATAGCATTCTGGAATGTTACACTCTGGCTCGCATATGCCATTATTTATTTAAGTATAATCACATTTCGTAAAGTTTAAATTGCAGCAATTATATATGTCGAACATACAACTTTTAGTTAAGCATTATTATTAGCATTTTCCATCTCCCAAAAATTAGTATTAGCATACTTTTTATGAATCTTATAATGGTTCGTTCGTGTTTGGATCTAAGTTATTACAGCTAATTTCAAGTTTATCCAAGCAATCTTAGGAATTTAAATCATATTGGCATTCAGGATTGAAGCATTCCCAATCACAGTTTTGATATTCAAGTTTTCGTATTTAGCATAATTTTTTTGAATCACAAGTAGCACAATCACCTCAATCATATAGACATTCTTCAACGTTACATTTGATATCACATATACTGTTACCAAATTAAAGTATTTAACAATCTTAGCAGCAATCTCCATAATCAAATTAGCAAATTGAAATTTTACATTCACTATCACAAATTCCATTTCCTCATTTCTCAGCTGTACATTTTGAGTTTTAAAAGCAGCAATCTCCATTATCATAATTGCATTCTTATATTAAGCAATCAGTATCACATTCAGAATTTTACATTTTTTCCTTGTCACACTTTTTTCCTGATTTTTCATAGCAGCAATTCCAATTTTACCACATGCATTGCTATGTGTTACATTGCGAGTTGCAACTTAAACTATCATGTTACAAGTATTCCAAGCTACATGTATCTGAACAGATTAATGTTTCTTCGCTTTATAGTATCCTTGTTTTCTAAGCTGATTTTAAATTATACCAATAGAAATAATTGGCATAGCTAGAAACATAAGTTTCATATTTCTGAGGAAATATATCTGAGCAGCCATAGATGAATATGGCAAAGACTGCATGGATGATAACAAGTAAATTAAGTAAATTCAAGATGCTTTCTTAAATCCTATGAGAGATTTTAGGAGGTTTTTTATAATGCTTACATAGCAAAGCTTTATCTATTCAATAATTTAAGAAAACTACTATAAAAGCGATGTATGTTAAAAAGGGAATTCCTGCTGAATACACAAAGACTATGAAGAGTACGGCTAATATTTCCGAGTACATTATTGAAATATTGAATTCAGGTCCAATCATGCTTCTGTTGAGTTCCAACTAATTTTTAGCTTTCTTAATCTTTAAATTCTATCATAATTTCTATGAAGGCCATAATAAGAGTTTGGTAATAGTTGGTTATACAATGAAAGCAAATATAGTTAAAGTAATAGAATTTCCAACGTCAAGGTATCAATATCTAGTAAAATCTTCATATTTATCGAGATTAGCAATTAGAGTGATAAAGGCAGTATTAATAAACGAAGCTATGAATATTTTAGCCAAAATAGATTTATATATTTAACTTAAAGTCTAATTTCTTTAGAATTTCGTGAGGACAGCAAAAATTAAGTTGATGAGAGTATTTAAGACTATTATTATGATTGTATTTGAAGTTTTCTAGGTAATTAGTTACAACTCTTTCGTTTTGAAATCCGAGCAGAATGAAGATAGTTCAGTGTCTTCAAAAATAATTTCGTTTCAATCTTGTTCTAAGCATCAACAGTAATAGCAAATGTCGTTATTTATAAATGTCTTAGAAGCAACTTCTAATGGAAATTTTGAAATATCGAAAGTAGTTTTATCCTCTACTATTTTAAAATAAATTTAGCACTCTGGTTTTGTAAACATATCTCACTCTATATCTTTAAGTTGCTTTATCAAAAATACTACTCCTGTTAATATAGCTATAACTAATATCCACGAGAAAAATGATCTCACTATTTTTTTGTGTTTACCTAAATTTTCCCATATAATATTCTCAGGAATTTCAGCTTCTTATACTACTAAAGATTTAACTCCGTTCCATTTTAACTTAGAAGATTATAGAATTTATAAGCAGAATCCTTTGCCATATTCTTTTAGGCACTATTGTTACGATTCTTTATATTAGAATATTACAAAGACTTTTTCTATGCTGAAGCTCTGAATGTTCTAATGCTGTTATTTTTATTCCTTTATCTTCGATTCAATTTTATCTAATTTTATGACTTATTTCTCTTTATTTTTATTTTAAGCAATCTTTTGTAATATTTTTGCTTTTTCATTACTAAGCTATAATATGGTTTTATAATTTCTTGCGAAGCTAACTTCATATACTTCTCCAAATCTTTACTAGAAAAAATCTTGAATTTCCCTCTAAGTAATTCCTGAAGTTGGTAAACCGTTAATTTCTACTGCGTATTATTAGACTGAAAATTCTGTTTCTTAGTACTTTCTATTGATTCTATGGAGTCTAAACTTGTAAAAATATATGAAAATTATTAAAATAAGAGAATTCGCAAAATCTACTGCTGAATATATAAAAAGCTTTTACTTAGACTCATCCAGTAATTTTTCTTCTTTCTCTTTTTAGTCTTCCTTTATATAGTCGTCGAGCCATTAAAGTTAAAATCCTTTATCTTTTGATAATCTTTGATAGACCAAAGTTTCGTTAAAATGTAAAGACACTTTGCTCTAGCCAGTATCTAAGTTTCCAATAGTAAAATAGTCGATAAATTAAGCTGACATTCCACTGAATCAACCCCCTTGATAGTTTTATATGACCAAATATGTGGAGTTAGCACAGATAATAGCCAAGCAGATTGCTAATCATTTTAGGAAATCAAAATATAAAAATAATCCTAGTCCATACTTTTTTAGTACGCTAATATCAGTCTTAAAAACTGGATATTGACAATGATTTTGTGAATCATAAGCTGAATTTTATAGCTTATACATATTAGCGATGACTAAATTAGGCTTTTACTAATAACTCTATAAGGAATCAATTCCTGTTATAAAGTCTGTAGTATCCTCTAAAGGTCTTGACAAGACAAGCTAAGAAAGTCTTCTCTCAACAGCTTCATAAACTTAAGCCATTTAATAGCTTAAACTAAATAATAAATAGTTAGTTATTATATTTAAAATTAAATAAAAGAGTTTAGAAAATATAAACCTAGGAATTACTCTTTCTCTTATTAATTTCTAAGAGTAAGTAGATTTTAACAAAGCATTATAAGCTTAAATTTTTCCTAAGAAAGTAAATTATTTATTATCCTTATATTAAGATAAAAGAACCTGAATTCATTTACTGAGTCTTCGTTAATTCTTAATAACCTATTTAAGTTTGCTAGCAAATTAGTTATTCTAGGATTTAACTTCAATAGTATATTTACATCTTCAGGGAGATAACTAAATTTTATCCTATTCAATAACTCACTTCTCAATTTTCGTTATTTGAGTATATCATCTTTTTCCTAATTTAATTTGCTTATAACTAAGAGACCCTTTCATATTAAAACTAAAAGGTTTTAGATAGAAAGCTTATCAGGAAAATAGCAGCTAGGTTTAGAGGATTGAGCATTATCCTCCGTTTCATTAGAGTGATTAACCTTCTTTGATAATTTCACTCAAAATGCTAAAATTTATTTAGTTACCAGTTATTTCCTTTGAGTATTAATCTAATTGCATTAATATCTCTTAATGTAGTTACTCTAGTAAAATATTACAATATCTTGTTTTATCTAAAAGGATACTTTTATAAGTTTAACTATGTCCATTGTAATAGAAATAATGTAAGTAAAAGATTGAAAAAGGAAGATTCAAACTAATATAAAATTGCTTTAATTCATAAATATAAAAAAGCAAAGCCATAATGATAAGCATCCTCTAGTTAATCCTAAAGATATTTAGAAGTAACACGCTACTAACAGCATAATAACTATGATTTAACTTAGATATTTTCATATATACCTTTATTATACTATTAATAGAGAATTAATAAGGCTTAGTTCATTAGATAGGGAATCTTTAGTTAATAAATTAACTTTAATATAGTTATCATTGGTTTCAAAAGCTATTTATTTTAACTTTATTATCTTAAGTTAAAGGTTATAGAATCAAACTTGAAGCCTTTTATTTAATTAGTTAAACATAGCTATTCAAGAGATTTAGTGCATTAAAGTTTTATTTTATAGAAAATAAAGGACAATAAATAATTAAAGCTACAGAGTCCTTACTCTATATAAGTATTAATCTTCACATATTAAAGTTGTTTCATTTATTATTCAATAACTTAGAATGTTAACGCTAGTTCTTTCCATTTATGAAAAGAAGAAGCATTATTAAAATCCTTTTATTATAATTTAGCATCATTTTCTTAAGAAACTGAGTAACTGCTTTATGAACTGAGTAGTTTAGTACTGATTTATGATTTTTAACTCTCTAATATAATTTTATCTAAAAGTAAGAGTATCTAGAATAGTTTATTACCAATGCTTCTTACTCTTTTATTAATCTATTAATCTAACTCAACCTTAGAAAATAACTAGCTAAATATCTATAAAGAAGTTTAGCCTAAAGCCTCTATAAATTTCCATAATTAAATAGACTTTCGATTATCTCTAATTAATCTAACCTATCTCTAGCTTTAAATCTTTTCTGCCTAAGCTTATCTTTAGTTCTTATATATTCTACTTTATAAGCTAGAATAAATTTTAAATCTCCTTTATTACAACCAAATATAAGGTTTAGAGTATTAACATTATAGATAATAATTTGATAATTAATAGCATAGAAGGTTTAATTTAAGAAAGAAGTATTAAATAGATTATCTAAGGGTAGTAGTTGTATTACTTTAATAGGCTTTATAATATTTTTACTCTAGTCCTTTATTACTAAACAGGTGTCTATGTAGCTCTTTATAGTGATTTCATTTATATATATAAGAAGAAAAAGTTAAGGCTAGATATAATCTAAAGCTTTTGATATAAAGGCAGTATAATAAATAAATGGTATAAACCTTAATATTAAAGTAGAAGTATATTAAAGGAATTAGATGCTTGCTTTATAACTATTTACTATAATTTTAGTAGCATTAGAGCTATATTAATGTGAGATTGCTTTATGTTTAATGCTAACAATATATTATTAACGTAAACTGATGTAAAGCTAATAAATTAACCGGTTAAAGTTTAGAATTAAGCAGCTAATTATAAATCAGCTTACGAAAGAATGAAGCCCAACCAAAATAGTAAGAGATTAAATTTTCAAATTTTAGAGAATAAACTAAATCTCTATCCTCTGATAATTTAAAAAAGGAAGACCATTAATTATAAAGCATTTAAACTAAACAAAGCATCAATGCAAATAATAATAATTACATAACTATGAAATTTTTTAGTGACTAAGTAAATTAAATTACAACTACTCAAGGAATATCTTAAAAATGATGCTGAAGAACTATTTATAACTAATTAATTTTGTATATCTTAGAGTAATATAATAGCACATATTATCATTAAGCTTCTTCAATAAATCCTAAAGAAAATTCTTTGAAAAGAATGGGAGAAGAAAATTAACCTTACTTAATCAGTTAATTAAATTTAAGATATTCTTTTATGAATACTTGAACAGAAGGAAAGAAGAGTGCGAAAATTATATTTAAGGGTTTTATCTACCCGGATATGAGCCATAGTAGGTTGGGACTCTGTATCTAAGTCAAATATTGAATAACTTCATCAAACATAGAAGCAAAGTATAGAGAATTTATGTAAATCTATAACCTTTAACTTTAGCATACTATTTATATAATTATTAATCTAAGCACTTAAATATGATTATAATTTAATAAGATTTAGGTTTTCTCATTTAAACTAAAAGGATTCTTTTTCCGGTTCTCCTAATTGCTCCTATATAGATTATTTTGACTACTCAAATAAAATTGAACTCCATTAATCTTTTTATGCATCATAGATATATATTTTTTCTCTATCAAATACGTATATTTAATTTCTATCAATAATAGGACTTTAGTAGCAAGGTTATCCTGGATAAGGCTTATTTGATATTTTAATCAATTATGGATTATTTCTTTCTCACTTCAACTAGTAAACACCATCAAGAAACTCGCCAAATACGTAAACTATTCCTTGTTCTTAATCTTTTATTATACTGATTGATGAGCTTTAGGGCAAACAGATCTTAGCTTTTTCCCAAACGTTTAAATTAGTATTATATACTTAAACTTATCCCAGTCTTTAGTAATCTTTATCGATTCCTCCTAGCATTACTATGTCTTAATCTACTAATATGCAACCTTAATTTTTTCCTTGGAACTCTATATCTTCAAGTTAAAAAATTGTTGTAAATTGAAATCAAAGTATTCGCACTTTTACTGATCTTATTAACTAGATAAATTTCCTGAAATAATATAGATATATCTATTGTTATTTACTATTCTTTAAACTAATCCAGGACCACTTCTAGGAGATATCATTTCTACTGTAATCAATACTTAAAAAGATTCTCTCTCAATTACCTAAAAGCTTTTAGGAAAGGCTCCGTTTGTTTTTCCTCCTGCAAGGAAAATAAGATCCTAAGTATAATAAACAGAACTTTCTTCATCCATTCTAATTTAACTTTTTTGAATTTTTTATTCTTAAAAAGAGATTCCAGTTTTAATTAAGCGTGTATTAGTATCCTTTAAGAAGAAAATATTTGGATTCATTTTACCGTCAAATGAACTATTAAATGAAAAACTATTAGAGTTAAGGACTATTATGAGGTATGGCAATTCATTGAACTTAAACTTTGACATTTGGATTATTTATCTAAATTGATAGCTAGTTTTTACTTAATTTGCTTTAGCTTATATCTGAATTCTTAAATGCTAGGTCTTTCTTAATAATTATAACTAAATGATTTAGTTAAAAGATCTGCAAGCATTTCCTCTTTCTATATTTCAGCTGAAAATTATGGATGCAATTTTTGCTAAAATGCTAGTTAACGAATTTATCTGAAAGATGCTTAATTTGGTCAAGGTATTGTTTCGTTAAAAATTTCGATAGCGACACAGGCTAATGACCAAATATCACTTTAAATATAAACGCTATTATTAAATAATTCAGGCGCCATCCATTAAATTGTTCCTCTGATTTTTGAAGTTATAGAGCTTTATTGCTAAGTACTGATAACAAAATCTACTTTTATAGGAGAGTCATTTTCATCCATTAAAATATTTAGTGATTTAATGTCTAAATGAATTAAACCTTCGTTGTGAATAGCCATAACTCCTTAGGCAATCTAACCAAGCAATGTTATCTTTTTTATAAATCTGGCTTATGGGTTTTCTTTAAATTAACTGAACAAAGTTTTATTTTGGATAATTCAATATAAGGTTCCTCTTTAGTAATAATTCGTAAAATGACAAAAAATATAGTTATGTTCTTCTGAAGTATCTATAGCTACGCCCTTAATTCTTAGAACTCTTTTGTGATTTATTAGCAAAAGTGACTTACATTCATTATAAAAGTTATCAATTAATTATTGCCAGTCAATAGGCCATATTTACTAGAATATTCTAAGAGCATAATCTACTCCTTCAATTTATATTTTATAAGTTTTCCCTCATGTGTTTTCTTCAATAAGTTTCAAACAATTTAAATCTTCTCGACAAGGAAAAAGCTCTTTATAACTCCATAATCTTATAGGAGCAGTAGGATCTCTACTAGCTCCATTATTTTTAAGTAATTCTCATATATCTTCTACAGATATCTATTTGGCTTCCTCCATTTTAATGTTAATTTATAATAAAGCTATTATTTCATAACTTTATATATCAATCTTTACTAGAATATAATACCCTCCATACCCTTAAACTATTACTAACTCTCTTTAATAATTCATTCTTTCTATTTGTTTTATCTTAAACCCTTTTAAGAACAAGAAGCTTTAATTACTATTAATAAAGATTAAAGTACTTAAATGATATAATTAAAGAAATAACTAGATCTAGTAATATTAAAGTAGAAATGACTAGGAAGATGAAAGTGAAGTAGTAAAAATAACTAAGTCTGACAAGAATTTTAAATTACTCTATACTATAAAATTAGTTTAATACTCACTAGCTTTATATTATATTTAATACTTACTCTCTTTAACTCTTTACATCTTAACTTCTATCGTTTTCTATCTAAGTTAAATTACCAATCACTAAGGCTAAGCATTAGTATACTAACTACTATAAACTATGCTTCTTTAAGTTAATTTATTTTTGTTTATGTAGCCAAGTAATTATTAATTAAAAGGAAGTTAAAGGTGCTTATATAGTAGAAGCATCGAAATGCTTAGTATAATAAAGAAGACTCAAAACACTTAAATGATTAATTCTCAATTTCATCTTATTCTACAATTAACTGTAGCTTATTCAGCATCTAATCATATAAAAGCTAAGACTAATACAGTATCTACATTAGTAATCAAGCATATTTAGTAAAGCTAATAAATAAGCAATGTATATAAAGAATAATGATAATTAACTCTAAACCAAGCACTTAACTTTAAATCTCTATTTTACTATTTAATGTAATTAGTTAGATTAGGATAAAGAAAGCAATTCAAAAAAGTAAAGATAATTAGCTTAACCAAAGTACCTAGTAATTCCTTAAGAGATTATTTAATAGTACTTAACAAGAGATAATAAGTTTAAATTTTATTTTAACTAATTACCAATTATAGCTTAAATGAATACGCATATTGTAGTCAAGCTTACTTTTTTTATAAGTGAAATATAAGGTATAATTTGATATGTATATATTGGGTAATTAAAGAGAATCTTTCAATTCAGAACTAAGTTATAACATTAAAAATATAGCAAAGTTTGTCCAAATTATAACGAACATGATTCCCTTCTACTTATAACTTTTTTAATTCAATTACTCTTTACTACTCAAGTTCTTTTAATACTGAATTTCTACTTCTTTTCTTACTTTTCTTCTTTCCTTACCTATTTTATCCCTTCTACTTATAACTTTTTTAATTCATTTTTTTTTTCACTTTTTTACAATTTTTTTTTCTCTTTTTTGTATTTAAGAAATCATTATTTTTTAGATTTTATTTTTTAATACTTAATATTTATATTCCTTAATATTTATTTATTTTTTTTATTCTTTTTAAATATGTTTTTTTTTAGTTCAAAATACAGATTGTTAGGTATTTTTATTTTTTTATTTCGATTTATCATTTTTTTTAATTTCTAGTTTTTTTTTTCAGATTTATCAATTATCATTTTATTTCAACTTACTTTTTGACATTTTTTTTTTACTTTTATTCATTATTTTATTTATTTTTTTAAAGCTTGTATTGTTTTTATTATAAATTTTTTTCTCATTTATTTGGATTTTTTCTCTTTTTTTTAATTTTAATTTTTTTTAATCGTATTTCCCCGGTGTTAATTACATACTTTGCAATTTTTGCAATATGTTTTTTGAAATTCCAATCTATATATTAAATTTTATTTTTATAATTTCTATATAGTTTTACATAAATTAGTTATTTTATAAGTAACTTTATTAACTTTTTTTGATCTTAATACTCGGACTTAAGATTTTAGAAGACAATGATTTCGGCTAACAAGTTTTATCATTTTTAGTTGTTAAGTCTATTATTTCTTAGGCTGCTTATTATTTTTATAATATTATTAAGAAATTTTTTTAATTACTAAACAATCATTACAGCTGATATTTTCTTTGTAGATGAAACACATAATTTTATTTTTTCTTTATATATTCTGACTACTTATATTAAACTATCTCTTTTATTTTTCAAAAATTCTTTTTTTATTATTTTTCAATTTATCTTATTAAATATTCTAATTTTTTAAATGAAGACTTAAAAAAAATATCTTTCTTCATCTTTTCATCTGTTCTCTTTCATAAGGTTGCCTTTATATGATTTATTTTTTATTTACTTTTTTATTTATCTAATTTTCAATATTTTTGTCTTTGCAATTTTTTATAATTTCAATACTTCTTGTTTTCTTACGTTTCTTTTATTCTCTTTTACTATTAAACTCCTTTAAAATCCTGATATTCTCTTCACATTACACTTTAATTTACGTTTACTTCGTTGTCTTTCAAATTTTTGTTCCTTTTTTGCTTTAAGATAATATAATAATATTTTATTGTGGCATCAAATTTATTTAGCTTACCATGAATTAGAGTTTATAGAGTTTTGTAGTAATCAATAGATCTCGAGATCGTAATCTTTATGATTTTTTGGATCGTAAATTATTATAACATTTTTATTTTCTCCTCTTGCTAATTCTTGTAATTAGAATCCATATTGTTTCTCTCAATGTATTTTATATTTTTGGAGTTTCTAAGAATGGTAAAAATATTTTTTCTTGCAAAGTCTTCTGTTTGGCGAGCATAAGATTATGAATAGACTTAAGGTTTCTCTTTCAGTTACTTAAGATTTTTTCTTCTTAAATCGTTAACACTAATTAACCTTGTGTCCATACTTATAGCATTATCAACATTTAGTTTTTATTTTCTAATAGAATAAGTTTTAGTTCGGCTTCTTTTCCTTATTATTCTGAATTTGATAGTTAATTGAGCTTGGTATGATCCAGTTAACTGATCCTCTGGTAAAAATTTTATCTTAAATTTCATTCGATTTGACCAATCTATCTTTCTATCAATTTCTAAGGAAATAGTCATTTTTTTAATTTCTTGCTTAGAGTCCTATTAATTTACCAATTAGTTTATGTTAGCATGAGAGATTAAATTATTTATTTAAAGTCTTAAACTTTTTTTCTAGCTTCTAATTATCCAATTGTAACAATAGAAATCGTTAGCAATGTCGATTAATTATTAGATTTTGTTGGAGATTTCTATTATTTTTTAGATGCCATTTTATATTAAATTATATTATATAACAAATTTATTATTATTTTTTAAGCAAGTAAAAACAAATCATCCAAGATTAGTCCATCCTAAAATTCTTCTATAGTGTAAATCTCCAAAAAAACTCTACACTTTTCCTTTCTCTCACAATTATATTTCTTTTTTTGTTTTTTTTAATTTAATTTAGTTAGTTATCTCTTCTCATCATTATCTATTCTTATATTCAAATTATTTTTACTTCTCTAAACATTTTATAAGATAATTCTTCTTTAACTTCGTTTTTCTTATCAATAAGTCTATAAATTCAATTTATAAATATTTTAATCTTTTTATTATATCGAAACTTATTTTATTTTATTTTCTAAATTTTTTTTTATTATTCATGATTCTATTATTTTTTTATTTAATATAATTACGTTTTATTCCTTTTCCTTATTTTCTAAATTTTTTAGTCCGTTCCAAAATTTTTTAGTCCGTTCCAAAATTTTTTAGTCCAACCCAAAATTTTTTAGACCAACCCAAAATTTTTTAATCCGTTCCAAAATAATAGTCCATCAAAAAAAATCTCTTGCAGTGTAAAACGCTGAGCAAAAAAAGGCTTTCATCATTTTTAACTTTATAACACTTCTCATTTTCTAAAAAAAATTCCCTTCTAACATCCAATTCATCCCAAATACACTCCATTAATCTTTCCTTTCACCTTCTCTTATCACCAAATTACTTTTAACTCATTTCAAAAATCAAAAAATTTTTATAATTCCTTTCACTCAAAAAAATTTTTTATTCTCGCTCATTCACAAAACTTTTTAGGAAGATAAATTTCAAATTTTTTTATTCCTAACTCTATTTTCATTTAACCAAAAAATTTGTCCCTTTCTTAAATTTTTTACCTTTTTCAAAAAATATCCTATACAATTATTTTTTTTACCCATTATTCATTATTCCCTCCCACACCCTATCCACTTTAACCCTCCTCTAGTCCATCAAAAAGAATCTCTTGTAGTGTAAAACGCTGAGCAAAAAAAGACTTTTACATTTTTCATGAATTTACTACCACTTCTTTACACTTCCTTGCACCTCTTTATACTTCTACTCCCTTTAACTCCACTATCTCTTTCTACGCACTCATTTATTTTACACTCCTTCTCCCTTCTTTCAAATTTTTTATTCTCTTAAATTTCACCCCTTTGTTACCTTTTCTTCTTTACTTCAAAATTTTTTCCCTTTCTTACTTACATTTTTTTCTCTTACAAAAAAAAATTTTTTTTTTTTATTCTTTTTTCTTTTTTCTCTTACTTTTCTTTTCTTTCTTGCTTTTTTTATTTTTTTCCTTTCTTTTTTTCCTTTCCTTTTTTTCCTTTTCTTTCTTTCTTTTTTTCTTTTTCTTTTTTTCCTTTCTTGCTTTTTTTTCTTTTTTTTCTTCTTTTCTTTCTTACTTTCCTTTTCTTACTTTTTTTCTTTTTCTTTTTTCTTTCTTACTTTCCTTTTCTTACTTTTTTTCCCTTCTTCTTTTCTTTCTTACTTTCCTTTTCTTACTTTTCTTTATTTTCTTTTTTTCTTTTTTTTTTTTTTTCTTCTTTTTTTTCTTCTTTTTTTTTTTTCTTTCTTTCTTTCTTTTTTTTTTCTTTCTTTCTTTTTATTTGTTTATTTTTTTCCTTTCTTTTCTTTTCTTTCATTTTTTACTTCATTTAACTCACTCTTCACTTACTCTATTTATATTCTATACATACTCTATACATACTCTATACATACTCTATACATACTCTATACATACTCTATACATACTCTATACATACTCTATACATACTCTATACATACTCTATACATACTCTATACATACTCTATACATACTCTATTCATACTCTATACATTTCTATACAGACTTTATTTATAAACTCTATTTATATAATTTATATACCATCTAATTATACACATAATTTATAATACTCTAATTTACTTTTAATACTTTATAATCTTTAAATATACTTATAATACTTATAATACTTTAATTCACTTTATAATACTTTATAATACTTTATAATACTTTATAATACTTTAAATATACTTTTAATACTTTTAATATAATTACTTATAACTGTACTCATTAAGAAAGAAAACTCACTCACTCAATTGCATAGATTTCCACTCTCTATCCTTCAAAGCACCAACTTTTATGTCGTAATAATATATCACATTTGCCTATGATTTATCACTACTCCACATCCATATTACATTATTCACTTATTGACCATTGTATCAGAAATCAGATGCTGTTGATATGTAAGGATATTAACTACCATCCCTTATCATTGACCTAGTGTCAAACACACAAGTTTACTAAAGATCATCATTGTTGTCCCAAATATAAGCACACTCAGTCTCATTCACTCACACACTTGCCAATCAAGCTGCCGGCTTAGGTAATTCCATTCCATACTATTAATACACACTCAACATCACGTCATATGATGATACCAAATTTGAATTGCTGAAATTATTAGATAAATCTGAACTTTATATTTCACCACCCACTATCCATACTCTCTCATGTGATACCCATATTCCATTACCAGCGATACAATCCTTATTACTCAACAATGACACAGACTTATTCAAAACCATGTCGTACACCTCCAATGAATTGTAGTAATTATAATAATCATGAGATGATGCAGACTTTGATTACGGATCCTTTCCTCCTAATATATACAACAATCTGTCATTGTCATATCCCATTTAAGAAATAAATCTTGGCTAGATCAAAGAAGCTGAGGCTTTTATCACCGAATCACTACCTATAGTTATTTATAAGATCTTATCCAGATGTGATTTAGTTGAGTAACCACCCACCTAGATTAATAACTCATCAGAGATCTAATATGTCGAGGATCAATTGCCTCATATTGGAGTCATTGATGCTACCACATTGTAAACACAGGAGCCATTGATACTGTCCAACTAAAAAGATTAGATCTTATTGGTATTGCAGAATACTCTCCTATATACTGCTATCCTTGGTGGAGAATTATTCACTCTCTTAAGTATTAGATACTTATAGATAGAATCCTTCACCAACTCACTCCATTCACTGACTTGAATTTATCTAGCTTAAGACTTTAATTATTCCAATGACTATGAAAGATCTTATAACTATTATTCCTTTTATCTAAGCTAGTCAATATTATTCTTATTATCTGCTTCCAATTAACTAAATGCAGATTTTATATCCTCTTACTCCTTCAATAATATATTTGTCTACTCTTTGTAATTGATATTCTCTTAAGATGATTTAGATAACTAGTCTTATAACTGATTGATGGTAGATTTACTAAGAGCTATTTCCTATTGAAGATAAGCATTTTATTGTCGAAGCTCTTAAATGTCTTAAGCATACTTGATTTACTTGGCCTGAAGTTATTAGTCCTTAATTATTAACTAATGTTGAAATTCTTATTCTTTTTTTTCTTAGTAGAGGTGCTATTTCTGAATGTCTTGATACAAACGCTTTATGGCTAACTATAATTGCTTGATCTAGCTTGCTTAGGCCATGTAACTCTAGTATACTTGGTTAGGCTAAAGCTACTGCATTAGATAAGAAATGATAAAATTCTAGAGAGCCTATAAGCTTAAATTCTCGCGACATATAATAGAGGATGATTGGGAGATACTCTAGAACCTATCCTAGATTGCTAACTCAAATTGATTCAACTAGTTCTTCTTGTTCTCACACTGATTGATATTATCCTAGGAACTATTTGAGATAGCTTCGACCTAACTTCCTATCACCTGATAGTAATCAGATGTTTCTTTAATAAACTAAATTTGGTTCTTTATTTAGTATTATTAATCATTCACCATCTTCTAACATGCCTACTTGATACTTTAATTGATCGATTGCTATACCTAAACCATATTAGCCATTCTGGATATCTACAATTAACTTATCTGACTATACCATTAATACAATGTAGATATATATTAGATTAGTCTCTACTTGATAGCTCTAAAAGTGGATTCCAAGTAACTCTTTAAATGCTAGATTGCATCCTACGTAGCGATACATCTATGTCCTTAATGCGATATCTAATAACATTGTACACATATTCTTATGCTGTCCTATACGCAATATAGAGATAAGGAATACTATCTATGAATAGGGCAGATGTCCTAAGGATTGATAAGGCTCTATGCCTATTGCCTTACTAGATCTGGGATTTGTAGTTACTCAA
Source organism: Loxodes magnus (assembly GCA_946699065.1). Lineage (NCBI taxonomy): Eukaryota > Ciliophora > Karyorelictea > Loxodida > Loxodidae > Loxodes > Loxodes magnus. The sequence continues at coordinate 166,454 of CAMPDV010000481.1, forward strand.
TTGGTCTTTACGTAATGATGCTATGCTTGTTGCATAAAAACTTTTGTTGTAGTCTATAAATGCCTTTCAAGCATCTCTCACATAGAATACATCCACAGTCCAACTACCTAGGCTTTCTAAGCTCTTAGTTGTATTCTTCTTCACATGCTTCACACTTGGCTGCTGACATTTTATTTTTTATTGAGTAAAAAATAAAAATGCTACTTAATATTTGATTGGATAGAAATTACTTAAGAAAATAATTTAAATTAAAGTAATTAAATGAAAATAGTTATTAAATTAAATAGAAGAATTAACTACTTTTAAAAATATTACATAAAATGGAAGAAAATAACCTCTAAAAGGAATAAATTACTTATAAAACTAAATACTTAGAAATAGATGAAATTAATAAAAAGAACAAACAGAAAAGAAACAGTAGATGCTTTTAAAATTAGTAATAACTAAATTATTCTAATTTTATTAAGAAACATAATATAAACTAAATATAGATATAAATAGGTATCTAACCAAACTCATATAAAATTTATTTAATGAAAAGCTTTTTCAAATTGTAATAAACACATATAGCAAATGTGCTATTTTTAGATAAAAAGATAAAATAGATTATGAATTATAATTTTAATTAATGCAGAAGAGAAAGTAAAGCTGAATTAAATAATAAACATTTATTAATATTTCTAAATAAACTAATGATAACAGTAAAGATATAATGGAGTAATTTAACACATAGAGATTTTATTAAATGAGAGAATTATGTTCTAAAAGCAAGTACCTTGATGATCTTAAGATTAATTCTTTTTACCTGAATAATCATATAAAATTTGAACTATATTACTTACTTAATCTCTTCTAAAGTACTTAGCCTTCCTGTAAGATAAATAAAATATATTAGACATTATAAAACTTTTTAACAGGAGCTAGATAAAGTAATTTCTAAATTATGCTATTAATTAGAACTAAATTAGCCAAGAATAATTCCTATTGATTAATTTTTACATGTTTCACGTCTAAGATGAAGGAGAAATATCAGCAAATAAAGAAAAGTAAGAAAGTAAAGGGACTTTTAGGAGGAATAATTCAACTAAAGGCAAGTTCAATTAACTGATGGAAAGCATGGAATAATTAGAAAAGAAATAACTAAAATAACAAGCTGAAATTTTAATACTTTGCATTTAATCAGAGTAAAAGCAGAAATCCTTAGTTATCGAAAATCTTAAAAAATAGAAGACTATATTCAGCTGAACATTTTTTTATACCATATCGTTATAAAAAGCTAGTAGCAGTATTTAGAAAGGTATCCTGAAGTTAGTTAAATAAAATTCATAGCCCTAATTACTAAATTACAAGCATTGGGACCTGAAAGAATATGTGAAGATGAGAAAAACCTAAGACTAGACTATCTGGTTTCCGTTCCTTAAATAATTAGCCTAAGATCTATACAAGAACTAATTAAAGTATAGTATTAAGAGAAAAGGAGAAAAAGAGAAAAGGAGAAAAGGAGAAAATGCTTATCCAGCTGAGCTAAAGCAAAAATAGAAAGAAAGAAAAGCAATTAAGACGAAATTCTATAAAAGATAGGGAAAATTCTTCCATTTTATTTTTAAAAGGAAGAAGTAACTTAAAAATAATAAATATAGTAGTTAATTCAGTTCAAGGCTTACTAATTTAACAACTATCTCAAAATATTTTTTTAAGATCTATTTAAAATTGAACTAAGAAAGTATCTTCTATTATGTAAGATGCAAGATTACTTATTTACGATATTCATTAATATTAGAATATTTTATCTATTTAACTAAAACTAAAGTTTATACTCAAATGATTAATTAATTGTTTAGAAATTTAAGATTTGTTTTTTATTTCACTAATGATCTCCTGTTTATAAATCTTAATTTGAAAATTCATTATCATTATTTAAATGAGTTTTGCACATTTCTTCAGCTTTGTAGCTTTGCTTTCGTATTAGATATTTATCAATTCTTAATAATTGAAAATCAAGTTATTCTGACATTTAAGTTGTCTCTTTTCCTTTTTACTATTTTTTTAATAACAACTCTTAATATCACTACAATCCAAGCTGTAGATTAAATTCTCTGAAAGTTTATAATCTGGAGGCGTTGAAATTTAAAGTTCTGTTTTATTTTTCTCTTTCTTCTTAATAAAGACTATTGAGTATTTTCCTTTTTGTTTCACTTTTTCCTTTTCAAAAATAATTTGCAGATTCCAAATAGCTTCATCTCTTAATTAATCATAACATGCTATTTTGATTTAGTCTTCGACTTTAATATCTTTAATCCGAATCTTACATTAATGCCTCATTGTATGTTTCTTTTGTAGTTACTTTACAAATAAAAATTTTAATATTTTTGTAACTTAACGTAGTATTTTCTTACAAAACTTCATAGATAATTAATTGGCTTCAGTTTACTTTATATCCTTCTATTATACTTACAATATTTAAGTACCAAATTATAGTACAGAAGAAGTTTAGGACATCATTAGTGCTTACAAAGGTAAATATTCTTAGAGTTATTATAATGATTGCAGAAAATGCTGATTGCTCGAGCTTGATCCAGTCTTTGCTATTTATTGCTCTTCTATTATTGATAATATTTTTTAACCTTTAACTATTAAACTTATGTAGTAAATTTTCCAATGCTTTAAAAAGGATAGTTATATTGACAGTTTGTTTAACTTAAATAGCGCTTAGAATTAAGGTAATCTTTCGATTTATTAGAACTCAGTCTAGCTATAACCTCTTATACGATCTGATACTTTTCTAATAAGTACCATCTTGATATATTAATATTCTTTATATATCAAACAATCTTCTAATCTAGACGCTTTCTAGAGCTATATCTTACTATTTCTCTTCTATAAACTTAAACTTTAATATTTTCCTACTTTTATTCCTTTTTAATTGTATCTTTTATTTACCTATCATCACTAATTTCTTCTCATTCTTCAAATGGTTAAATAATAATCATCTTGTGTATGTTCATCTCTATTATAAATGAATCTTCAACCTTTGTCGCTCGTAAAAAGCTAAAAGTCTAATTTGATTGAATTCCTAGGTTTCTCTTTTAAATTCCTTCTTTTAATTTTGCAATTCAATAAATAGTAAAAAGTAAGTTTTTAAAAGTAGCAGATCTTAATTAATGATAGTAACTCTAAGTCATATAATTAGCAATAAGATTATAAATAAAAAAAACTATAAGGTTAGATAATAAAGACTAGCTCTTTCTATTTCATCATCAATAATAGCAAAAGATAGAAAGAAAAGGGTTTCAATTAGAGAATTCAAAGGTTTAGGATAAGAATAAAATCAGTTTTCGCTTAAATTTCAGTTTTATCATAACTAATACTTACTCTAGTCAGATATAAGTAACATTATTTAAACATTTAAGAATATAAAAAGACGGATGATTGAAGAGTTTCTGATCATTCAAATTAATACTACAATACAATAAAAAGCAGCAAAATTAATATCTTTAAAGATATCTCTATATTAAAGTGAATGATAAATCTCTATCTAAGATTAAATATTTGTGAATCTTAACTATATTGAATAATTGAAGCTATTAATACTATTTTGTCTAAGTAAAGAGACTAAAAAAAGGAATTTATAGTGTCAATAAACTATAAAAATTTACTTTCTGAAGAAAAACTCAAATAAATCTAAACTTTCACAACACAATTTGATCATTACAATAAAGTGTTAACCTTAGTTTTGTATTTAATCCTTGTGTTCTAATAAACAGATATTTCAAAAATTAATTTTACTGGTTTAAAACAACTAAGTTCTCACTTTATATAAACTCAGAACGGTGTCTTATTGTATAGAGGTAGGATGATTTGCCGATTTTCTTCTTCAAACAGAGATTACTATGTTATGAATGCTTGCTTGATAGTCAAATATTTCAAAAACCTACCTAAATAGAATAATTATTTGAAAATTTTCCTTTTAGAACTTGAATCCAGCTAGAGGCTTCTCTAAGTTATTAGATATAGTCAGATAATTAAAAGTTTTGCTTTTGTCATTCTTTAGATTAGATATTTTAAAAAATATGATTCTTTATCAATAAGCAAATCATTTAGCTTATATTAGGTAGAAACTAAGTGATTCATTAATTAAATAAATACAAAAAGAGATACTAGCGATATACTCACTTTCATTAGCAAATATCTAAGATATTAAAGATACCATAGAAGTATAATCATATTTTAAAGTTAAGTATGATGGATAATATAATCTACTAATAGCAAACGAGTAACATCTAATAACTAATATAGAAACAGATAGCTTAGAAGAAAGATTATTTTAAAATTAATATTTAGAGTTAAAGATATTACTATGTATAGGAAGGAGTAGACTGACGCTAAAGAGTATCAAGCATCTTACGATTATTGATGCTCTTTAAATTGGGAATTAGAAAATTACATTTTTAATATTTTGCACATAGATAAAAAGTATAGTAAATAGCTATTGAGAACTGGTACTATATCCATAATACTTAAATGGCTTTATCATTATAACTAATAGGAAAGAATGATAATAACTAGTATTTTAGTTTAAGATTATTAAAGATGAAAAATTCTTAGTAATTTCACTCTTATTGAAATAATACCAATCTCTTGCATTTAAAGAATAGACAATTTCTTTTATTTCTTAGCATAAAAATAATAGGTACTATTTGAGTTTTAGTAAGCTAATACTGTATTAATGTTGGTTCTCTTGCTTTTTGATATAATAAGCATATAGCTATAGTTAGTTATGCTAAAGTTTGATATGATTATATAGAGTATTTTGATAGTAAGATAAGCAGTGTAACTTATATTTGCTTAGATTTAAGTTCTTAGGTAAAAATAAGCTTAAATGATAGTATAATAAACCCTATGCAAGATTCTTAAAGTAAGTATGCTAAATGAGAGCATTAATTTACTTGTTGCTGGTCTTATAAAGAGAGTAATAGAAAGAAAAATCAGCTTAGAGTTAAATATATTTCTCAACAGTAGAATGGCTTTGATTTTGATCATATGAGTAGCTTGTAAGAGTTATATTGTTCTTTAGAAGGGCTAGAGAAGTAAGATTCATAAGCTGTAGTATTTTTAAGTTTTAAATTACTTTCTTCTTTAGAAATTGGATTCAAAACTCGAAATCTCTCAGCTTTTTAGATTTTATAGCAAAAAACAGAAATAAATCTAAGAGGCTAGGTTGACTTAGAAAAACTAGGATTTTACTGGATTGAGAAAGGAGTAAAAGCAGTACTTTATAAAAATAAAGATAAGAACAGAGGAGTAAGGATTTTAGATTTATAAAAGGAGCTCAGTAAATTTAGGCGGTATTAGTGTAATATACAAATTTAAACTCTGAAATAATAAATCCTCTAATAACTAAAATACCTTAAATTAAAAATTATAATACTAAAGTTTAAAAATCTTAGTATTAATAAAGACTTTAAATAAGTAAGAAAGTATCTAACTATCAAAAGATACTAATTATATCTTAGTTTAATAGTAATGCTTAAAAAGTAAATTAAAGATATTTATTTAATTAATTTAGTTATTAATAAAGATAAGACTTTTAGTCAATATCTATTATTCAAATCATTATGCCTAAACATAAAAAACTATTAACATTTCAAATTCACAATACAATTCAAGTCTTACCCAAATGGAGGATAAGTTAAGTCTGCTGACTTATTTTTTAATCAAACTTCTTAAATTACTTAGTTTTAAAATAGACTCTCAAACAAAAATAATTCATTACTGTAGCTAGATTGTTTTAAGCAAACAACGCTTCTAAAAAATGCAACAGCTAGAAGGAAAAAACCATGTTTAAAAAATATTAATTTAAGAAGAAGAGAAAAAATGAAAAATTCTAACTCTTTCATAAAATTAATTAACTGAAGGTTATTAAGTGAAGGTTAAAGAAATAGAAAAGAAGGAAAGAAATTACTAAAGTTAATAAAATTATAGAGGAATCAGGTATTAATGAAAGTTTATTCAAGATTTAATAATTTTGCATCACAAGCATATCATTACAATTAAGTTATAATACAGCCAAAAGGAACAAATAAAAAAGATCAAAAAGAATCTTAAAGAAATAACAAATCTAATTATTCAAAGCCAAATTTTGTTTTTAGATAATAAAATTAATTTAATAAAAGTGACAGAAACCTAAACCGGAAGAGAAAAAGTCTGTATATTATTTCAAGGTAGAAAAGAATAGCAAACTATAAGAAAGATTAAATGATAAATCTTATTATCAAACGAAATAAAAAATAGACTAAGAATAAGAGTAGAGGGCTAAATATTTTTAGAAGAGAAACTGGTATGAAAGTAAAAATCTAAAATTTGATTATTATTTTAGTAAGTAAGCACAGCAAATTTAAGTGACTCATAGTTAATTAAAAATGAATTTGGTAAAAAGAGACTGAAATCTAATAAAATTGTAGAGGATACTAATTGGCTTAAAAAAAGCTAGTCAAGTCCAGAAAATTTTACTTAAGAAGTTTTATTAACTTAAAAACCAAATTTTTAACTGATGTTAGAAGGAAAATGAAGTCAAGATAGCAATATACTTAATCTATAATAAAATTAATAATATAGTTAAATCTCATACCTAGTTGAGGAAACAATAGTAACAAAATGATACTGTAGAAAAATTAAGAAGGAAGTAGAAAAAGCTTAAGCTTGCAATCTTCATAACTCTAAATAAACTAAGTTGTTCATGAGCTTAAATAAATTGAAATTAAAGTCTAGAACTTGTGTAAAGAACATCAGCTTTAATTATCTATCATATGTACTTGAGATAATTAACTTGCATGTAATACTTGCCTAATATCAACTCACAATCATTAAAATATACTTATATAGGAAAAAATTAGGGTCCTATAGGAGTAAAATAAAAAAGCAGTTATTATTAAATTAAACTATGCATTTATAAGATAAAATAGCTATTTTTAGTAAAGCTTAATAACAGATAAACTAATCAAAGCTTGCTACTAGAAATACCATACTAGAAGCAAGTGAGCTAATAATTTCCTAGGTTATTCATATTTGCTAATAGTACTTTAATTAAATTTTAAGCTAATTAGATAGATCAAAAGATAAGATTAATTCTAACTTATCGAAAGTACATAATTAATAGTAGCAAATAAAATGACTATGTCTAACTCGAAGAGATTATTATAGATAAATGTGAGTAATAAGCAGGAAATAGATAGTTTATAGCACAGTTACTTAACTAGAAACTAAATTAGCAGGATTTAAATATTTAAGATTAAGTAGGTTAATATATCTATTATAATGGTTTATAAAAGATATATGGATGCAAGTTATTCAAGAATAAAAAGAAAAAATAGATAACTAAAGAAAAAACATAGAGGACTAACTATCAAATCTAAATATAATATTAACTGACTAAGATCAATAATTATAAAAATAAAAAGAGTAAAGAGAAAATTAAAAATAGCAAATAGAATATAATAGATAAAATAGAATAACCTATTAATTAATAACCTACTTTATTTTAAGAACACAATAAACAACTTTTAAAAGAATAATTTTAAACTAAAAGTAACTTTGATAATTTATGCTTTTTTAAATTCTTAAGTATATATAAAGAATAAACTGAAAGCTAATTAAGTTATAAGGAATCAATTTCCTTTAAATAGCTACTTCTTTAAATATCTTCTTAAGCTAAAAACTTGTGCTACTTATCAACTTTTAAATTTGTCTTCCGTTTGATTTCTTAAATATAAAATTAGTCTTCCACCGAGTTCGAGATCTTGTATCTTCATTCTCAGCTACTCCATTTTTAATTCACTTTTTTCTTTTTTAGATTTAGCTTACATTTCCCTTAAAACTTTATCTCTTTTGAATCTTGATTCTTCTTTTCGCATTCTCTACCTTTCTTAATCTATATTCTGGGTATATTTATTAAGCATCTTTATATAATTCTTTCTTTAAGAAATATAGCAGATTCTAGTATTTATGTGAGGCTTAATGTTAAACCTTGCTACGAAACTCCTTAAACTCTTAGGTATCACCAGCTTAAATTACGTTCTTATATTATACCTTTCCTATTTAAATTACCAAAATATTGTAAAGAATTATTTTAAGAATCCAATAGTACTTTTGATGCTAAATATCCTGAGGAATAGTTTTTCTAAAGTAGGAAAAACTGGTTATTCTAACCTTTTCTAATTTGACTACATATTCTACTTTCAATAGTTGATGTATCGCTTGCAATTTAGCTAGCAAGTCTGAGACGAAAGTAGTCAAACGTCTTTAAATGTTGGTTCTGTTAATATTTTCTTATACTGAAACAGTTCTTTAAATAAGCACATTTATTAAAGTACCTAGACTAAATCTTATTACAACCTATTATATAACCTGACTCAATCGCTAGTTAGAATTATCTTATATATTAAAGTATTTCTGAAATAAATAATGTCTCTTATCATTAAACTAGCTAATAATGCATTTTGTTATTTCTCTTTTGCAAGATTTAATTTACTATTACTACGATTTCTTTCTTATAGGATCATTCTTTTATATTACCCTCCAAATTTTTCTTCTTCTAGTACTTAAATTGCTTATATTTATCTACCCTATCCATGTCCTATTCCTATAATTAAGGATTATTCACGCATTTTCTACTTATAGATCATAACAGTCTGACTTCCTTGATTTATTTTCCTTCTCTTTTAATCCCTTTTGTTTTTATTATCTCTGATTTAAAATGAATATGATTAATTAAAGGTAGTTAAATAGAAAAGGGTAAGCATTAGTATAGTAGCAAAAGACAAGCTATTATAAAAAATTAGGTATGAATGATACTAAAGCTGTAGCATATAAAATGCTAACTATAGTAAGATTTAAGTAACTTACTATTTTACAAGTTTAAAGGTAAAAGATAAAATAGATAGGGATTTAAAGCTTTCTAGTTATTAAGAGAAGAACTTTAGACTAATCAAGTAATAGAGATATATCATTAAGCATGCTTCTATAAAAGAGTAATATTGAATCCCCTATATTTCTAGTTTAGCTAATAGGGTAATATAAGTATCAAGCTAAGAGCTGTATTATTGAAGAGCTAACTATCTAAATGATAAGCATCTTAAGTATTAACATGACATTATCAAAGTTAGAATAATTTAAGTAACTAAAATAAAGAATGCTAAAAAATCAAAAGATATCTATATTTATTTAATACATTCACTAAGTTATTAGGTCTATTACTTTTTGTTTTAAATGCTAAAAGAACTTAAGTTTCCTTGTGATGTTAAAGACCTTTGATAAATATCTAGTCAATTATATGTACTAATGTTAAACATCTCTAAGTATTGAATAATGTTTCAACTAGTGCATTCTTAAACTTATATTTGGGCAGAAATGAAACTATCGAATATTCTAATATCATAATATAATTAAAAATAAAAAAAAGAGATATAGGAACATTCATTAGACTATAGAGTCAAGCTATGAGTATCCAATTTATTAACTTAAACTAGGAAATTATCAAGAAAAATAATTAGATTTAAATAGAAAATACTGAGAAACTTAATCTTATAAAAGTCTTAAAAGTAAAAGGACTATAAAGTTCAACAACATTATAGAAGTAGTTATCATTTGATATTTCCTAAACAATTTTTATTAAAATAGTCGTAATATATAGCAATATTAACCTGATTTCTCTTTAACTAGCTAATAAATAAGTAGAAATATTATCTTAATTAAATTATTATTTTAGAGACTTTAACTATCAGTCAGCATATACGATAACAGTACTTTAAGTTTGCACTAGTATATATATTTAGTTCAGTATCTTCTCATAAGCTTCACTTTATATCTCTAAGCTTAATTTCAGTTATTTAAATTTAATATCTGGAAAATAGTTTAGGTAAATTGGGTAATTATGATTAGCATGAAACTAATACTTTACTTGACTCTATTTTTAATCTGGTTGGTCTAGTTCTTTTCTTAATCTTATTTTAGTTATTTTAACTATTTTATCATATGGTTAAGTTAGATCTTTTCATTAATAAGTAAACTAGTAAATGTTTATTAGTAAAAGTCTTAGATATTAAAGATACCAAAGAAGTATAATTAGTAATTAGACTAAGCAGCCAACATAGTCTGTTATAGCATAAGCCAAGGATGTTATTAATAGATATGAAGCAGATAGCTCAGAAGGAAAGATAATAAAAGAGAAAGGCATATTTATGGTAGCATTGACTGGATGTTGATTGTAAAAGATGAATGTTTATAGAAGCTGAGGTAGTAAGAGAAAGAATATAGATAGGAAATAATAATGAGATAGTAGTAAATAGATTTTGGTAAATAACTGAATACTAGTATTATAATATAATTGAATAGTGTTGTAAAAATAGATTTAAAGAATGATTTAAAGAAATGAGTTTAATCTTTAGTTTATAAGTTATATACTTACTGGTTTGCTAAAATTAATAATTATTATCTAAGAGATTACTTTATATCTTAGCTTTTAAATTAATTATGAGTCATAGCAAAAGCCTTTTTCAGAACAGTTTATTAAATCTAGTATCTTACTTCTACCTTTTATTGTTATAGAATAATATGATTTATGAATAATAGATAGCATTACAAGTTTGCTCTATATAGCATTTCGAACACCACTGGAAGATAATTACCAAGTTTAACTAACCTAAAGCTAATTTTTATTCCAAGTATTAGTTATTTCTCCTTTCCTAATACCTGCTATTATAGCTATAAACTAAAGTATAATTGTTGGAACTTAAATCTAATAGTAACTAAAAAAAGGATATTAAAGCTAAGCTGAAAATAAGAAATAAAAAACTCTATATTGCAGTTTGGAGAATAAACTTAGAAAGTAAAGTTAAATCACTAGTTATAGCAGATAGGCTAAACTCTATATGTTAAGACAAAACTTGCCTATCTATATTTAGAAAAGAGACAAAGTATGAAATAGGGTTTTCAGGCTTATTACACTTCAGACGATAAACTTACTTAGCAAATTAATTAAAAACTGGGAGCGTCCAAATAAACTTTAGAATTTATAATAATAAACTAGAGATAAAGGATAATTAGGTGAATTTTAAAATAAAAGGGTTTAGATTAACTTGGAAAGGAAAAATACCTATTAGAATAATATAACCTTGAAAAGATAAGAAAAAAGCAGAAGATTTGAATTTAATACTTATAAAAAAGAACTAGCAAATTAAGACTGTAGCCAATAAAAATACAGCTAAACTCTCTAAATTCTTAAGTTTAAAAAATGAATAAAAGAAGATTTATCAAGAACTAAAACTCTTAGTATTAAAAAAGCTATAAATGAATAAGAGCTAGTCTAACATGACAAAAGATATCTATTCACATTAGAGTGAAGCTAAAAGGAATTTTAATAACTAATTTATGTGATGATTGTGAGTAAGAAGGTATAAAGATTAATAATATCTAAGATAAAACAGATTTATAATTATTGAAGTGTAATAGATTTAGGAATTAGATACTAAACAATAAATTAAGTTTCCTATTTTCCCTTTTTAAAATTTTACTCTCCAAATTTCTTCGCTTAGACCTAGATACTCTGTGATGCTAAAGTTCTAACTGAAACTACCTAAATTTTAGACTAAAAAGAAAATTAATTAAAAGTTGAGAGAGTAGAAGAAAAGAGAAGCTGCTGATACACCTTATTTAGAAGACTAACAGAGTTAAACTTTTAAACTTTTAAACTAGTATCAGTTAGCTGAAATATATGTCAATGAGATAGTTAAATTATTAACTCATAGAGATAGAAGTCACTGAGACTAACGATAAAAGAATAACACTATTTCGGAAAAAAGAACGAAGATTTATATAAATTAACTTTATAATTATGTTGCTATGATAAATTTCATTATGTAAAAGACCAAAATAAGACTATAAAAAGCAAAGCAATAATAGACTAAAATTAATTTATTTTTAAGAACTCAAGAGAGATTATAAGAAGAATGCTAAACTATAAAAGTGAAAAATATGATTAAAGCTATCATTTACAGAGTTTAATTGAAAGAGATTAAAAATAATTGCTTAGCCTAATATTAAAATGTATGATAGAAGAAAAGATATTTAAACTAAAGGAGATTGGTAAATAATAGAGGTAAGTAAAACGGAAATAAAAGTAGGAAATTATCAAAATTGAAGTTCGTAGAAGGGAAGTAGTAGGATATAACTCAAAGAAAGTATCTAGATAAGATGGCTGTTTGATATACAAAAAAAGTGAATATAGAGGATTTGGCTAATTAGGGAAATTGTTAGATCATAAAAGGGATATAGTAAGATTTGAGCTTAAAATAAATTGACTGATAAACTTAGTTAAAAACGGTATTTCAATTAAGAAAAATGGTAATAGAGTAAAGTTTTTTAAAGGATTGAAATTTGAAGGTTAATTACTTAAGGGAAATGAATATTATCGGTGAGAAAAGATTGATAATTAGCAAGCCTCTTATTAAGTTAGGAGCACTTCCTACAATAATTTAAAGATATTAAGCCTTTATTGGTACTAATGGTATGTTGAGTTTGTTTTGTACTTGAATTGGTATGTTAAATAGAGTAAATATAATAGAAGCCTGTAACTTAAGCTGAACTTAACTAACTATCTATAAAGCTGTGTAAGAAAGTATTAAGTTAAATGCTAGTTTAAAGTATTATTTGTAAAGTATTGAAGAAGGAAACATTTAAAGTCGCATAAAAGGAAAGAATTAGAATAAAAAGATATTAAAGTCAGACATTAAATCAAAATAGACTGTTAATTAAGAGATTAAGCTATTTGGTATCTGTAAGCTACTATTGAAAGGGAAAAAGTTAAGAAAAAATGAAAATGCTGAGACTTGAAAAATGAATTGTTAAGGTGATAATTTCTAAATAGTTTTAAGAAAACATAAGGCAAACTTGGGTAAGAATAAGTTTGTTAAAGATAAAAGTAAAGCAAAGATACTTTTAGCTAATAATGATATTATAAAATTACCACTTCTAACACTATAAGCTTAGCTATTAAATAGATATCTCAAGAAGATATTATTTTATATTAATCTGAAACAATCAAGAGTTATTGAAAAGTTGTTCTTAAAGATAAATAAAGAAACTTGTTAGCAGTAAGATATGATAAATTGCGAGTGACTCTAAATACTAAGAAAAAGCCCATAGATCTTTATTAAGAAAAGAGAAACAATAAAATAGAGTTGTAGCTTTAACTACTCAGACGATAAACTTACTGAGAAAATTGAATCAAAGGCTTGGATCTTGCAGATATTTAAGATTACTAATAGAATAATAGATAAAATGAAAGGAAATTACTTATACTAAAGAATATCTATATTTTCATATGAAATGGAAAGGATAAAAATGAAATGTAAAAGCATTACTAAAGAAATACAACAAATTTTAATAATTAAGAATTTTAAATTTTGAAATAAAAGATTAGCAAATTTAGGAGTTCATTCAAATTATAAAAAACATAAGCTAAACATCTAAGCATTTAAATAATAATTTAAGTATAAACCTTATCTTATTTAAAATATCATACTGAAGAATTTTAAAAGTCTTAAATCTTATAAACTTCATAAATTAGTAAGAATATATCTTACATATCAGAAGATACTTTCTTCTTTTATTTAAAGTCAATCTTTAAGGACTTAAACATACTAATCAAACATGATATCATATTAATATCTAAGTTTTACCTTTATTTCTAATAAGAAGGTGTTATACCAACATTTAGTTCTATTTGTAAAATTTTATTACTTTTAGACGTAGAATCAAATTAGAAAACCTATCAAGCGAAGATAAATTAAATCTTTTGTTTTGGTTATGCTCAAATATAAATCTTAAAGTTTCTTCAATCAAATCTAAACTATCTAAGATATAAAAAATTTAACTCCAAATACCTCTATTTTTATTATAAAAGAAGGATAAAAGCTGAGTGCTGGTGGAAACTGCAATTTGGATAAAAAAATTATTTTAGTATGAAGCAATATGAAAGTTTTGAACTATTGAAGAAAAATTAGTTAGTAGAAGGGAATTTCAGAAGAAATTATGGGAAAGAAATAGTTAATAGGGAAAGAAGTTATTGAAACTAGCAATTTAGGGATAAAAATAAGATCATTATTCTATCTATTTTTTCTTTGTCTTCTTAAGTTTAAGTAGCTGAATAAGGTATCTATCCTTTCTAAACTATTAAAAATCTAAATGTTCTCCAGCCTGCTTTTTTCTTAGTCTATCTCTAGTCTTATACTCCTGGCTCTGAACTATCTGGGTGATACAATCTTTTGATTCCATTTTTAGTGGCTTTATTTCTAAGGTGAGGTAAATTTACTGCAAGATCTTACTTTTATCTAACATTTAACGAAAGCTAGTGATCTTTGACTGGCCATTTAGGTCCATTCTGCGTTATTGCTATATCCAATTATAGTAAAGGGAATTGTCTTTTCTTCTAAACCAACTTTTTGAAGTGATAGGGCAATTATTATAAGTTCTTTTTAAGATAAAGTTTGAAGCGATTTTCTGTAGTAAGCCTTTAATCAATAAGCTGAATATTCCATACAATTTCTCTTTTATAGAATTGAAGCATGAACTAAGTTATATAATTATTAAACTAATATTGGACTTACATTCTATATATCGAAAGTTATTTCGCTAATTATGTGATAGAGGAATTTTAGGCTTAAATTGCTTTGATAATAGATACTTTTTTATGTCTCTTAGTATTAAATAAAATTTAAGTTTTAAAAATAATGAGCTTGGTAAGACACATAAATTAGAAAAGCTACTTCTTTATAAATCAGAGCTATTCTTTAAGTCTTCTTAAGCTATTCGTTTGCAATGCTTATCTGATTGTTTTAAGCTTACTATTTTAATTACTTGATATGACTTTCTCCTCATTAGGTACTAATCTTCTTCTTTAAAAATTCCTCAGTAGATCATTAGCAATCATTAGTTATAACATGCTTCTAGAGTAGAATAGAAGTAGTTAAATGAATAAGTAAAATTGTGTTGTAGAGTCTTAAATTTTGTGGTTCGGCTTCTGATGCAGCTTGCTGCCAATAAATTCGAAAATCTAATCTTCACCTTCAGGTTCCTGTTTAACTTCGTTTTTTCCCTTTAAGCCTAACTTATAACCTCTATTAATTTATACTCTGAATAAATCCTAAATGATTTAGGTTTGATATTTAAAGGATTAGATGACATGAAATGATTGGAAGTGGAATGGGGTTGGCTAGTGATAGTTATAGTTATAGTTTGGAGATGTAGAATTTAGAATATCTGAATTAAATGTAGTGACAGTTTGTTATATTATTGGTAATTATGATTATCTACATTTGCACCCAATCTAGTGGCTAGCTTAAATGAAGATTTTATATTGCAAGCTTTAGTTGTAGCTTGGTTTTTAAGGTTATGTTGGTTTTTAAAGGATTGGCTAAAAAGTTGAAACTAGAATTGAAGTTTGAAGATATTAAAGATATGATGATATAGTAGCATGAATGAGTATGATGGATATGGTTATGAAAATGAGCAGATGACTGATAAGGAGTATGTTAAACTGAAGCGAGAATAAGGAGTGGTATGATGATTGATGACTTAAGGTGATGATGATTAAAGAGATAATATTGGTATAGGAAGACTATGTATTATTTAGTTAGGAATGAATATAATAGTTTAGAATATTGAGTTATTAAAAAGGAGAATTGAAGGCAATAAGATTAGATAATGATATCTATATAACTAGTTGATGTTGATTAAAAAAGAGAAATGAATTAGTATAGTGTAAGCCTTAGATTAAAATTAGTGTTTTAATAATCTTAAGCTTAATTATGAGCAATTATGTTAATTTTTTGAATGACTATTAAATTAAAGCGTCTCTACTAGGACTTTTGAAATGTATGGGATTGATTTTGATAAATAGTTGTACTTACTACTAAATAATGGTTTTTTGTTTGTGTTTTAGTTGTGTTATCTTAACTACTTATGTAGTGTTAATTGAAATAATGAATTAGTTTTAGCTTTTATGGATTTGATTAAGGTTATTATGATTTTGTATCTATGTTAGCCATAGGTATATTTCATAAATGATAATTTATTCCTATATATTTCATAAGTATAATAGTAGGGAAAATTGTTGCATTTTATTTTTTGAATTTAAAAGTAAAAACTTAGAAGGCCATAAGATTGTGGATAGGTTTATGGAAGATATGGTATAATAAGTTAGCTCTGTAGTTGATGTGTAGCAAGCATAATTACTAAAAGAGCTATTTATACATTAGAATAATAAACTTAAACTTATATGAAAATAAAGGTTTTAGTTAAATTGTCTAGTAGTTAATTCTAAATTAAATATACCATTCTAAAACACCATATAGCATCATATCAATAATCAGGCTTAATCATATACAAACCTAAAGTACTAATCATCAATACATACTTACTATCTATCTAAATCCTAACTATTTATTCAATCAGATTTACCTTACAACAAACCTTTAAGTCAACATACAAATTAAGTCTAATTTCTTCTAAACAGACTCAAACTTACAGCTGAAAAACTAAAATGCTCAATTACAGAACAACAACTTTAAATCTTATTTAAGAAATTAAGCTACACAAGATTAAGCAGATTAGAGCCAAATATTTAAATTATAGAATTCAGAGAGATTAATTTAAAGAGAGAAAGGAATATCAACCCTTTATTAAGTAGTTATTTATTAATTTAACTAAACCATCTTTATTATTATACCTCTCTGCTTCTTATTCAAATAACACTAATCAATCATCATTCAAACCTTATTAAAATACCTAAGTGCTACCTTAAATCTAAATTAATAACTAATAATTACCAAAGAATAAAATACAAAAAGATAAGATATTATTTAAATCAATAGAGTAGCTTTAAGTTAATTACTATATTTCATCATTCTAATCTAATTTCAAATATTACCATTATCTTACCAGCCATACCAAAATATTTCCCTTTTTTACATTTTGCTAAACATATAATAGTTTATGATTCAAATCTATTTCAAAATTATCATCTTAAAAATTATATAGAGAGAAGATAAATCTTTACTAATAACATCTTTAAATTTCAAATTATTAACATAAGTCTAAACTAAAAAATACATTTTTATTCAGTTATCATACAACTATTCAACTCTTTATTCTAAACCTTTAGTCTTTAACTATCAAATTGCATTTGCTAAACATTTATATCCATAAACTATTGATGCTTTCATTGAGTCTAATCTTTTTTGGATGAACTTCTTATTAATTACATCCTTAAACTTTTATAATTTTCCTTATCTTTTATAAAGCAGGTTTATATAAGGTTTAGTCCTTTTTATATCCTTTTAAGATATTAATACAAATAACCCTTTTTTTTACTTAGTCTTTCTTCTAATTTTGTGCTTTTTAGCTCTAAATAATCTGGGTGATTCAAGCTTCTAAATCCATTTTTCTTAAAGGGATTTTTGTCAGAAGCAATAAAACTACAGCTAGACCTTATTTTCTGTCCCTTCTAAAGATAAAATTTAGTATTTCCTGTCAATATAGCCACATTCTATATTATTAGAATATCCAATTGTCCCAAGCAAATTATCTTTTCTTTATAAGCTAACTGTTTTAAAGTGGTGGGGGTAATTCTTCTATATCTGCTTCTGTTAAGATTAGTATTCTAGTTGATCTTCTGAAGTAAATCCATATTATCGCTAAGTTGAATGTTCCTTCAAACTCTCTTTTTTATAGGATTGGAATGCAAACTCAATTGAGAGACTAGTGAGCTACTGTAGACTGCTACTCTATAAATCTAAAATAATTATTAATAGCTATATAATCTAGCAATTTTAAGATAAAAGTACTTTAATGATTGCTGCTTTTTTAAGTTTCTTAGGATTAATAGAATTTAAATTTAAAGCTAATGGATTCGGTAAGACTATTAACTTTTAAAAGTTACTTCTTGATAATTTATCGCTATAAGTCTTCCTTATCTATCTCCTTGAGCTGCTTTTCTAAATATTACTGAAGTTAATTACTTGATGAGATTTTACCTCTATTAGATACTAATCTTCTTCATTGAAAAGATCTCAGTAAATTATTAGTTGTAGTACGTTTCTAGAAGTTAAGAAACAGATATAGTAATAATCAAAGTCTGTTGTAGAGTATTCAAATTTAGTGATGTAGTTTTTTTATACAGTTTGCTAACGATAAGTCCTAAGATCTCATTTTCTACCCTAAGCTTTACAATATTAACTCCACTTTTACATTTCCAGTGTCAGCTAATTCCCTTTTAATTCACCTCTCAATCTAGATTAGCCCTCTATTAAGCTTTATCTTTACCTTTCATATAATTATAGTCTAAATCTCCAGATTTAACTAATAGAAAATTTTATCAATTACCAGCGTTGCTTGGGTAAAATCTACAAACTTTAAGTTTAAATTTACCAAATAGGATGATATGATTAGTTTAGCTACCAGAATCTTAAGCCGAAGCAGCATTTTAATCTATAATATTTCTCAACTAAGTTAAATCAAAATCTAGCTCAGTTTCTTATTTAATCAGACATATTTCCTAGTTATCATTATCCACTTGCGTTTATCCAAACCCAATCTAATACTAGTTTATTCAGCTTCTTGCTGGCTTTACAAGATTGCTTTTCTTTATACTATTTTAGCTCCTTCATCGTTCTATCTTCTATGCCGATAGACCTTTAATCCAGTTACTATATCTTAAGAACTTTTTATTACAAGATTTGACTAATAAACGTTTAATTAATTAATATCACTTTACGATATTAAAGATATCATAGATATAAATAAAGAAAAAGGATTGAGCATGATAGATAACTTTATCTATTGCTAGTATGTAACTAGGATATAAATAGAATCAGATGACTGGCAGAGAAATATCTGTTTTAGATGAAAAAACAACACTAATAAGAGTAATAAAATATTTAAAGGCATTAGATTTATACCTCAAACAGATTATATTATTAGTAGATAAAAAGCAAACTTTAACAATAATATATCATATAACTACAACAGCATTATCACAGTTAAAGTTTCAGTTTTAAACAATTTAGATAAGACTAATAATATTAATTAGCTTAAGAGAATTAAAGATAATAGAAGTATAGTATCTAATATATAAGTAGTAACTAGTTATTGCTAATAAAGACAAGTTAATAGTTATTATATAATCCTTTATTAAAAATAGTCTCTTTATTACCCTAAGCTTTATTATCTATTATTATCTTTATTCTTTATATCTTACTATTAAGGTTATGTTTTGATATCATTATTATAGCTATTCCTATATGTTTCTTAGGAGAAAGCAAATAAAACATTAAAGCTCTGAGTTTCTAAGAGAAGTCTAACTATATTAGTACAGTCTAAGATATGCATTGAGACTGGAACTTTAAATGTGTCTAGAAGTTATAATAGAATGTTCTATACCTTGTGATTAAGTATTTGCAGCTAGGATTTTTAAAGTGGCTTAGTCACTACAATTTAGTAAGGTATCATAAGAATGAGGTAGGTATTACTTTGATTAAAAGCAGCTAAGTTACTTAAGATTTAAGGATTAATTATTGAGGAAATGTTGCTGAAACCTAAAATTGGGAATATATATGCAGTTTGAAGAGATTTAGATTATAGAAGAGTAAAGTAATAAATAGCAATTCTGTAAGGAAGAAAAAGAAATAACTAACAAATCAGCATTTATAGTCTTAAAATTTTGCTTCTAGAGGAAAATTCTTCTCAGCAGGAGAAGTTAGAGATAGTCTGGAATTCTTCAGCAGATAAAGTTAAGAACTACAGAAAACATTGATTTGATAATTGAATAATAGTGGTGAATCGAGTGTTAAAATAATGAGTGAGTGTAAAATGATGCATAACTGAATAATAGTGTTTTGAGCATTATGAGTGATTGAAAATAATAATGGTAATGATTTAAAAAGGATTAGTGTTATTATATTTGATTGGTTGAAATAGTAGTAATAAATTGGGTAGTTCATTACACTATAGATAATTATAAAAAGGATAATTAATTTAAAGATATAAAACATTCAAAATATTTATTAGATATCGTCCGTGTGGAAATTTTAATACACGAGAACCATGCTGGAGAGTATGGCAGGCCATTCAATTTTCTGTCCTATCAGCTTTCGATTGTAGTGTATTGGATTACCATGGCAGTGACAGATAACAGAAAATTAGGGTTCGATTCCGAGAGGAAGTCTGAGAGACGGCTACCACATCACAACATCAAGGAAGGCAGTAGGCACACAAATTACCCAATCCTGACTGAGAGAGATAGTGACAAGAAATAACGACAACGGGTTTCGTCTCGGTGATTGGAATGATCACAACGTAAAAGCTTTAGCGAGAGCCCACTGGAGAGTAAGTCCTCCAATTTTGTTCTAGAGGTCTTTAAAAATATAGTATACATGAATTAAGGTTGGTTTTAACCGAAATCCCATCATAAATTTAAGGAAAAAAGCTGAAGTGAGCCTAGATTTTGAAATAGAATAGTTAGCTTGTATATGAAATGTAATGAGTTGCTTATTTGGATGATTTGTTGCTAAAGCGTCTAATTTGGGGCAGAAAATGGTTAATATAGCAAAAGTTGAAAAAGTGTTCATGATAAGCAGATAAAGTGATTTGCTTTTGATAGTTAAAACTTTAAGAACAATGCTGTCAAAGATCTTATCTTTCGATTGATTTGACACCTTGAACTAAATAGATCTAACAAATTATCATCTTAAAGACTAAATTTTTGCTTCCGTGCTTAAATAGTTAATTTATTAGTAGCAGTTATATCCTGCATGTTCAATCGCTTAAAATTTTGTCTTATTTAATTCTAAGGAGAAAATCTAAAATGTGCTAGGCTAATTTAAGATTAATAGTAGATAACTACGATTAGATAAAAGCAGCAATTAATAGATTCTTATTTTCCTTCTGTAATATTTTTATTTTTTCCAATGTTAGTTCAAATTAATGATTGTGATTAGTTATTAAGCAGGTTTTATATATAAGTTAATTATCTTTAGAACATATTAATTACAATACTATTTGATGCTCTTAACACAAGTTATAAATTTTATTTTCATTGTTTTTAGTTAATGTACAAGTTTAGTTTATTTTAACTTAACATCAAGACAGAATATAACATTATTCCTCTTATATATTGCATTTAAACATCACTACCTATACATTACTACTTAGACTATTAGTCTCATTAAACCAATCATCACATATAGCACAAATCCTTACATTTTAAACATTTTTAATCACTAAATTAATTATAAGAAAATAAATAGCTTTAATTATATCCTTATAATATAGATAATCCATAGACAAGCAATTTATTAAGAGTTTAAATATTATTAAATAGAATGCTTAATTAAATAATATTTATGACTCTATCATAACGTATTCTATATGCTTTTTGTGGATAACTTTAATCTTTTATGATAGTTTTATTAATATTCAATTAATTTAAAATTCAATTCACAAATTACAAATTAATATCTTACAGAGAAAGCTACTAGCGTTATCTCTGCCAAAAAGGTATTTTTAGTTTCAGTTCTTATTTCTCATTGAACAATTTCCCTTTTAGATTTCATGCCTTTTATCTAACTAATTTAATTTCAGAGGTTCAATATTTTACTATTTATCTACTTCTTAAATTTATCTTTATCATTCAAATACTCTTTTCTTTTACTCACCCAGCCTTTTTTCTTATTTTGTTATTAAAAATTAGCTTACTGAAATGAGATTTTAACACCCTAGATAGCCTTGTTAAACTTAAGTAACTTTTAATGTAGTAATTAACTAACCAAGATCGCATAGTTAGAAGATCCTTCAGTTTGCATATTTTCTATCTTTTATTCCATTTCTGAAAGTAATTTTCTATTTTCATTGATATAATTAGCATTCTTATTACACCTTCTAATTACTAGATATCCAGCAAAAAAATTCTTAGAATAAAATCTATTTAATAAATACTATAAAAGGCCTATTTTAGCTTTCTTTAGTATTTGATTTTAATTAAATTTTAGGAATTTATTCAATAATTGAACGTAAAAGTTTAAAAAATAAAACAGTATTTTATAATATATAAATACCGCCCAAATTTGTTTGACTCTATTTAAAGGTTAAAATCTTTATTTATCCGCCTTTTTCTTTATTTCTCAAGTTTGTTTTGCTTCATAGGTTATAATTCTTTAAAGTACATCAAGATCTTTCTACTATCTAATCTAATCGACATTATTTAAAACTTGATCTATTAGCTCTAAAATATCTTACAGCCCCAGTTTTGAGTTTATCATGAGAATTTTATCTAAATTCAGCTTTATTTTTTTAATTATCTCCCTTCTAAATATAGATCTGTAAATTTTTCATTAGCATTTAAGATCCCTCCCATGTCTTGCATGTTTATTGAAGCAAGCAGCTTAAATTTATCTTCCTGCATTAAATTTTGAAAGCACTATTATAATTCTCGATGTTTTTCTTAATATTAATAATAGAATCATTTTTCTACTGAGAAATTGCTTACCCACCAAATTTACTATTTCTTCAATTACTCATTTAACAGCCTCAAAAAGAGCAATTTTAAGCTAAAAGTATCATTGATACTTAATGCTTTTTTAATTCATTAATATATATAAAAAATGAACTGTAACCTAATTAAGTTAAGGAATGTTTTCCTTTGAATAATGCTTCTCTAAATATCTTTTTTAGTTTTCACATGTTTGCTATTTATCAGCTTTTAACTTTAGTCTTCAGGTTGATTTCTTAATTATAAATTTACATCCAATAAGTTCAAGATCTCGTAAATTTCTCATCATTCCATTTTTACTTCGCTTTTTAAGATTTATCTTATATTTCCCTTAAAACTTAATCTCGTTATGAATCTTGACTCTCAATCTTGATATTCTTTGCTTTTCTTAATCTAGATTCTGGTTATACTTATTAGGCCTCTTTATATACTTCTTCTTTAAGAAACATAGCAGATTCTAGTATTTATATATGGCTTAATGTTAAACCTTGTTACAAAACTACTTAGACTCTTAGATATCACCAGCTTAAATTACGTTCTTATATTATACCTTTCCTATTTAAATTACCAAAATATTGTAAAGAATTATTTTAAGAATCCAATAGTACTTTTGGTGCTAAATATCCTGAGGAATAGTTTTTCTAAAGTAGGAAGAACTGGTTATTCTAACCTTTTCTAATTTGACTACATATTCTACTTTCAATAGTTGATGTATCACTTGCAATTTAGCTAGCAAATCTGAGACAAAAGTAGTCAAACGTCTTTAAATGTTGGTTCTGTTAATATTTTCTTATACTGAAACAGTTCTTTAAATAAGCACATTTATTAAATTACCTAGACTAAATCTTATTAGAACCTCTTAAATAATCTGTCATAATAACTAGTTAGAGATATCTTAGATATTAAAGTATTTCTAAAATAAATAATATCTCTTATGAATAATTAAACTTATAATGTATTTTGCTACTTCTCTTTTATTAGATTTAGATTTACTATTACTTAGCTTTCTTCTTTATTGGATCTATATTTTATTTTACCCTCCAAATATTTTTTGTTCTAATACTTGAATTGCTTATAATTATCTACCTTATGTATGTTAAATTTCTATATTTAAGGATAATTAAAGTATTTTCTACTTATTGGATATTAACAGTCTAATCCTCATTATTTATTTTCCTTTTCATTTAATCCTTTTTTAATTTCCTTCATTTAAAAACAATATAATAATTTATAGTTTTAGCTTAATTAAGAAGACAAATCTAAGTATCTAGTTTAGTAAGATAGTTAGATATAAAAGGATAACCATAAGTATAATAAAGAAAAGTGATTTAATCAAATATACTATCAATGATACTTTACTGTAGCATATCAAATGCTAAGCAGTTTATATCTTTAGTTTATATTTGATAGAAATGAAGCTACCCAATATTTAAATATCAAAATATAATTAAAAATAATAACAAAAAGAGATATAAGAGCATGCATTATACTATAGAGTCTAACTACAAGTCATTCACTCATTAATTAAAACTAAGAAAAGATCAAGTAGAAAAATTAGATTTAAATACAGAAACTTATTCTTATGGAAGCCTTAAGAATAGAAGGTCTGTTAAGCTAAACAACACTATAGAAGAAGTTTCTAAACATATTTCCTAAGCAATTTTCATTCTAATATTCGAAATATAAAGCGGCATTAACTTTATTTCTCTGTAGCTAGCTAGTTAGGAAGTAGAAAGATTATCTTAATTAGTTACTTATTTTAGAGACTGAACTATCAGTCAGCATATACGTTAGCAGTAATTTAAATTTGCACAAGGATACATAATTAGTCCAGCATCTTCTCATAAGCTTTACTTTGAGTCTTTAAGCTTAGTTTTAGTTAGTTACATTTAATATCTGGAAAATACTTTGGTAATAAAGCAGTTATTATTATAATGAAGATAAACTTTACTTGATTCAGCTTTAAAGCTGCTTAGTCTAGTCCCTAGTTCCTTAATTTTCTTTTAATATCCCAATCATTTTATCATATTGCTAAGTTAGATCTTTTCATTAGTAAGTAAACTGGCAGATTTATTATTAGCAAAAGTCTTAAGATATTAAAGATACCAAGAAGAATAATTAGTAATAAGATTAAGCAGCCAACATAGTCTGTTATAGCTTAAACTAAGGATCTTATTAATAGATATAAAGCAGATAGCTCAGAAGGAAGATTTATAAAAGGACTAAAAAGAATAATGAAATTATATATTAAAGAAGCATTATGAAATTCATACTCAAGTAAGAATTTGATTAAACATAATAAGAGAGAAAGGCAGATTCATCTTAACATTGCAAGATTTGACGTTCATTAGAGAAAAATCTACCTTTATATTATTTAAGTTCAGCTACTAAGAGAAAGAATATAGATCAAAATAGTAAATTATAAAAGAAGAAAACTAGATATTAAAAAGTGGATAGATTTGCGTTAATAACTAAGTATTAGTTTTAGTATTATAATATTGTAAAATTAATACTCTTATAAAAATAGATTTAAGCAAAGAATGATTTAAAGATATCAATTTAATTTAATGTTTATAAAGTTATTAAATTACTGTTTTGCTAAAAATAATTATTAACATCTAAGAGATTACATTAAGTCTTAGCTTTAAAATTAATTATGAGTTATAGCAAAAACCTTTTTCAAAACTGTTTATTTTACCAGCTTTCTTATTTCTGCTTTTAATTACCATATAATAGTAGGATCCATGAATAATAGATACCCATTCTCTTCTTTTTTACTTCAAATGATGCTTCATGAATAAATTTTGGTCACTATCTAATTACCAACTGAGTAGGTTGTTTTTATTGCTACTTCATTTGAATGTATTAGAATTAACTTTCTTCTTCTATAATTATAAATAACCCTATCTTCAATTCTTCATAGTCTAATCTTACTATCTTATTTAAATTCTTTAGCTAGATAACTTTCAATAGCTTTCATATATTCTTTAATTCCTTTATAGCGAAGTTATTATATGCAACAATTAACTTAACCTAAATAGGATTTAGAAATACATTCTAATCATTCTGAATTTAATATTGCATCTCTTAAACTTACTCTAAACTGCTGAGATTGTACAATATTAACCTTAATTCTTTAAATTTTTTTTCCCTAATTCTGCTTAATTTAGTTTCTATTAGATTAACTTTTTGGTGCTCATCTTGTTTCTTACAACTCCTAGTCTTGATATCTCTTATCATGATTGTATCTTTGTCCTATATAATATCTGGAACAGCACTGGAAGTTATTTACCACACTTAATTAACCTAAAGCAATTTTTAAAACTTATTTACGCATATCCTATTTCTCCTTTCCTAAAATCTCAATTATAATTTTTAGCCAGAATATACCGCCTGAAGCTTAAATCTAACAGCAACTCAAAAAATGTAATGAAAGCTAAGGTAAAAATGAAATAATAAGTTTTATTACTTTAAATTTAAGATTGAGATTAGAAAGGTAAGTAAAATAGCCATTAATAGTAGATAGGATAAACATATGAGTGACTGCTAAGAGAAGATATATATGATTTAGCTTCTTAAATATCTTTATAATATCAACTTTAAATTAAAAATCAAGAGCAACACTATAGAAGAAAAAGTAGAATCAATAACAGGCTTTTCTTATTATAAGCCTTATAAAGTGTCAAGCAAATATTTTATAATTAAATATAGTTAAATTAAATAGACTTAAACAAGGCTAAAATAGGAATTATTTTTAATATCATAGCAGATATTAAAAGAAGAGTGCTGATCTAATAAAGGTGATAAGTAAGTTTGAAGCTACTCTGTTTCGATTTTACTTGAAAGAGAAAAAGAAATTATCTTAACCTAATATAAACTGCATGAAAAGAGAAAGGGTAAGCAAATTGAAGGAAGATTAATGGATAAGCCTTAATCCAGAGACAAATAAATTAGCAGCTTAAGATTAAAATTAAATTCAAAGAATTTAAGAAAAACTAACAGGCCTAAGAGGGTAAGTTTTCTTATTTAGGATTATTTTTTAAACCAAACATCTAGAATTATCTTCTGTCTAGATTAGGACTAAGATCAGCTTGTTAAAATTAATAAAATAAAATCATAGAAAATAAATAAGTTCGCTAGGTGAACACTGAATCAGCTTTGAAAATGTTTTACTATAGAAGTGAAATGAAGAATAAATAATAAATAAATATAATATCTTATATTAGTTAGACTTTACTCTATTATTACATAGATACCTAATATTTGTTTTTTGCTAAATATGCTTTTAATATAAAAGGTTTTTGAAAACTTCTATGAATCATTATTAATGTTTTTTATACCAACATCATAAATTATATGCTACTTACTTTTTCTTCTACTAAAGAATTTGGAGAAAGGATTATTTGCTTGCTATCATGATTATTAAAAAAGCATACTTTTATAAATAAAGAAGTTTAAGATTATATGTTACCAATCTAAATAGCCAAGATTTTATGCCTTATTAGTTTTTTCTTTTTAGATATATTAACTTCTTAGAAAAGGCTTCATATCTCTGGCTTCTGTCTTTTTTATTTGCATTTTTAAAGTTTTAAAGGCAATTTCCTTTTATTTTAGAATTAAAGCTCTCCTTTATAAAAATCTTGGTTGAATTAAGCAGTATTATTAATTAAGGAAAGGGAATGATGATTAGGTATTAATGAATATAATAATAGGAATATGACTTACTAGAATCTAAATAATAATAAGAATATTTATTTGAAATGCTAGTTAAAGATAACTAGATTAATTAAGATTATTAAAGCTTCTAAATAAAATAGTAGAAATATTAATGAGACTAACTAAAATCATATTCTAATTGTATCATCTTTCTTTAACTTTATTTTAAATCTCTAGTTTTAACTTTTCATTACTAAATAAAACAGGCTGCTTTTTATATCTTTTAACCATCTATTTACATTTTATTTACTTTAAGAATGTAAATTTACCCACTACTATCCTTTTCATTATGCCTTTTAATTCTATTGGTAAATATTATTAATGACTTTCACACTAAAACCAGTATCTTTAAGATCTTCTTTTTTGCAAGGATAAAAGTTAATTTTTGGCGCTTTCTTAGATTTATTTAAAATCTACTTGGATTTTGTAATACTTTTGTTTATAAGTTTTACATTTTTCCCCTATAAATGCAAAATACAAAATTTCTTTAGATAGCATTAGATTAATTATCTAATTCTGCTTTATTTATATCTTCGCTTTTTTTTCATTTTCGCCTTTACTTTTTTGCTTCTTTCACAAATAACTTTTTCTATATTTTTCCAGTTATAGGAAAGCCTACTTTAAGGTTTTGCAATTGAATTTTTGTTTTTCTTTATTTGCTTATAGCATCTTAAAATTTTATTGAACAAATCCAAAAGAATTTTCTTAAGTTTTTTGCTTTCCTCGAATAAAAATACAAAATGATATAAGAACTATCTTTAATTTATCCCTAATTGCTTAGTCTGGCTTGTTTCTGAATATTGTATGTCTAATATATCTATGAAAGTTGATATGGTTTAGACTAAATTGATTTGATTAGTGTTGTGTAAGTTTTGTATTTGTAAATAGTATTTTTGATTAGTGAATTTAAAGTGAAATAAGTAAGTTTGACTAATGATAATGAATATATTGAATTAGTAGTTACTATAGCATTATTAAGGATTACTAAAGAATTAAAGCTTTTTTAATTAAATAGCCTTCTACTATTGATTATTATGCTTTAGTTCTAATTTTTTAATAGATCTCTTTAATTAAAGGTTAGCCTCATTATTTATGTTTCTTAATTACATTTAACTATTACATTATTAAAGAAACTAACTTTTGCTTCTTAATTTTAATATTATACTGTTGTTAGTTACTAAAAGAGAGATATAGAAACATATGATAATCTTCTGAGTTAATTAAAATATTATAAAATAGAGCTTCCTATAAGAGTTTAAAGGAATAGATTTACTAATTTAACTAAATAGATAGCCAACATTGTTTCTTCTTTTATATCTTTCCAACCTTTTTATTTTACTACCTCTATTCATTATTTCAAGCTTGATAGATCTGAAGTTTTACTTATGAAAGTTTCTGGAATTTAAATTTAAATTTCCAGTTACTGCCACAAAGAATTTGAATGGTTTGAGATGTTTTGTATGAATCTAAGTTGTAACTTGATTATATTTTGCTCTAATTAATTAGTGGATGCTAAACAATATAAATATAAAAGGAGTTAACTTGAGGCTTGCTATTAATAAACTCCTGTTTCTTATAAGTGCAAAGGTTAAAGATTTGAAGTTACTAAGGTTTTACTCATTCTTAATTTTGTTCTTTATAAATAAAAATCTAAAAATTTGATATCTTAATCTTTAGCTTCAAGCAATATTTAAAATTCTGTTAATTTTTCTTTTAGATTCTTTTCCTCTTAGTGTCTAAAGAGAGCAGGCTAATTAAGCTATTTTCTATTTTCCATATTCTATACATTTTGAAAGCTATAATAAAAATATCAAAACTAGCTCTAATTGTTTCTATTTGTTCATAAGGGTTCTCTCTATTTAAATATCTTTTATTCCTTTAAATCTGTTTTTTTCTAAATGGCTTTTAACTTATTAATTGACCTCTCATTATTAAAATAACTTATGAAGTCTTCTGTTATAAGTTACTTCTTCATCATTTTACATATTTCCTTTCTTAATCTTAAGTAAAATCCTTTCTATCTTATTAATGCCTTTTATTCTTTAAGATTATTAAGTTTAACAATAAACCTTATTTTTCTACTGAGTCTTTTATATTCTAAGCTATTTTCTCTAAAATGCTACTAGCAACTCTAATAATATTTCCTTTCTTATTTCTCTAGATTTACTTATTTGTCACCCTGATTTAATAAGCTCTGTCTACTAATAAATGCTTTCTATTATTTATTTTTTGTTAATTTTAGCTTTAAAATCTAAGATTAAGCTTCAAGAAATGCCTAAAATATATATAAAACTAAATGAACTAGCCCTCTGATTCAATTAATTACTTAGCAAAACTAACTTAGCACTCAAATTAAGAACTCATCTAGCGTCTCTCATAAGCCATGCTCTACTATTACCTCAGTACCCTGCATTCCATATTATATAGCATTATCTTTAATCATTTTACTTTACTAGCATACTTCAAAGGCTGGATTTTAGCAAAGCAGGTTTATTCTGCATTTAGTAAGTAAAAGACATTTGACATCACTTAGACTGCTTTCTTATAAGGGTTAGTTCCTTTTTTAAAAAAGCTTATTATAGCCTAAAAGACAAGAATGATGCTAAATTCTTATATTGGTCTAAGAAGAAACAGCTTAGACAATATAGCATAAACATAAGTCTTAATAGACAGAAATTTGAAAGGTTAAGCAAGCTTATTTATTAATGGTTAGATTAATATATAGGTAAAAGCATTTAAAAAGAGACTAGTAACAGCATTATATAACGCTTTCATCAATATAAATAAGCATTAAGGTTGCGTACACTATTCAGGTTGCTAGAGCAATTAAAGCTAGATTAAGTAAATTGAAGGGTCAGCTTAAGCTATTATATTAGAAACAAAGCAGCTGATAATTAAGCAAATCTTTAATAATTAGCTTAAATAATTTTAGCATAGTAATTAAATGCAAAACTAGAGCGAGGGATACAAGCTAGAGTAGCAAGCAGATTAAGAAAAAAACATCTTATATGTAAAGAAGATAATTTGAAAGATTGTAGGAGAAAAGGAATAAATAAATAAGAATTTTAATTTTAGCATTCAATAGAAGTTTAGCTAAATAGTACCAAGAACACAAACAAGTACTTGATTTTTATATTTAGTTTGAGTAAAAAGATACAGAATTAAATTATAAAATGAAGATATCCTTTTATAAGTTGCTAAATTCAAAAATATCTTTAAATGATACATAAATAGTTTTAAGAATGTTGATTCATGATAAAACTTATTTATCTTTTCTTACCTTATCAAATCAACTTAATACAAAAACTTCATTCTTTTGAGACTCCCTTTAATACATTTTAACATTTCTGTTTCTAATTTTGTATACAGTTTCCTTTTTCTAAATAGCTTCTCTTTCATCTGCTTTATAAGTAATAGTATATTAAATAGCCTCAAATATGCCATAATTCCGTTTGGAAGCTCCTCTTTTATATATTTTTCTTGGAGGGTTTATTACCCAACAATATTTAAAGATATTAATTAACTTAATATCAAAAAACCAGTTTAGTTTATCTGTTATAACCTTAGCATTAAAAATTTTATTTCATTTCTTAGATACAAATTAGAAAATCAATTTTTTGCTCTTAGGTAGTAATTTATAGCTTATTTAGCAAAGAATCCTAAAGACTCTTTGTATTTAATTTATTTATTATAGCCAAGCATTAACGACTCTTAATTAAACTCTATTGATATATGCCTAATTTTAGAAGTTAAGCTAATTAAACTATTATTTCAGCCATTCTATTTAACTTTTAAAATTAAACTTGTTTATTTTAAACACTAAGGATAGTAAGCTTTATCTAGTAGCTTTTTCTAATTTTAATTCCCTGCTACTTGATTTAGGATTGATAATAATTCTGCTTATTGTTTTAGAGATTTAATAATCTTTAGTTTAATATCTTTAGTAAATTATCTCTTAAGATCTTTCAGGCCAGATTAGATATTTCTTAGTTTATGATTTTGCTTATATGTTATGTTTATTTAGTTTAAGAGATACCAATCTTAGAGAGTTCTAACTTAGTTCAGGAATAGTATTTAAATCTTTTATTTCTGCATTTTATATTTTCTACACGAGGTATAATCTCCAGCTATTGCACAGAAACACAAAGTATTCTGAGATTGCTTGTATTATTGCTAAGTTTAGCTTAGTATAATTTTGTCTTTGTTATTATATAGCTAATTATTATTTTTGCTTATAACTTCATGCTATTCAATGTATTAAATGTATTCACTTAGAATTAAGAAAGCTTTTCTTAGTTATAAGCCTCACGTTCTTATTAATTTCTAATATTCTCTAATAGCTTTACTAGAGTAAATATTTACTCTTGAGTATTTAGTTGCAAGTCTAAGATAATAGCTGTATTGATTAGCTTAGACTTGTAGTTTGGCTATTTTAGTAGATGTTGATGATAATCTTATTTAAAACTTGATTACAAGACTCTATTGGCTCTCTTTCTTATTCATATATTGCAGAAGTTTGTTGCTAGAATAAGCCTTGTTAGTAATGAACTAAAGCTGTATTGTAGCAATAATACCCCTTATGAATTAAGAGTATATTTGAATTATAAGGTAAAGTAGGATAAGAGTGATTAGATTAATAAGAGTATTTCTAGTAGACTGTTATTTAAACTAGGCTATTATAGTTATTTATCATTTAAATATCTATATCTATTATTCTTCTCTTTATCTTCTATCTTTAATATTCTCTATCTATAACTATCTATACTCTACTAAACTGTCACTGTTATTAAAAAGCTAAGCTTCTATATATAATTCTATAGTCTATTGCTGTCTATTAAATATAGCTAGTAAAAAGACCTGTATGTACTAAATAGTAGCTTTCAATTCTAAAAACTAATATAAAAGTATACTTTATTTATACCAACAGATCATAAATACAATTAGCCGCTTCTTTTAAAATCCATACCTTAGACTTAAGCTTAGTTTCCTACAAAATACCAATCAACCAAATTTTAAGTTAAGATATTAATAAAGATTAAAAAAATGACTGTGCTAAGTAATGCTAATCACTAAAATAAACCTAATTGACTTTAATAAAACATAATCATAAGGAGCTAGTAACTAAGCAAGAAGAAAATAAGTATTAGTTAATTAAAATCTAAATTATTAGAATGCTCTTATCTAAGGGTTACTAATAATACTATACCATATAATAGCTACTTAAGAGTTTATGCTTCATACTTATAGATAGTAGTATAGATCTTAAGAATAAGATTAAGTCATAAGTAATAAGAGTCAGTTTAATAATACAATCAGTAGTTAATAATCATCATATACAAATTATTATTATTATAATCTAGTATACCTAAATACTTCTATCAATGTAGCTAATAATAAGATATAATCTTAATCATAAGTAATCTTACCAACAGAATTAACAGTAATCAACAATACAAATTACTCAAATCATACCAAATTTAATAATACAACATCAAACACTTAATACTACTATTATTATTCCAACTAACTACTTCTATATTATTTATATTCACTAACTATAATCCATTCTGTCCATCAAAAACTTTATCACTTTTAACCAACTTATGGAATATATCAAACAAAAACCAAAGTAAATAGAGATAAAGACTAGAAAATCCAGAAAATATCCAAAATACATGTTGTAATACCAATTTAAAATAAATTTAATCTCCGAGACTAACTCAATGTCACTTTTCCTTGTCACTATCTTACTCAGTCATGATTGGGTAATTTTTACGCCTGCTGCCTTCCTTAGATGTGGTTATCGTCTTTCAAGCTTCTTCTCCGAATTGAACCCTAATTTTCCGTTACTCGTTACTGCTCTGATAATCTAATATTTTACCATTGAAAGTTGATAGGATAGAAATTTTAGAGAGCTGTCATACTTCTTAGCATAGTCCTTGTGTATTATAATCCATTTGTAAGATATCTAATAAACATCTTTTAGTTATTTGTTCGTTCTAGGATTACTATGATTACGTATCTAACATACCATCAAATAAACTATCACTGGTTAATGATCTATTTGCAGTTCCACAATTCAATACTAACATTTATACAGAATGGCTTAGACTAAGAGATAAGAATCCATCTACATGTAGGATCAACCAGATTTATTTCCTTCTTTCCTTCTTTCCTTTTGATCTTATTTTTCTTTATATTTTTTTCCAGTTTTTTGTTATAAGTATTTTGACTATCTATTCTCTTTTCTAGCCTTTGACCTCAATGAATTTTAAAGATGATATAAAAGTTTGATAGACAAAAGCAAGGTAAATGATTTAGAGCTATAAAATGAAAGTGTTATTAAATAATCTAAGCAATTAAGATCTATTTTATTATTCTTCTTAAATAATTAAATTAATAATTAAATTAAAGAAAAATAAAAAAGGAAAATGGAATAAAGTTTCAGGAAAGTCTTCTATACCACCTCTTCCTAAGCCAAAAAGGAAGAGAGGAAGCAGGAAATATCTCTTCTCTGTCTTCTTAATAATAACCTTAATCTTCTTCTTAATAAAAATCTGAAACTTAACAAGATTAGCAAAAGATAACCTTAAAGACAGCCCATACGGAAACCCCAACCTCAAGTGAAAAACCGAGGAAGCAGATGAAGTCTGCTCTCCACCAGGAAGTCTCTTAATTTAATCCTTCTGGCCAGATGAGCATGGAATAGCTCATAAAAGTAGTACTAAACCTCCAGAAAAAGGCTAAAAAACTTCGCAAGGAGAACACGAAGTTGACGGAGCTGATCTCTCATGGAATTTAAGATACACTTGATCTTAGAATGGCCAATTAGGAGAGGGAACTCGACGCTCTTTGGAATTACTAACGAGAGTAATTTAGTTAGACGAACTCCTAAGTGCAAAATATTCAAGACTAAAGCTAGCAGATCGAAAATATCTTACAAAGTCAGAAAAGCTTCCAAAATTAGCAAATTCCATTGGAGTAAATTCTATCTGATAAGATGGAGATCGAGAAGAATCCTTAAGTTAAGATGAAAACTAATCAAAAACCTCGGATTGTGAAACTGTGCTACTATTGTAAAAGTAAATGGCACAAATGGAAGAGCTGCGGTGAGTTTCGTAAAGTAAAAGAAATTACATGGAAAAAACAAGTCTAGCAAAGAATAAGAAAGAGCAAAAACCAGATCTGATGTAGAACAAATGGAGAAGTCTACAGATTGAAAAGTAACCTTGAACTGGAAGAATTTTGAGATAGAGTTAAAATAAAATATAGTGGGAGATGAAAGATCAGAGGAGCAAGACTCAATAATCATAGAACTAGAAACAAGCAAGATAAAGATAACTTTAAAACTTCTTTTTAGTGGTGACTAATTGGCGCCACAAAACAATTTAAATAAAATTATTATTATTTTAAAACGTAAAAATTTTCATATGTACGATATGTATTTTTATTGAATGCTTAAATTTATTATATTATGAAAAATTTATAATAACTTAATATGCCTAATATTTTATAGTTGAACGTCTGAAAATTTTTAATTAAATTTATCAGCAAGATAAAATAAAATAAAATAAAATATCACAATATTTGAGTAAGAAGAAAAGTTATTTTTCCATTTTTTTAACAAACTAAATTAACGTAAAATTTATAAATAAAACTCTAAAAGGTTTAATATTCTTAAAAATGTTCCATTTAATTTTAAATTCAAATTAAATGTTCTTTTTCTTTAAATGTGCTTTTTAAAGAAATTTTTTTTTTATTATTTAGTTTAAAATCGAACTAAATTGGGAAAATGTTTGTAAATTTATTAAATTTTATAATTATGATTATTAAAATAATTTTTACTTTTATTAAATGAACTAATTATTTTTATTGCTTTTTTTATTATTTCTATAAACGAGATTAAAGCTTTATCTTTTTTAGTTAACCGTTTTTTCTGCTTCGCTTTTTATTTTTTTGTTTTCTTTAAAGAAGAAGAAATCACTTTAATAAAAATGTTAATGAAATGAAGTTACTGATGTAAATCAGATACTTCATTTTAATTATTTTCAAAAAGTTCAAGCATCGTTCTTTACATCTTCTAACTTTTCCCTGTTGTTTCTTGTGCTTTCTTATTGTTCTTCTTTAGACTCTAATCAATTATCTGTGTTTTATTCTTCAATTTAAAACTTTTTTTTTTCGTAGATTCTTATGAAAAATGTTTATCTGAAGATCTACTTCCATTTACTTATTAGAAGTGAACTGCTAGTTTATGTAGAGTTAATCGTAAATTACTAATTTTTCAAGGTTTTTTCCAGGAAATTTATCAGAGATATTTCTAACTATGTCCTAATAGTAGACAAATTCGAAGATATGTCTAAACGTGTCTTTTCCACCACATTTACAGAGGTAATTTTTTACAGAATAATGAAGCATATGTATGTCATATTGAAAACTTTAAGAATTATCTCGTATCTTAAAGATTGAGATGATTTTTGTTTTCTTTAAAGAATTGGCCTCTAATCCGAATAAAAGGATTAGAAATAAACAATTTTAATGCAAGATTTCTCATTGCATGACTAGATTTGTAAAGACATTATATTATGAAGTTATCAGATATGAAAATTTCTAGAAGATTTAGTTCCTTGTTTCCTTAAGCTTTTCAAGTTCAAACAGATATACTTAATGGCACATTTACTTTCAAAGATAAAATTATCAATTAATTGCCATAAAAAGAAAAGAATATATCTTATAATGTACCTAAAGGCTTAGAAAAATATATTGAGCACCTATTTTTGCAAAGAAAAGTGTTGAGTAGTTGAAATTTTGCTTGCAATTACAAGCATTATAAAGCCTAATTCAAAAATAATAGATTGTGGAATATTTTATGACCTTTATACATTAAAAACGGCTGCTTAATTGATTAGAAATAAGGTGACATGATTTTATCTTTTGATGCTAATCCATTAACAATCTAATTTGTTAACGCTTCATTATGATATAATACTTTTCAAGAAAGAGTCTAAATTTTTAACTACACTATTTTAAATTAAACTTAGGAAATGCAGTTTTAGTTATGTTTAATTGGTGGATTTAGTTAACTTGAAATGCTAAAAGTGCAAAGATTAAAAATTGGACTCAAAAATTCTTAAGATTTCAAAAGAAATATAAACTATAAAATTTTAGCTATAAAGTTAGATGACTTTTTTCCACCAGAGATACTTCCCGAAGCTTAACTCATTAAAATTGACATAGAAAATGCTGAAATAATGGTTTTATAAGGTTCAAAAGATATTATTAAACGATCGAAAGAAGTAATCATTATTATAGAATGAGGTTTAAAATAAAAAAATAATAGATTATAGTCAAGTAAAAGAAATTATGCTTTGACTTGTCAAAGAGGGTTTTTTGTTTTTTACTCTTGATACTGGTATGACTAACTTAAAAAATTACTCGTGTGCTGAAATAAATAAATACTGAGGCTATAAAAACTATACGCTAAAAGATTTAAATCAAGTTATTTTTGATTGGTTAAAAAACTAAAACAAATCAGGATTTTCATACATCGATTTATTAATTCTCAGGAAAATAACTTTTGAAAAGTACTATCTGTAAAAGGAAAACATTTAAAAACAAGTTTAATTTATAATCAAAACTAATGCACACTAAATATATAAATAAAATAAAATTTCGCAAAATATTAAATAAACAACTTAAAATAAACATTTTATTCAAAATCAACCACTATATTTTTATACTTAGAACAAAAAATATCTAAAACTAAACCTATAAAAAGAAATGCTTCCATTTTGTTTTTTTAACTTTTTTATTAAATATTTCTCTGTATTATTCAAAATTTCTAACCTAGTTGAAATTAAACTTCATTCCTTTTAATATTTACATAGCACCTTATGATTTTACTTAAAAATCCTTTTTAATTATACAAGATTCAAGATATGGTAATTTTTTAAGTTAGATATTTATTAATGTGACATCGCCTTTATTTTGCTTGCCACGTATTAGTTTATAAAAAGGTTCAAAAATCATCGTAAGACTAGTTGAAATCATCCACTTTTACTCTAGGCTCTTATTCTTGTATAATATATCTATGGCTGCTTATCTAGTCTTTTTTTCGGTTGGTATCTTGTTCCAATTTCAGTCCTTACCATACATTTGCTTTGCTCTTCTTCTTTGAATATCTATTATTTATTCAAGTAATTTTTCTCCACCAATCATTTTTCTTCTATAAAACTCTCTTTGAATGTAGATAAAAATTGAAGGTTTCTGAAAGGGTTTTTCTGATGCTTCATAATAATAGGAAAAAAAGCCAGAATTTCCAATTCTCAGCCGCATATATTTTCTTAAATCATCATAATCTTCTTCTAAAGCCCTTGAAAATTTCTTAGAGGGAGTTAAGCATGGTAAATATCCCCCAAAATAGCATTAAAGAGGATAAATTAAAAAGACTAAATAAGAATTTATTATAAAACACATACCGGTAATACTGAGATCGGAAGAAAAGCCATGTAAATGAAAGGAAATTGTTATACACCAGGAATTAAGGGCCTTCAACTTTGAAACTGAGAAAGTCAATATTGCTTAACTTTCACTAACGGTTGTTAATCTCCAGCAAGAAGCTCAAGTATCTAAACTTAAAGATCACTGAAAAGCTGGAAGATAAAAATAAACAGGATGCATCCAGAATCGATAATTTTAAAGGGCAAATAGATGCTTTTCTTAATATTTAAAACTACCAAAATAGTACTTCAACCCAGCTGAAAGAGAGAGGGAGCAAATAGGAATAAGAACTACATTAATTAAAATAAAGAATAAATAATTTAATAAAGAAATAGTACCAATGGATGTATCCTAAAGAACAACCTTAGAAAGAGAAAATAATAAAGTTAGGAAGAAACGCTTAGGCTGCTGAACACTCGACATTTATATTGGAAGTATTGGAAATTTTAACAGAAACGATAAAATTATTTGAAACAAGGGAAAAAGAGAATAAAAAGAGGATAATCAGACTGAAAAGAACGTATTGTATCGTGAGTGCAGCAATCACAAAAAAATATAGATATGGGAAAGGACTTCAAATTAAAGAAAGTAAAACCAAGTGAAACCCGAATTCCATATCTCGCTAAGATTAGTGCTCCCGAATATTTATATTAAGCAGCAGGAGCGTGAACTGCTGTTCTCCGGACGGGATTTAGATTCCTTTATCGGAATCCCTTATTAAGTTAATTAATAATTATAAAAAATATCAAAAAGCATTTTAAATAAAAATCTTTAGCAAACTTTTTTTTCTTTCATTTTATAATCATAAGTTTGATATAAATTCGGAAAAAATTGTTTAAAAACTAAAAAAATAATAAAAAATAATCATCAATCATATATAAAAAAACTTTTAATCTAAAAAAATTTATATTGAGATAACAATTAAAATTTATAAATTAAAAAATGATATCTATCAAAAACTAAAAAGAGATAAAATCATTTTTTAGATTTAAAATAAAAATGTTATTAAATATCACATCAGTAAAATACTTAAATACTTCTATTCAACCCATAATGAATCTTAATAAAATTCAGAAAGAAATCTTCATTATAAATTTTTTAATCAAATGTAAAATAACTTTATGCCAAAAAAGAGCAAATAAACTAAAATAATTAATACATAATTAAATAAAGCAAATTTATAAACTATAAAAATAACGCGCAAAAAATTGAAACAGGAATAAAATGATCACGATATGAAAAAATATGAGAAACCAAAAAGTTCCATTAAATATTTCTAAATTTTTTTTTCATTTAAATTGATTAAAAATTTTCCTTTTAATAACTTATTTTTTTAATTAATATTTAAGATTATTTTGTTATATAACACTTTAATTATTTTAATTTTTCTTCAGATTTCTTTTTCGTGATTTAATTTTCAAAATTATTTATATTTTTAGAATATTG
The DNA here is from genome assembly GCA_946699065.1 of Loxodes magnus. Taxonomy (NCBI): domain Eukaryota; phylum Ciliophora; class Karyorelictea; order Loxodida; family Loxodidae; genus Loxodes; species Loxodes magnus. The sequence goes on from CAMPDV010000481.1 coordinate 205,710, forward strand.
AATTTTATATATTTTTTTACTGTTTTTTTTTTATTTTTATCAAATTTCTAAAATATGTTTAAATTTATTTAATTTCTAATTTGAAAAATAATTTTTTTTCTAAATTTTTTTCACGGATATTATATTTAATTGCTTTTAATTAATGTTTAATACATGATTTTTTTTCTAATTGTTTAACAATTTTAAATTTTTCGATTAAAGTGAAACATTAAATTTTCTAATTTTTTTAATATCTATATAAAACAGTTTAATATTGATTTATTTATTTTGCTATTTTTTTTAATATTATTGATTTTTATATATTTTTTATTTATTCCTACTTGAATTCCTTTTTTTTTATTTCATAATTTTTTGAGAATGAAGTTAAATTATTTTTGCATATATGATACAAAGAATTAATATTTACTTGATTTTATTAAATGATTTCTCAATTATTTATTTTTATAAATGCTTAATTAAAGATATTTATATCTCATTTAAGGATTTTTTATTTTTTTACGAATATAAATGCTTTACTTAATTAATTTATTTTAACTTTATTTTAGCTTAAAATTTTTGAAATTTGAGCCTAATTTTTTGCAAGCTCTAGCACTCCATATTCTTGTCTTATTGCTCTTCTATCTTAAAACTTCTAGTTCTGTTTCCAAACCATTATCAATCTGAAGTAAGCCCCAATTCTCTACGCATCAGCTCTAATTTTACCTTCTCTTTATCTTTTATTAACTTTGTTTCTGTCATGATTTTCCCTTGATTTTACAAATTTCTGCAAATTTCTTCCACAGATGATATTTACTTTTACAACAATAGAATAGTTTCTAAATCTTAATCTGTTTTTTCTTCTTTCTTTATTTCTTGAGGAGTCCTTTAAATTAACATTTATTTGTTCTTTTCTAGATAAATCTGTATCTTCTGACTCTGTAAAGTATTTTCAATCTAAGATTTTTAAGCTTGGATTCTCCCCACTCTGGAGTTCGTCTAATTGAATTGCTCTCATTATTAATTCAAAGGGTGTCGATATCCCTCTCTTAATTGGCCATTCTGAGGTCTAAAGTGTCTTGAAGTCCGTGCTGGATCTTTTTTTCAGCTTCTCATTCTCCTTTCTAAGCTTCCTGACCTCTTCCAGGAGATTTTTTACTATTTTTATGTGCTATTCCATACTAATCTGAACTGAGCGATTGAACTCTGTAATCTCATGATGCAGAGCGGACTTCACTTGTTTCCTCAGTTTTTCTACCGATGTTGACATTAATGCCTGTGCTACTTTCTGAATCTGTTTCTGCTTCTCCTATTGTCGATACGTGCCAGTCTTCTATTTCTTAGGAGCTAAAAATCTATTTTTGAAGTCCGACATTTTTTTACTTACTTCATTTCTTTAATTTTCTTTTTATCTATTATTTAAATTATAAAAAATCAAATTTAAGTAATTAAGTAATCCTCGAAATTATTTAATTAAGTTAGTTTAGTATCATTCAATTTTTTCTTCTGTAATAATTTTAATTTGAGCAAACTGCTTATGCAAGTATATATTTTATAAATTCAGTATTCAATATATGCTAAGATCTCTTATTTTCTCAAAAAGATTGCTAATTTCCACATCCTATTTGCTGAGAATTTATTTATTTTCTCGCATTATTCCAATGCAACCTACTGAAATTTATTTTTAAAGTATAATCTTAATTTAAGCTTATTAATTTTCCTTAATAAAAATACAAATGACTTTTACTTCTTTTTTAATGGTTTTTTCTATTGTTTTTATTTTAAACGCTTGCATTTTTTCAATATTCTTCCTACAAAAAATAAATTTAATTTTTCGAAATTCTTTTAGTAAAATTAATATTATAGTTCTTAATTTTTATTTAATAAAATAAAATAAATTTTGTTTTTTAATCTTATAAGAAAATAATTATTATTTAATTAGGCTTCTTTGCTTTTTTTCACTTTAGAACCTTTCCATTAAGATTATTTACAGGAATAAATTAAAAGCTTATCACTCTATTTACAGTTTTTTAGTTTTTAATTTTTTTCTATTCATCATAAACCTTTCTTAAAAGTTTTTTTTGTCTTTTTCTTCTTTAATTTAGTTCATATGACTTTTGTAATAATTTGGCCTTCTTAATTTAGAACTAATCTCCTACTTCAAAATTATTTATCGTATAAAAAAGACTTTTTTACTTAGATTAATATTATTTCTTTTCAATAAAATAAACTTTTCTAATTCTCACTGTTCACATTATTTAATTAACTTTTCTTTTTCAACTTAGCTATGCCATATATTTTTATTTATTTATTCTTAGTTATTTAAATAATCTGACTCTATATCTTAGAATTAGAAACTTTTTAGAAATAATTTTCTTTTTTAACTTACTGGGTAAAAGCAATTTTCTTTTATAGATTACAGCTAAAAGATTACTCATCTTATGCATTAAAATTTACTTACATTTTCCCTTCTTAAAAGAGCTTATTCTTTCAATAATTTTTTTTCAACTTTTGATTATCTTTCTTAAATTTTATCTTTAATTAAATGACTCAGTTAACAATATTTTTAGCTTATCTATAGCAATTTTTACTCTAATAAAATTAAATTATTGACAAAGAAAAGTTTTGTTTCTTTTTTAATTGCTAAATCTTAAGATCCAACTTTTCTTTAAAATATAAAGAAATTTAGCATCTTCCTTTTTTCTTTTTGCTTAATTTCTATTAGCTTTTTTAGTAACTTTAGGAGGCTTTAGTATATTTTTTGATATTTTTAGGATTTGAAAAGAATCTTTCTTTTATTTAAAAAAATACTTTTATTAAACTTAGAAAGCTTTGCATATTTATGAATTTGAGTCTTATTAAAATTTTCATCTATTCAAGTTATAAACTATAATGTTGCAGTTGAGGTAAATTATCTTTTGAAATTCAAGAGTAATATTTTTATCTTGATAGCGTTATTGTTGAATCTAATATGCTAAAACTTAAATTTCAAAATTGCTTGAACATTTGAGCCTTTTCTTATCTAATTTTACTCAATTATCATTTAATGAGTTTGAAATTCCTATTTATTTTTATCTTTAATGCTATATTTAATTTATGGCTTGGTAAAAATATCTTATTTTTAGTTCTATTAACTTGATAAAGCTTACTATATTTTTTAAGATTTACTCATTTAAAAATGCATTAAATAGAGTTTTAATCTACTATTTTCATTCATTACTTTGAATCTTTATCAGTAACCTTTTATTTTTAAGCAAAAGTCGCAGGGTTATCCTAGGATATTTTGTCTTTCTTTTTTAACTTCTTATTAGATAATTAAATCTTGAACGAAATTTAATAGGTGACTGTCTTGATGATATCTCTCAGGATATATCTCCTAATGCTTATATACCAGCAATTTTTGAAAATTACATCTCGAAGGGAATAACTTTGGTGCCATCCAACATATTATTCCCATCAAAGATCTCGAAATAAAAGTTATTAACATAGATATAATTAAAACATGATAAATGAATAATAACTATATAAGTCTAAATATTATTAAAAAAGCACTAGAGTAGAATAATAATAAAATAGATATCAAATATTTTTACTATATTTTTTTTCAATATTAAAAAAAATGGACATGTACAAAAATTCGCAAGATTTCTTTCTTAGCGGCTCTTATTTATCTAAAAATAAAGAAGCTGCTTTCTAAAACGATGAGCATAGGCAGATGCTCAACTACTTTTATGAAATAGACATGGAATTGCTGCAACTTAAATCCGTTGATAATATCATGAAATTACTAAGAAATTTGCTAAAGAGTTGCAGTTAATGTCAAATTAATAGATATCTTCGAATTCCAATAAGATAGCTTGGCAATTCTTTAAAACGTGGACATTAATTGAAGACTAATCTCAAATATAGGAAATATACTTATAGGTAAAAAGATTAGCTTGTTACTTCAACCTCTACGATGGTATCTAAAATATGCAATATACAGTAAGATACTTTAGATAGTTAGGATATTTAAGATATTTCTTTAATTAAAAACTAAAATTAAATTTAAATACAAAATTAATAAGAGACTATAAAAATTCAACAATTCAATACACAAAATAACATAAAAAGTCAATAGCAGATTTCAATAGACATTTAAACTGATTACTAAGAGAAGTTTGATATTACATACTTAACTGATCTTGAGATTTAAAATGCGTAACTTTAAGAAAAAATTGCAAAATTAAAATATAAAATTTAAAGCAAGATAGAAGAGGCAAATACTTTTGAAAATTAAAGGCTAAGTGAAAGCAAAAATCTTAAATTTCGAATTTAAAAACTCATAACTAAAAATAATTCTCTGTAAGAAAAGCTAATACATATATATGAGTAACACAATAAAGAAACTTTAAACATTAAATCACAATATAAAATACACTTAGAATAATACCAAACTTATTTATTTAAAGCTCAAAAGTAAATTAAGAAAATCTAGAATAAAAATTAAATCTTAAGGTTTGATAATTAGTAGAAATAGTTAATGCCTTAGTCCAAATGATTTGTAAATAATGCTACAAATAAATAATAATCAATATAAACGAATACTGATCTTTCCTTAACTTAAATATAAGAATTGGAAACTTAGAGTTAACTTCTCACTTAGACTTAATAGCAAATTATAGTAAAACAAGCTATGCTTCGTGAGGAGCTAATGAACATGACACAATCCTTTAAACTACAAGATGAGGCAATACTTGCTTCTAAGTAAGAAGCCCAAAATATTATAAACAACTTGGTTACTCAAATTTAATTCATTCAAGCTGAATTGAGTAAATGTAATTTGAGACATAATGAAGTATAACAACATCTTAGGGAGGTAGAAACTCTTAACTAAAATCTCAAAGGTGAAAATTTTCATTTATTAAGCAAAATAGATCAGATCGACTAAAAGGTACATTCACTCACAGTCAATTGCCAGTAACAACAGGCTTAGTGTTAATTATTACAAAATGAGAATTATTAAATATCATAGGAACTGAGCTTTCAAAAAAATAAATATGCCAAATCAGTCAAAAGCATTTTTACATAAACAATCACTCCTCAGGCATAGAATGAATAAACATAAATTGAAATTCAATTCAGCAACTAAATTTCTCAAGCAACTATATCGACTTTAGATTCAACTACTGGTACAGATTTATTATTCTTAGATCGATCTACCTAGTGCGACTTCGTTGAATTGAAGTATACAAAGTTGTAGAATTTATATGATAAATTAAACAAATAATTTATCAATTAAGATATATAGAGTGTCTACTAAAGGCTTGTCTCGTGTTAATAAAAATAGTTTTGAGAAAAGGAAACACAAATCTGTTTAAAAATTAATAGCAAAGATGCTTGAACATGAACAGAAAAAGGGAAATTAATAAGCAATTATAGTTAGACAAGAATCATGGAGTTAAAGAATTAGGTTATTTAGACTTAAAATTCTATCAATACTAAGGATGAAGGAACAATAACAGTAGTTACCAATCATTAGCTAGTTACTTCTTAACAAGAACTATAAATCACAAAATAGAATAATGGAAAACTGTAAGAGTAATATAATGAATTAAACGGATTATATGTTTAACTCATGCAGGATTATGAGCATCAAGTAGAATTGAAGCTAAATGTTTATGCATAAATTTCAGAAATATAGAGAAAATAATAAGATGTTAAAACTCAATCTTACTTGAAAGAAATAAAATGAAACGCTTCAACATAAACATTTTTAATTGATTAAATTTAAGAAGGTTAGCAGATTGAAATTTTAGAAAATTCAAATAATTAGACATCATATGTGATGAATTGGGATAGCCAAACAAAATTTGGTAAGAGAAGTTGAAGAGATGCCAAATTTAATCAAGACACTTTAAACTTAAAATAGTAAAAATTAGGGTTTAATGAAATAAATATTGAAGAGATTTTAAATAAATACGAATTTAAAGACGCCTAACTAATTCAATTTATAAGGTCCAATAAATGATGAAATTAGAATCTTTTCACTTTAGTAGGTAATAGATTTATAACTTTATCTTGCAAACTAAACCATGCTACGCGTGATGGAAATGAAATAGATATAAAAATCGATAATAAATTGAGCGAAAAGTACGATTCATTGACATTATTCATTATAATAAGTTACAGGTAATATATCAAAAATTGCCCCAAATTGCTTAACATATAAATTCATCAAAATGAGAAGATTCTCTATATTTATGAACCAGGAATAAAAGGAGGAGTTTTGACTTCATCATAAGAAATTCATCGATTTATAAAAAACGGAAATTATATAGTTAAAACACTGCTATAAACTGATTTTAGAATTAACTATATTGTCCTTTAAAAATAACTAAGACTCAAAGGAGGTGCAGAGAACAATGTAGAATAACCATAATAATGCAAACAAGAATTTGGGAATTAAGAAATAAAGATGCCTATCGATAAGCAAAGAGAGATAGGCTTAATAAAGCTTGGACATATTAACATAAATGGAATTGGAAGCAAGCAATTAAACGTGGAAGAATTTATACAAAATAATGACTTAGACATTTTCTCAATTAATGAAACGTGATAAAAATAAGACTATCCTCCAATACTTATTAATGGATATAGGACCTATTTCAAGAACTCAGGAAAAGGAGGAGGAGTTTGCTTAATTGTTAGAGATTAACTTAATAACACGGAATAGAATAACATATAACAATTAGCTCAAGAGAGGTTCGTTACAATCAAACTAGATAATATATTCATAACATCTTGTTACATGCCAGATAACACCAAGAGTGAAAATATAAAAGACGAAGCATATGAATATATAAATGTATTCCTTAATTATTTTCCTGACAACTCACATATATTATTAGGAGATTTTAACGCTCTACTATAAGACTTTGGGGATAACCCTATTAACAACTATGACAATACAAATAGATTCTAAGAATTCATTCTCTAAAACGATTTAGAAATAATAAACGATGCAAATATGAACACATGCTTACATAAAGGGAATAAAAATATGTATTGGAACGATTATATTGTCATCAGTAATCACTTGAATATGAATTAATTTAGAAATCTTCAGGTTCATAATTATAGCTTATTTTCAGATCATATTCCATTCACAGTTGAATTTGTATACCATACTCATCTTCAAACTGAAAAAATAAAAGTGAGAAAGTACAAAATAAGTAGACTGTAGGATCCTATTGATAGATTTATCTATTAGAATTAATTCAAAGATTAAGTAGAAGTATTCTTCCTAATTGATAGAGATAACTTAGAAGATTAGTACACTTATATTAGAGACTGCATTTAGAACAATGCAGATTAAGTTTTAGGCTCATTTATCCCAGACCCGAAGTATAATAGACTTCCTAAGGACCTCACATTAAAATATATCGAAGTAAAGAGAGCAAATTAATTGTACAAAGAAACTTTAGCATATATAGGGAGGAATAACTAAGAAATCATTGATCTTCACTAAAGAGCGAACACATTATGAAAAAGCTTTTAGCATCATTTATGAAAATTTAAAAAACAAAAGGCCAAAAACAGATTCCTACTCCTCAATGAAACCACAAAAGATATGTTTTCTTAAGCAAAGAAAATACTTAACCCTAGACAAAGAAATTTGATGAACTTTAATAAGGAATTGAAGGACTAATTTGTAGAAGCATGGGAAAATTAGGTATTTAGCAAGCATTCGAATTTAACTAACCAATAGATTGAACTAAGTAACTAGAAAATAGATGCAATTTATGAAAATAACATAGAAATTCAAAATTAACCCTTTTCTTACTTATAAAATTTCGATCCTTTTACAATAGAAGAGATTACCTAACTTATAAGTCTAATTCCTAATGGTAAAGTAGCAGGGCCAGATGGAATAAAAGGAGAACTGCTAAAATATGCAGGATATTATCTAGCGTTGATGCTTCATTCTTTTATAAATAACATGCTTAGAATTGGAAGGATTCCTGAAGAGCTTAATACTTCTATCATAATCCCCATTTTCAAAAAAGGAAGTAAAGACGATTGAAAAAACTGATGCCCTATTTCCCTTATCAACACTATTTTGAAATTATATGATAAGGCCCTTACGAAGAGACTCTACTCAATAATTTATGAAAGACAGTTAATCCACTCAAGCTAAATGGGGTTTATGAAGAACAAATAAACCACCTAATAAATATGAGTGATCCAATAAATCATAGATCTTTATCGAAAACAAGCGAAAGGAAAAACTAAACTGATTGCAACTTTAATTGACGTAGAGAAAATGTTTGATTCTATTGAAAGAAGAATTCTTTTTAAATAACTAAGAAGAGCCAAATTACCACTAGGGCTCATCTTGGCTTTAGAATCATTTTATAATAACTTAACTACTTCCTTTATTATAGACGGAATAAATTCTTAGAAATTAAAATTTATCAATGGAGTGATGTAAGGAAGTTTGCATGGACCTGTGCTTGCATTATTATACTATGACATTGTCATTAGACATATAGAAAACAAAGGAGAAATATTAGGATTCAGATGTGCTAATTTTAAGAATAGGTTCACTTGTAGAGGTTGAGCTGACGATTTAATCCTATTATCAAACTCATAAAAAAATATGTAGTCACTTATTAATGAAGCAAACTCCATTTTCAATTAGACATTTCTTAAAATAAATGTCTCCAAATGCGAAACGACATAGTTTTTAAAAAAGAAAAGCAAAGAAACAAAACTAGACTTAAAAATAGGAGATCAAGCAATAATTTAGAAACAGCAAGTCACATATTTAGGGGTGATCCTTCACCAAAAGAAGAATCTAATTAACCATTGCAAATACGTTGCTGCAAACTATCTTTCAGCAATTAAAAAGGCAGTATTTGCATTATCAAGATATAGAAACGTAACACCTTGAAATTTCAAAATGCTTTGTAGACTGTTCACGCTTCCTAAAGCAGAATACGGTGGGGACTTAATACCTTGGACTGTGCAGTATGGAATAAATGGAATCTTGAACAGAATTGAAAAGAGCATGAGGTTAATAGCCAGAAAAGCCTTTTAATCAGCAGGAAATACGTTTAATGAATCATGCTTTGTAGACCTCAACTGGATGTCATTCAAACACATGATGGCTCTTAAGTATTTCAGGCTTTTCTTTAAGATTAGAAATGAAAGCTAAAATCAACCTTATTCATCTATTGGAATATTGTTTGAGAATAATTATAAAAGGGATATCAATATTATGATGAAGTTTAGAAACTGGCCTCATTTTATAAAATAGAAATTGATAATAAAGAGCACAATAACAACTTAACTTAATTCAGTAGATATGTGTAGGCATAAATATAAAAGACATATTTTGAATTAGCTCTTTCAAGATTCAGCAGAATGCCTACTGCATAAATATATACAGAACAATTTTAAAACCTAAGATAATTCCACAAAATAACATACACGAAATTAAACAAAAAATATTTGAAAGAAATAATTTGCATCTATAAGATTAGAAGCCAGTCTTACGCATTTCGAAAGACTCTGAAAGATCGAAATTATATTATTGAAAACCCTTTTTGTATATACGGAGAATATGACACTGTCCAACATGTAATGGAATGCATATATTACATTGATATAAGAGAATGATTTGTCTCCAAAATTGGTTAATGTGATATTTTGAAACTAATAAATTACGATTAACTATATATAAACTCTTTTCCTAAGAAAAAAATAGAAATGGTGGACGAATAAATAAAAATATTCATTCAAATGTTTATCAAAAGAAGGCGAGAAATTCTATAACAAGAGAAAGAAGAAGAGCAATACGAGAAATAATAAAAAGAAGCAAATCTAAGAATAGAAAATTTTAATGAAGAGAATGAAGAATAATAAAAGCAAGAAAACAAAGAATAAGATGTCCAACAAAATTAGATGAAAAATGATGAGGAAGAAGAAGATTGACAACAGAAAATAGAAAAAAATGAAAGTTAGCTTGAAAATGAACAAGAAAGGAGATACTTAGAAGAAAAAAAAAACTAAACTAGAAAATTAGTTCTGAAGAGCAATAAACTTGATATATAATAACATTTAAAAACAATATAATACCTTCAATTGGAAGAACATATTCTGAAAATTGAAGGTACCACAAATTTTTTTAGTTAAATTTAGTTTAATAATTTCACCAGCTGCTAATAAAATAGAAGAAGGTAAGAAAGAGTATTTTGATAGTGAAGAAGAATTGGATTAAGAGATTAGTTTATTAGCTTTGTTTTTTTGTTTGCTTTTTTTATTATTCCACAACCGCTTTTAACATTAATTTTAATATTTTTTAATATTTTACAATTTTTTCATTTTTTATATATTTTTTTAGGTTTATTGTTATATTCTTTTTTCTTGTAGTATTTACTACGTTTAATTATCTTTTCTTTCGATTTTTTATATTAGAAGTTCTTTTATTTTCGAGGTCTTCTTAAATCTGTAAACTGACCTTTTATCATTACACCAGATCTAATTTTTCTTTTTCTTCTTTATTATTATAATTATTTCTTCTAAGATTTCTCCTTGACTTTTCTAAATTCGTTACAATTCTTCCAAAAGTGTTAATTATCTTTACAGTAGTAGCATAATTTCTAAATCTTGAGTTTTGGTTCATTTATTTTTTCTTGCTGAGGGTTCCTTTCAATCTTCATCTTATTAGAATTTACCTACTCTAATGGGATCTGCTAGCTTCTCTGACTTTACAAGATGCTTTCAATCTGTTGACTCTAGTCTTGTATCCTTTACATTATGAGTTAGCCTGGTTAAACTGCTCCTGCTGATACTTTTATAGAGCGTCAATCTCCCTTTCTTATTTAGCCATTCTGAAGTCTAAAGTTATCTTGCAATCCATGCTGGATCAGTTGTGATAGATTCTCATTCTCCTTCCTGAGCTTCCTGATCTCTTTCTTAGAGGTTTAGGATCACTTTGATGAGCTATTCCATGCTCATTTAGCCAGAAGGATTGACATCAGAGACCTGTTGGTGAAGGGTAGACTTTATCTGCTTCCTTGTCTACTTATCTGACGTTGGCGTTTCAGTATGTGTCGCTTTCTTAGGCTGTTTCAGTTCTTCTTGTTATATTCCAGGTTATTAAGTAGAAAAAGGTTATTGTTAGGTGTAAGAAAACTTATGAGAAGTGGTTTCTGGATTTCTCTTCTTCTTCGCAGAGCTGTTATAAAATCCCTTTTTGAAACATTCAACCATTTTTTTAGTTTATCAATAATATTTAATAATTTTTAGCCTTATAAAATTTAAGTATTAAAGAATGTGAGTAAAGAAATAAAATGGTAGAAATATTTCAAAAAAGCTCCTATTCTGCTTTTGAAGAGACTACGAAACAAGGAGCGGGTCGACAATTTAAACAATAACAGACCTAAGAAACTCTTCTAATAACAAAAAAGATGGGCATAAATAGGCAAAAAGGAAATTAAGTCACACCAAACGAAGAAGAAGAACCAAGAAAAGTGCTGGAGACTTAAGAAGCAGCTGCTGTAAAAGAATTCACTATGCCGCTGTATCAAGAGGAACAGGTATAAATCCTATAGCTTTTTCAGAACTCAAAGAGGAAATCAAGAAACTCAGGATAGAAAATAGAAACCTCAGGACTTAGATTGCTGACATCTGAGAATGGAAAGAGAGTTTCATGGAAACCTACGGTCGGGAATAAAATGGTGTATTCAATGAAATAAGTAGGAAAAAATGTTCGCTCAATAGGAATAGCTCTAGGAATTCCGGATGAAGCAGATGTTGAAGCTTACTCCCAATGGTAAGCAGAGCTGATTCAGAAGCAAACCTCGGTAATGTATATTGAGCCGAGGAATTAGCCATTACAGCATCAGACCTAGAATAAAAAATCCAAGATTCCTAAACCAAAATGCCAAGTTTGTGGAAACAGGAATCACAAATATTGATAATGCTGAAAACTATAAAAAATTAAACAATAATATTGGAAAAATAGAATTAAGAAAAATAACTTTAAAAATAGTAATTATAGCAACGAGACTATTTTTGCAGTTAGTTCTATCCAACGACCAAAGGATAAATTTACAAACCAAAATGATATAGCGTGCAAGGAGAATGATAGAAGAGTAGCAGAGGGGATTGGTTTCGGCCAATTCAAAAAACCGGTTCTGAAATCACGAGGTTGAAATTCCTTAAAGATCTCTAAACATTTAACGTTTAAATTAGTATTATTATAAAGAATGTGAGTATTATGCCTTAGAAATAAGTTTATATTTATATCTTAGTTTAATATATATTTACAAGACAGTGTGGCCGAGTGGTCTAAGGCGCTAGCTTTAGGCGCTAGTCTTTCGGGGCGTGGGTTCAAATCCCACCACTGTCATTTTTTAATTTTTATTGACTTAATTAAATTAAATTTTCATATTCATAAATCCTTTATATAGGACTAATAATAGTAGTTATCTTAACTTATTCATCTTATATTTCTGTTTAAGCCATTAAATTAGTTTATTACTTTAAATAAATAAATAAATAAATTTGATTATAGAGCTCGTAGCACCTCGTTGGTGCGCAGCTCTTTTAAGATAAATCCACAATTTATCTAAATTAGCTTCTTTCTAAGAGAAAGATAAATCTTTTCTTCTAGACTACAAAAGAACTATATCATACAAATCTCTACTAAAAATGTCATTTTTTAATAAAATTTCTAAAAACGACACCAGCAGGATTTGAACCTGCGCGGGAGAACCCAACAGATTTCAAGTCTGTCGCCTTAACCACTCGGCCATAGTGTCTTATATATTCTCTATAATACTTTGCTTAAAAATAAGAATATTGCTAATAGTAAAATCTCTATCCTTTTATCTTTATTTAAATAACATTTATACTCTATACTTTTGTCTTAAGTTTACATCTAGAAATAAACTTTAAATTATAATCTAAATTTATACTAAATTGTAGTATTTATATTTAGTCAAAAACTTGTTTTCTAAATAAAGGTAAAATGGATTTAGTTATACAATTAATGCTATAACCATAAGTAAAATCATATATAGAGTAATTAAAAACTCTTAGATTTACTTTAAAACATTTAAGTTTTAACTTTTGAGTAAAAGATAAAAATAATTAATTAATAAACTTTAAATTTTCTATCAAAGTATAGTTTACTATGATTACACTACTATTGCTTTCTCTTATAATTTTATATGGTATATCTAATTTAACTTGGTTTACATTATTTAATATAGAATATCTATTACCATTATTTATTAAGTTAGCTTATGATATATTTATATTTATCAGTATGCATGCTAAATCTTTAATAGGGAAATATTATTTTAAGAAAAGAGATAAAAGCTAAAAGAGTAAATTACTAAATATAAAATAAAAACTGAAAATATAAACATTAATCTAGAGTAGTTCTAACTATATTTTTAGACTTACTTTAGCAAAATTCAATTCACTTAAAATAATCATTTAATAGCTACAAATAAGTTTTAATTTTTATACAACTGCAAATGTATTTGAGAGAATAATTTTTCACTTCTCATGTTAAGAAGATTTCAGAAAATAAGAGGTTTAAAATAGAATGGAAATTTAATTATAGATTTAATGAAAGTATTTAAAAATTAAAAATTTTATATGTTAATAAAGATAAAAATCGATATTATTCGAGAGGAATATAATATCATATATAAGAGACATATTTAATATAAACAATTAAATATCTATGGGATATGCTTGCAATCATAAAATCTTTAGTCGAACTTCAAGAGAAACATCCTAGAAAATGCTTATTAATTAAAGTATAGAAATTCTAACTAAGATTTAGCATATTTGACTTCTATAACTATTGTTATTAGTATTTTCTTTAGTGAAAGTTTATATGAATTCTATAAAAAACTTTTAATTCACTAAAATTCTTTTTAAACAATCACATACAAGTTTTAAAATCTTAATTATAATCACTCTTCTTTATTTAAAGTAGATAGTATTTTCTATTTAAATATAGTCTAAAATGATCGATATATTTGAATTGCTAAAATGGCTAAAGCTTATGTTTAAAGTACATTATATAATAAAACTATTGAATATAATAAGCCATTTAATTTAAAGTAACCTATCTTTATATAACTTTCTATTTATTAGGTTTTTTTATTTTTTATTGTTTTTAGCATTTATCTTATATATTTGCTTTTATCAATTTTATTAATATCAATCTATTCAAAGAACTTACTTTTCTAGATAAAATAACTATATATATACTAAATTTAAGTTTGGTATCCTACTATAATACAGAACATACAGAACATACTCATAAGTTTAGAATATTTAGAAGTATAAAGTAATCATCTATGATTATATATAAAAAGACATAAATATATGAATAACATAAAGTTATTTATTAAGCTAGTGTAATAAATCTAAAGATTAGTATATATTAAGATTCTTAATAATTAGTAAAGCTAAAGTTGATATAAGTAAATGACTATTAATATCTGCTTTACTAATAACTTTAGTTGTATATCCTTATGTTTTATTAAACTAGATCCTATTAATTATTAAATATATTACATTTGCTAAACCTTATTTTTCTTATTATATGAGTCTATGCAAATTATTAAATAGTATATTAATTAAGTAAATTATATGGAATTCCCTCTTTTTAGGGTATCTACAAATACTATTACAGGTAAAGGAACTAGCAATAGTTTGTTGATACTACCTTCCTTTAGATTTATGTTTGATAGAGGATTGTTAGATATAAAAAGAGAGAATAGAATACTTATATTTAAGCTAAATCATTATATTTAAAGCTATTTATCAAAATTAAACTTACAAGTATTACTAATTTGTGACTGAACGATTTTACAATAAGCAGATATTATATAAATGTGTATACATTAGAAACATATGTAGTAAGAGTAAAATCAGAGGAACTATCTATAATTGAGAAGCATCTAAAAGCTAAAAAATGAAGGTGATTTAGAATTTACTTTTATGGAGATAGCCAAATCTTGGGGATGCTAAAAAATCTAAAAACTGCTTGAATATTAAAAACAGACCTTAAAATAAATAAAAATAAAGGATATCAAAATTTATATAAGTAACTATATAAAACTAAATCTAAAAAATAAATACTTATTATATATCTTTCTTAATCAATTATTAAGCAAGCAATTCTTTCATTAACTAAATAAATTTTATATATGAAAGGCTTAACAAAATAAATTTAAGAAAAGTAGCTTTGCAGTTAATAGCTTTTTTCTATTTTCATAAGCTAAATAAAAATAAAAAGGCTTAAATAGTTATTTTTACTTATTTTTTAATATTTTACTGTTTATTAAATTTTATTATTGCTAAGTATAAAGTGATGCTATAATTTTATTAACTGTAATTAATATAGCAATCCAATTATTTCTACTTTCTGCTTTAAAGCTTATTTTGGTAGTTATAAGCTAAATACAAACTATAAAATTAAAATATAAGCTAAATATAAAAATAGCTTAGATGATGATATAACTAATAGAAGTATAACCATTTGTAGCTATAAACTAAAGATACTTATATGAAGAAACTTAATTGATTGTATTATAAATAATAAATACAAGTAATTAATTCTATATTTTAGAACTTAGTCTGGTATAGTAATGCTTAGATTAAGTAAAAGAGTAAAGTAGCTAAATTTATTAAATGTTTGCATGGTAACATGATATTAGAACAAATGCTTAGTAATTAGATTTAGTGAATTTGAAGTTTTAAGAAATGTAATTAGAGAGATAAAGCTTTATGTAAAAATAGCCTAATAATAATTAGTTAGCAGTTAATAGAGATATTAACTTTATCTTAATTACTTTAAATAAAATTTTTAAGCAGAAGATAGTAATAAAGTTATTAGATAAAGAGCTTATAAGAGAGAAACATTTTGGTTATATATCTACTAAGTTAATTACACATTTTAAAATAAAGGCTTTTTCTTCGTTGAATATATAAACCTACTAATTATAGATTAAAGAAAAGCTCCAGTATTTTAAAATTTCTAGAAAATCTACTAAAGAAAAGAAATATCAAAGGAAAGAAAAAATGATCCATGCTTTAAAAAATAAAATTTAAGGAAATATACATTTAATTAGCTATAAATCATTTAAAGAGATAATCACCCAACTAAGCTAAGCAAAATCCTAATAAGAACAAGAAAACTGTTACTAAAACTTTCTATCCTTTCTTATTTTCACTCTTGTCTTCTTGATTCTTCATTTTATTAATTTTTATTATTTTTTCATTTCTCTTTCTCTTACAGTTAATTTTCTAGCAACTTTCATAGTCAATTTGGAAATAAATATCTGAACAAATTGAGGAAAAATGAAACAAAGATTGAGAATGTAGAGAGTAAGATTTTTTATTAACTAAGGTAGTTTAGGCTAATTAATTTTCTATATTAGATGCATATGATATTTCTCTTATTTTTCTTAGTTTAAACTTTAATTTATTTTAGAATATTCTAGAGTTTTCTTTTCTACTTGGAGAATTTCTGTACTTCTACAATAAAACAGATTTCTTATGCTCTATTTCCTCGTTAGATATAATACTGCTAGCACTTATAGGACTTATAGGACTTATAGGACTTATAGGACTAATTGGACTAATTGGAGTACTTTCATTGTTTTATTTAAAATGTTACCAGAACTAGTATTTTCTAGCTCTACTAAAGGAGAAAAAGATATTTGTTTGATACCTTTTTATTCGAATGTAGGGCTAGGAGAGTCGTTTTACTCTAAGGGCAGTAATCCACCTGAATTTATATAGGGACTTTTTTGTTCTTCAATTGACTGAAGTGAGGAGTTATTAATAGACAGCATTTATAATTATAACTAAATATAATTTAAATAAATCCTTTAGAACTTTAATGTTTAATAATCCAATAAACTTAAACTTAATAAGCTTTGCTATCTAAGTAGAAGCTTACCTTTATGATGAGTCTAAAGCCTTTTATTTTGCTAAGTTTAATATTAAACACTTTAGTTAGATTTTATGAAGATATTGGATAGTGAAAATTGATATTGTTGAGAGTATTTCTATTAAAAGGTTTGAATAGAAGGAAGTTTTTAGTATAATTAGCTTAGATTCCTTAGCTTAAAATAGTGTAAGTTGATAATTAATTTAATCTACTTGATAACTAAATATAAGGGCTAGAGTATCATTACATTAGCTTATTTATAGTTCTATATTCCTATATTATTGAAATATATAAGGTAGTTCAATAGCTAGATTAAAGAGAAACAACTATATCTATTAGGCCTCTTTGATAATGAAGAAGGTATAATATAGAATGGCTTATACCAAATGTTTAAAAAGTAAAAGCCTTTAGTTTATTAAATTGATATGTTTGGCAAGGCTTTCTAAAATATATGTATTTAGCTTTCTAAAAATTAGTTACAATTATAAAAATAATACAACAAACAAGCAACTTAAAATTTACTTTTCTCATTAAAACTGAGGTTTATAATTATCAGGCACTAGGATATAAATAGCTAAAAGGATTATCATATACTATCACTAAAACTTTCTTTAAATATGTATTTTAATGAGACTATAGAAATAGCTTTTATTAAATCCTGCAAAGAATATTATAGTTCTTATATTTACTTTAGTATAAGTCTATAATCTAAAACTAACTACCATCATAAGAGAAAAATACTTCATAAAGCCTATTTTTATGAAGAGTAAACATTTTAAAATAAACTAGCTTGTTAAGTATTTTTAGAAAGGCATTTAAAGACTTTATAAAATATAGTAATAGAGGATTAAATAAATCCTATAAAGCTAGTTTAGTAATTATACTTAATCTCATAACACTAAATATAGTAATAGTATCAGAACCATAAATTATATACAATTATACCAAATATACTGTCTAAAGTAAAACTACTTAAATAAATTACATTTCTATCTCCTTAAGTAATTTGGCCTATCTGTCAAGAAAAACATAGACAATTATATAAGATGCTGACTTAGGTAAGTCTAAATATTAGGATATAGTAGTTTTCAGGTTTATTAAGCTTAGTAGTATACAGAGATAAAATTAAAATTTGAGTGTGTAATATATAAAAAGTCTTTTAATTTAAGTAAGTTTCACTATTTTTAATAAGTAGCTTAACTAAATAATAAACCGGCAATAGCTCAGCTGGAAGAGCATGAGACTGTAGAATTAGTGGAAATCTCAGGGTCCTCGGTTAAATCCCGAGTTGCCGGATTTTTATATTTAAATAATTTTTTAATAAAATAATAGAAACTAAAGTCTAAATAACTAAGCATTTAAAATAACTCTATTTATATTAATAAAGCATTTACATTAAATTAGATAAGCTTAGATAAACAAGGTTTATTAAATACAATATTAAAGTGATTTAAAAATATGATTACGCTTATAACTTAAATTTAAAAACTTATTAGTATACTTTCTTAGAAATATCTAAAAATTATTTATGAAGTGCTTCACTTAAAAATAAAGGAAAGTAATTAGAAATTAGAATTTCTACATTATATTAATTAAGCTCTGTAAGCAATTATCACAAATAGAAGAAATAGTTGTTTAATAAAATTAACTAGGAGTTCTTATATTAAATAACCTAATTTCTTGATTAAGGTACTACTTAATTAGAATATTTCATGTATGTATTGATTAAAGAATTAGTCATTACTTAACTTACAAAACTAATTTAATTTCAAATATTTCTAAAAGAAAGGAATTCTAAATATGATCCAAGAAAAATCTAAGAAATATGAGATAATTTGTTAATATAAGCACTAGATTACGTTATTCCTATATTTTGTAAATTATTATAAAATTTTCTAGTGTAAGCAATACTTAAAGTTAAACTAAATGAATGCTGTTTTTTTATTACTAATTTTAATGCTTAAACAGAAGAATGAAAAGCATTATTAGCTTCAAAAATTTATTTTATTAATAGTTTACATGCTTGCTTAGTTAAAGCCTTCATATACATAATTTAATTATTAATTTACATGAAACATTGAAGAGAAAGATAGCAACCTTAAAGATATCTATTTCTATATCTAAGATATAAATATACTTATATATTCTAAATTTTATTATTGAAAGATAATAGATACACATATAGCACACTTTTATTTACCTTTATAGTACTAACCTTATTTCTAAATGTCTACTTAAATCCTTATTCTTAGCTTTAGTTAGAGTATTCTCTCACTAGATTTATTAGCATTCTACATAGTGAGAGAAATAACAAATTGTTGTAAGAGTTAGTCGTTTAGGAATCGAAGCAGAGAAAGTATGAATCAGGAGTAGAAGAGGTATTAGTTAGGGATTAGTGATGATACATTACAGAATGTAACTTGATGAGATAATTCAAGCTTAGTAATTGATATTACTTAATCAAGGATTTTGTCTTTTTGGATATCAAAAGAGGGCAGTAAAAGGAAAATAATTCTAATATCTGTAGATAATAAAAATATAAAAACCTATTAAACTACATAATTTTTATTAATCCTGAGTAAACTAAAGAAGCTGAGTCAGTTTCAATCTTGCTCTAGTATTATGAATAGAGAAGATTAGGAATTTTATAGAGTAATTAATTAAATTCTATTCTAGAAACACTTTTAACAGATGCTCAAGTTGAAGTAAATTGAGATACTTTCTTAACAAATAAATAAAGGAAAATAGCGCTTATTTTGGATATACTAAAAACCTAAGGTTTAAGCATTTTCATATTCTATGCTGATAGTGCTGATCTCAAAAAGCTGTTTGAAATGGGTACTGATTTGTCAATAGACATTCGAAATTACTGATGAATATTTGGATAAAATTAATTCCTAGAAAAAACATAAGTTAGGTAATAATAAAATTTAGAACTAACCTGATGGAATATTTATAATTCTCTAGGGTTCCTTAAATCTGTCGAGTGTCTATAACTAGATTATTTAGTTAAAAAACTTAATTAAATATTAGCATTCTAAAAGTAAAATTATTAAAGTAAAGAAGTCTCAAGTTTCGTGTAGAAAGAAATTAAAAAGAAGTATAATTTTATAATTTATAACCTATAAGAAAGCTAACTAAGAAATATAGACAAAACAGATCTAGAAAGTAGATCAATAGTGTTCACATAGCAAGTTATATTTCTTGGTGGTTCGTAAAATTGTAATTAGGCCTGTTCCTAAGTAGGGGTCTTTCAAGCAGTTGAATTTGGAATTATGGAAATTAATGAAAGAGATTATATTTTGCAGAGCTTCAATTTATTAGCAAACGGTTTGGATTTGGAGCTAAAAAATGGAATAATTATGTTGTGTAAAAATATTAAGAATAGAAAGACTATTTAGGGATTGGAATGCTAGCTCCTTATATACTTCGCGAATGACGTAAAATTTGCTTTTTTATCTGTATTAACAGAATATTTTTATACCAATAGTAAGAGAAGTGACAACAAACTCTGCACTATCTAAATAGGTTGAAAGAAAGGCAAAAATTAAGTTTACACATCTTAATGTTAATGTTAACTAAGCAATTATTAAACCTAATAATAGATATAAACAAAAAATTAGCTAAAAAACTAAAATTAAACTTAAAAAAGACAAGAAATATAAAGTATTAACTTAAGCATGCAATTCTAAATAATTCTCTTATTGTTTCAATAGAAATAAACTTTGATACTTTAACATTACAATATAATAATTTTAAAGTAATAAAAAAGTATGTATTAGATATGAAAATATCTAATTAAATTATAATTATAGAAATGTTTAATTAATTTAATTATAAAAAAATATATTTTTAAGTTCCTTATAATTCAAGTGTCTCCAACCTACCTGGCTAAGTTATTAAAATTGGTAGCTAACTATAAGAAGGGATAATATTATCTTAGTAAATTACATTTTTCAACAAATAAACAACAAATTTTTAATAAATAATTTATATAATTAAACCCTAAATTAATACTAAAATGACTGAAAAAGTAAAAATAAAAGGAATTTAATCTGAATTATTAAATATAGATTTTTGAAATATCAATAGAATGGAGATCCTCTGCAACTCTAATTTTAAAGGAAATTATGTCTTATTTTTCAAAGCCATGAGCTAATGAAAGATTTGTGATTTAATATTTTTCATATTAATATAGCAGCCAAAATAATTGGTATAATTATAAATATAAGAAAAACTATTCTGCAAGCAATCTCTTAATAATCAATATAAAATAAGAATTACTAGTACAAATGCAATGAAACTAGAAGACATTTTAAGCATCTTCCTAGTTTTTATAAACTAAAATATAGAGGAAATAAACTTTAAACTACTAAAATCTATCCAATTGTAGAAAAAAATGTTAAATTATGGAGTAAAAGATATCAAAACTAGATAATGAGATCAAATAATATAAATAAAATATTACACTAAGACATAAATAATATGAATATTCCTGGATATGAAAGATACAAATTTTACTTCTTAGACGAATATAAAAATAAAATATAGATAAATAAATTAAAAAGACTAAAAGAGATGAAAATAAATAGCGGTTAGAGTTTTTTGGCATAAATGTAAATTTAGTAATCAGAAATAGATAAAGTAATTTTTAAATAGTCAACAAATAAAATATAAGAATTAAATAATCAATAATAGTAAAGAAACTAATAATAATTTAATAAAATCCTAATCAATAACTTATTAATACGAAAAGAAATTCCAAAGCACAATTTTCTATAAAAAATATATATAAAAGAGCAAGAAGAAGTTTTAAATAATAATTAATTAAAGCAGGAAAAAAACTTAGAAGATATAAAAGATCAAAAAAATTATCTTTCTTTTTATTAGAGTTAATTATTACAAAAATGAAACCTTAAGAAATAGCAAGAAAATAAAGAAATAGAAAAAATGGAAATAACTTAATAATTTTAGTAAGTGATAAACAACAAAGAAAAATTAGAAGAATAATAATAAACTAAAAACATTTACTTTTATTAATTAAATAAAAAAGCATAAAATATTATTGAAGCAATATTGCTCAAAAAGAATATTTAATAGATTTTTTAAGAATCAATTATATCTCTTTAAAAATATAATAATAAAATGACATAAAATAGCACTAGAAGGAATAATAGAATTATAAAAATAATAAAATTCTCAAGAAAAATAAATAAAATAGCTATATTAAATTGAAGAATATTTAAAGATATTAATAAATTAACATAATAATAATTAAATTACGTGATTCCATCTATTTTAGGCTCATAACGAATTAAAAATTAAATTTTGAATAAAAGCATTAACTCCAAAGTTGCTTGGATCATGTCCATCAGAAGTCTTGACGATTTTTACTTTTTTCTTTCTAATAGTTTCCAAATGGTCGATTTCCATTCATTTCTTATTGAATTCATTAACTGCATTTTAGATATATGGAGCTTCTTTGTTTAGTTGGAGTATTTTTTCCTTTAATTAATAAATTTTAACTAAAACAGTTTTTGGGACCGGAAACTCCTTTCCGATTGCACGACCTGACGCTCTTTTTTAAGGAATAACAGGTATATCCTGTTGTGTTCTAGATATAGTTGCTAGGGAGCTCCATCGCTATGAGCAGCCAGGCTTCAATAATCTATTGATTTAAACATAGACTAATAAATATAAAAAAGAGTACCTAGAATAAAAGATTAGTATAAATGAAAAAAATGTATTAAGCAAAAAGAGCATTTATTAAAAATTTAATTTAATTCTTTGAAAAACCAAATTGAAATTAAGCCAAGAGGACTAAAAGGTGGAACAAATTGATTTCAAAACTGTCTCTGAAAGCAAGCAAATTCGTCATATCTTTAATAAAGCATAAATTAAAACTAAGAGAATCAGAAAAAATTATAAAATCCAAGCAAGCATAATTTAATTAAATACAAATAATATAAATAAATGCATATATCAGAAATTTAATAAACAAAAAGATTTTCATTAATTATTACAAGAATTGAAAAATTAAAAGGAAATTAGATCATAGTAATTAGAAGAATAGGAAAAAATATACAGAAAGGATCTATAAATATACATTGAGGATATTTTAATAAAAATAAGAAATATAATATCTAATATTAGAAAACAATCTGAATATCTTATTGCTTCAAAGAAACTAAAACAACTAAAATATATGCAATATTAAATAAAAAATTCAAATAATATTTTTATAAGGAACAGAAAAAACAAAAGACTAATTTGCTTTTTTTTAATTAAAACAAGTTGAAGAAATCCAAATAGAACAAAATTTAAATATAATATAAGCATTCATAATAAATGTATTAATCATAATAAATATCTATATGTCAACCAGTAATTACTCAAAGAAACTAATATATAATTGCTATTAAGAACTAGGATTATAGCTAATTAACTTAAGAATGGTAAAATAGTTATATGCGGAGATTTTAATGCTCATTTAAATAAATAATAAGATATAAAATACGTAGATGAACTACTATAACATTTCGTGAGAATTTTTGAATTAATAGATATAAATGAAGAAAAAAAACTTGTATGGTTAAGTTAACATAACAAGATAAATAATGATTATATAATCATTAATTTAAAAAAGATCAGCATAAAAGGTTCAGATTTTAAGTATAAGGAAAAATAGGAATAGCAATAGATCATTTTTTATTTATAACATAAATTTAAATTAAATAATAAATTATCTAAATAAATGAAAATTTAAAATATTTAAAATAAGATATTTAAGCCTATAAAGAATAATATAGAGGAACATATGAATTCTTTAATTGATTAATAGATGAACAAATTTAGTGAATAATAAGATTTAATTGTAAATCTAATTCATATATCTACATTCAACATAGTGGAAATTAAAAGTAAGCAAAAAGTTGAGCAATCTTAAAAGCAATACTAATAGATGCTGAGAAAAAATAAAGCTAGAATTTATACATATAAGAAATAAATTATTTTAATATAAATAATGATTATATGTTAAAAATTAAAAAGAAATAATTAAAAGAAAAAAATATAGTAAAATGATAAAAGAAAAATAACAAAAAAATTAAAATAATTAATAATATTTCTAAATGGTAACAATCAAGAAATGGCATATTAAGGCAAACAGATTTTGAGCCAAAAAAAAGGAACATAAATGAACCTAACTAAATTTAATCAGAAAAATTCATTAAAAATTGGAAAAAAATACATTTAATAAACAATAAAACCTTACTCAAAACTAAATAAAAATTTGATGAAGAAATTGATAAAATATATGGAATTAATATTAAAGAAAGATTAAAAAAATTTAAAATGAGAAAATATATTATTTAAATAAGCTTGAAATGAATAAGATTTTTACCTAACAATAAAGAAAAAAGATTTAATTCATCTTTTAATGAACTAATAAAAATACATCTCGCGAGCTATGTTAAATACTAATTAAATTTTTATTAAAATTGCTAGAAGTAATAAAAATTATCTAAAAAGATAAATAAAATTAAAATAATAATGATACTCATAAAAGAAAAACATAAAGCTGAAAAATTATCGACACATTGCACTCATAGATGTAATTTAAAAGCTTTTTGATAAATTAAAAACTAACCAAATATATCAAAAAATATAAAAGAAAGGTTATTAAATAAGGATAAAAAAGGATTTATAAAAAGATGTAATGCTAATAATATGCATACTAAAAGATATAATAGAAAACTATAAAATGAAAAGAAAAATGAGGAAAAGGAAATTTGATACCCACGCTAATTAATATTGAAAAAATATTAAATACAATAAATCATGAATTTTATTTGACCAAATAAAAAGACAAAACTTTTCATAAAATATAATAAGAATATAATTAAAATAATAAAAGATACATACTAAAAAGTAAAAAGAGTTTACAAGACAGCTCAAATGGACCATTATTAGCAAAATATACTATGATTTAGTATTAAGATATTAAGAAAATTATGAAATCACGGTCATAAAATTCAAAAATCTATTATGCAAAACTTGCTTGAAGTAATGACTTAATATTAATAGCGAAAAACCAGAAAATGTAAATTTTATTAAACAAAGCTGAGAAATTTTAAAATTAATAAGACTTAATATTAAAACTGAAAATGCGAATTTGTATAAATACTCAAGAATAAGAACATTACGAACGAAAAAAAAGAAATTGAACTTTTTCTTTTAGGAAATAAAATTTAATAAAAATAATAAACTAAATACATAGGATATCAAATAATTTAATTCAATCAAGAAAAGATTCAGGTTGAGTAGCTCTTTAAGAAAAGTTAATAATCTGTATTTGAATTATAATAATTAATCTTTAAAAGTAATAAATAAACATAGTACAATAAATTTAAGAACTTATTCAGATTATTAATAAAACCAAAATTAGAATACTACTTGGAGTGAATCCTATATAGTATTTAAGTGAGAATAAAAATGAATGAAATAAAATTTAAATAGCGCAAAGATAGATAATAAGAAATAACTTAAAAATTACACAACCATCATTTAAAGAATTATAATTTATAGATTTTAGCTGAAATTAGTTGGAAGACATAACAGCATTAAGATTTTAAAATTCTACAAGAAATAACAAAATAATTTCAAAATGGTAAAGAAAAAGAAAAAAAGTAGGCAAGATACAAAATTCTAGTAATTATTAAAATAGAGTTAAAACATAACTCTAAATATAAAAAGCATAAAATATTTAAAAATACTATGAAATAAGCAATTAATAAATTAAAAATTTTAATATAACAAATTATACTAAAGAAATCTAAAAAATACATGCATATTTTTTCAAGAAATCAGAATATCTGATATGAAAAGGCAAAAATAATATATAAATAGTATAAAAATGAGATTTAATTAAAAAAAATACATATAAGAACAAAAAGAATTAATAAAGAATCAAAATTAATTTAAGAATTAGAATTTAATTAATATTTTTTTAAGAAGATCTCTCAAAAAGACATATTGATTAAGATTAAATATTCTGTATAAGTAAACAACAAGAAAAAATTGAATATTTTCCTGATAAATCTGAAAAGAAAAAAAATCTAAAATAAAAAATGAAATGAATAAAGCATAAAAATAAACTAGACAGAAAGGCTAGAATATAATAAATTATTAGATATAAATAAATAGGGAGGAGCAATCCTCCAACTGGCATTGACTTAAGATCTTAATATCAGGAAATATCTTGGGCCAAGAGCCGAACAAGAATCTTAGTAGGGGCCAAGAACCGAACAAGAATCTTAGTAGGGGCCAAGAGAAAATTAAGGCTAAAAAAGCATCAAGAACGTTATTGATGAAAGATGTCAGATACCAAGGTCTCTTAGGAAGCATTCCAGTCACGCCATATAAAAGATGAGATTCACAAAAGATGCTAGCACTTTGTAAGACTTCAGAGAAAAAAAAATTTTGTTTTAAAAATCTTTATTAAAGAGCTGCGTACCTTTGAGGTGCTACGCGCTCTCTAATTTTATTTATTTTAATAAATTAAGAAACAAAAAAAAATTAGAAAATATTAATCTTAAACATTTACAAATATAAAGCAAACGCATTAATAAATACTTTACTTTAAGAATTATTAAGAGAAAAATAAATTTATTAGTAACATGAGAATGGAGGAGATTTAAAATAACTATCTCTAAAATTAAATTAAAAGAACAAGGAAAAAAAAAAAATAAAGACCAAACAGTTTCAGAAAAGAAATGAATTCATAAAAATAATTATATTAAGCTGAAATGCGAACAATATATAATTTAATTTAATTATTAATTATAGGAATTTAATAATAATATAAAAAATATTAATTCTTTAAATAGAGTTTAAATTGTTTATCCTTCTAAATCAATCACTTTCCAAAATCTTTATTTTCTCTTCTTACACTTTAATTTCTAAACTGTTCTTTTTTTACTTTTTCATGCTTATTTTTATACTTTCTTCCTCTTTTATTTATTTTTAACTTGTATTATCATGTTTATAATCATTAAATTCTAATTTCATTTTTTGATCAAAAGGTACTTATTTTTGTTTAGATTTGGTGATATTTTCCTGGCTAATATTAATAGCTTCTATTTCGCTTTATAAATTTACCTTTTTTGCTTGTTAATCCTTTCTTTAAGATATTAGAGTATCCTAACGAGTTTAGAAACCAGAATATTTCTCGTCACTAGGAAAAAGTTCTTATAATATTTTAGAATATTTTGAGTCTTAGTACAGATCATATGAAATGTTTTCCCCTTTCCTTATAATATGGACTTCTAAAATAAAAAATTACTATTTTTAAAAGCTAATTAATCGCAACTAGGATTAACCGAAACCTATTATTTTCTTAAGCATTACTTATAAAGAATAAAGCTTATTTACATTAGAATTACCAATAAGATAACTGCAATGTTAAAATATCCAGATGGACTATTTAATTTTTCCTATATTGAACTCTTAGAGCATCGGTAAACGTCTTCATAATATTAGGTTGAATCTTCATATAGTCTAAAAAGTTTGCACGCACTGTTATCATAGTCACATTCTATAATATTACATTCTTAGTCGCAGATAAGGTTTTCCAAATTATTTAAGTCACATTTATTTTTCTTACATGATGATTCATTGAATTAACTAGGATTAAATTTACAATCTTTATTTTCTTATCTGCACTCTGGTATATTGCATCTTACATCACATATTTTATCATTAAAAAAATTCTAAGGACACATATCAGGACATGTACTACAATCCGATCTGTCATAGAGACATATCTCATTATTACATGCTTCATCACATACAGAATCTCCAAGTCAATATAATTTACATCCAAGTCTTTAGCATTATTCTTCTTGAAGACTTATTTATTTCTTTTATCCTACAATTATAATCGTATTGCAATCCCCCATATCATCCAAACATTCTTCAACGTTACATTAATCATCGTAATTACTATCATTAATATAGTAAAGAAAACATTCCTATTTTAAATCACAAGTCAAACAATCTTAACTATCGAAATTGCATTGTATGTTATTGCACTTTTATTCACATTTCCAATTACCAATCTAATTTCAATTACAATCTTTATTGCAATATTAATCATTAGATTATGTTATTATTTAGCTAGTCTGTTAACAATCAAGAAGATCGTTAAAGCAATCGCTATTATAACACTACTAATTGCAAATGCCATTACCTATTTCTTTTCCTAAACATTTTCCTTCTTTGTCACATGTTTAATTTTAGCAATCTCCACCATCAAATCCACAAAAAATGTGAAAGCATTCTCATTGACAATCGCCGTCTCCTATTTCATCTCATTTGCATTAAGGTTAACAATGTGTGGAGTTCATTTAAATATACTTATTATATTACTCGCAATCTCCTTAATCAAAGTTGTTTTAAGGATTGTAACAAAGAGCATCACACCATCCATTTTAAAGCTATCTTCGAAAACAAATAGTATTCCAAAATTCATTATAGCAAGCATTTGAATCCCATCCACACAAGTAAGTGAAGCATTCTTAATCGCATACATTATTATTGAGCATATCTTAAGTGCATCCTCGACTACATTAAATTTTATCCTGCATTTCTCTTTAAGCTTAAGCTTTATTTTATAAATATTCTTTGCAATCACCTTTGTCAAATTAGCATTCCTCTATATTGCATTGTAAGTCGCATCAACCATCTCCGAGTTGATTAATGAAGCATAGCTTATTCATATCACAATAACAATCAGAACCATCTCAATTGCAATCTTTATTGAAGCAAACTTAGGAACACACACCATCTCCTATATTTTTTCATTGACAATCTACACTACAATAATCTTCTGGTTTATGTTGCTTTTCGCAATCGCCTCCATCATAATCACATTCTTCTATATTACATATTTCTTCACATACTCCATTACTTTTTTACATTAAGTTACATCCTAAACTTCCACAAATACATTCTCCGTTATCATAATTACAGGATAGAATGTTACATTATATATCGCATTTCTTATTATTCAGCATAGATTCCGGACAATAGCATTTCTAATTATTTAAGCAGTCTGCTCCATCAAAGTCACACATACTATTGAAACATTATAAATCACATTCACCATTGTTTATATCATTTAGCTTATTGCATAAAAGACTATTTTCTTAGTCTGTATAGCATATGCAATGATAATTATCATAATCAAATTGCTCTTAGTTGCATTCTTGATCACATTCCCTATTATATAACAAATTATCGCTGCAAAATTAGACATTTGAAAGAATGCAATCTCCTCAGTCATAACTGCATATAGTGGTATTACAAGAAAGTTTGCAAAATCCATTGCCAAGTTCTTCTTACGAGGATTCACAATTCTAACTATATTAGCAATCAAATTAATCGTAATAGCATTCTGGAATGTTACACTCTGGCTCGCATATGCCATTATTTATTTAAGTATAATCACATTTCGTTAAGTTTAAATTGCAGCAATCATATATGTCGAACATACAACTTTTAGTTAAGCATTATTATTAGCATTTTCCATCTCCCAAAAATTAGTATTAGCATATTTTTTATGAATCTTATAATGGTTCGTTCGTGTTTGGATCTAAGTTATTACAACTCGTTTCACGTAATTCCAAGCAATCTTTGGAATTTAAATCATATTGGCATTCGGAATTGTAGCATTCCCAATCACAGTTTTTATATTCAAGTTTTCGTACTTAGCATAATTATTTTGAATCACAAGTAGCACAATCACCTCAATCATATAGACATTCTTCAACGTTACATTTGATATCACATATATTGTTACCTAGTTAACTTATTTCACAATCTTGACAGCAATCTCCATAATCAAATTAGCTAATTGAAATTTTACATTCACTATCACAAATTCCATTTCCTCATTTCTCAGCTGTACATTTTGAGTTTTAAAAGCAGCAATCTCCATTATCATAATTGCATTCTTATATTAAGCAATCAGTATCACATTCAGAATTTTACATTTTTTCCTTGTCACACTTTTTTCTGATTTTTCATAGCAGCAATTCCAATTTTACCACATGCATTGCTATGTGTTACATTGCGAGTTGCAATTTAAACTATCATGTTACAAGTATTCCAAGCTACATGTATCTGAGCAGATTAATGTTTCTTCGCTTTATAGTATCCTTGTTTTCTAAGCTGATTTTAAATTATACCAATAGAAATAATTGGCATAGTTAGAAACACAAGTTTCATATTTCTGAGGAAATATATCTGAGCAGCCATAGATGAATATGGCAAAGACTGCATGGATGATAACTAGTAGGTTAAGTAAATTCAAGATGCTTTCTTAAATCCTATGAGAGATTTTAGGAGGTTTTTTATAATGCTTAAATAGCAAAGCTTTATCTATTCAATAATTTAAGAAAACTACTATAAAAGCGATGTATGTTAAAAAGGGAATTCCTGCTGAATACACAAAGACTGTGAAGAGTACGGCTAATATTTCCGAGTACATTATTGAAATATTGAATTCAGGTCCAACCATACTTCTGTTGAGTTCCAACTAATTTTTAGCTTTCTTTTTCTTTAAGTTCTATAATAGTTTCTATGAAGGCCATAATAAGAGTTTGGTAATAGTTGGTTATACAATGAAAGCAAATATAGTTAAAGTAATAGAATTTCCAACGTCTAGGTATCAATACCTAGTAAAATCTTCATATTTATCAAGATTAGCAATTAGAGTGATAAAGGCAGTATTAATAAACGAAGCTATGAATATTTTAGCCATAATAGATTTATATATTTAACTTAAAGTCTAATTTCCTTAGAACTTCGTGAGGACAGCAAAAATTAAGTTGATGAGAGTATTTAAGACTATTATTATGATAGTATTTGAAGTTTTCTAGGTAATTAGTTACAACTCTTTCGTTTTGAAATCCTAGCAGAATGAAGATAATTCAGTGTCTTCAAAAATAATTTCGTTTCAATCTTGTTCTAAGCATCAACAGTAATAGCAAATGTCGTTATTTATAAAAGTCTTAGAAGCAACTTCTAACGGAAATTTTGAAATATCGGAAGTAGTTTTATCCTCTACTATTTTAAAATATACTTAGCACTCTGGTTTTGTAAACATATCTCACTCTATATCTTTAAGTTGCTTTATCAAAAATACCGCTCCTATTAGTATAGCTATAACTAATATCCACGAGAAAAGTGCTCTCACTATTTTTTTGTGTTTACCTAAATTTTCCCATATAATATTCTCAGGAATTTCAGCTTCTTATACTACTAAAGATTTAGCTCCGTTCCATTTTAACTTAGAAGATTATAGAATTTATAAGCCGAATCCTTTGCTATATTCTTCTAGGCACGTTTGCTATGATTCTTTATATTAGAATATTGCAAAGACTTTTTCTATGCTGAAGCTCTGAATGTTCTAATGTTGCTATTTTTATTCCTTTATCTTCGATTCAATTTTATCTAATTTTCTGACTTATTTCTCTTTGTTTTTATTTTAAGCAATTTTTTGTAATATTTTTGCTTTTTCATTACTAAGCTATATTATGGTTTTAAAATTCCTTGCGAAGCTAACTTCGTAGACTTCTCCAAATCTGAGTTCGAAAAAATCTTGAACTTCCCTCTAAGTAATTCCTGAAGTTGGTAATCCATTAATTTCTACTGCGTATTATTAGATTGAAAATTCTGTTTCTTAGTAGTTTCTTTTGATTCTGTGGAGTCTAAACTTGTAAAAATATATGAAAACTATTAAAATAAGAGAGTTCGCAAAATCTACTGCTGAATATATAAAAAGCTTTTATTTAGACTCATCCAGTAATTTTTCTTCTTTCTTTTTGTAATCTTCCGTTATATAGTCGTCGAGCCATTAAAGTTCAAATCCTTTAACTTTTGATAATCTTTGATAAACCAAAATTTCGTTAAAATGTAAAGGCACTTTGCTCGAACCAGTATCTAAGTTTCCAATAGTAAAATAGTCGATAAATTAAGCTGACATTCCACTGAATCAACCCCTTAATAGTTTTATATGACCAAATATGTGGAGTTAGCACATATAATAGCCAAGCAGATTGCTAATCATTTTAGGAAATCAAAATATAAAAATAATCCTAGTCCATACTTCTTTAGTACGTTAATATCAGTCTTAAAAACTGGGTATTAGCAATGATTTTCTGAGTCTATAACTGAATTTTATAGCTTGTATATATTAGCAATCACTTAGTTTGGTCTTTACTAAGAACTCTATAAGGAATCATTTCCCTGTATACAGTCTGTAGTATCCTCTACAGCTCTTGTTAAAATTAACTAAGAAAGTCTTCTCTCAACAGCTTCGTAAACTTAAGCCATTTAATAGCTTAAACTAAATAATAAATAGTTAGTTATTATATTTAAAATTAAATAAAAGAGCTTAGAAAATCTAAACCTAGGAATTACTCTTTCTCTTATTAATTTCTAAGAGATTGTAGATTTTAACAAAGCATTATAAGATTAAATTTTTCCTAAGAAAGTAAATTATTTACTATCCTTATATTAGTATAAAACAACCTGAATTCATTTACTGAGTCTTCGTTAATTCTTAATAACCTATTTAAGTTTGCTAGCAAATTAGTTATTCTAGGATTTAACTTCAATAGTATATTTACATCTTCAGGGAGATAACTAATTTTATCCTATTCAATAACTCACTTCTCAATTTTCGTTATTTGAGTATATCATCTTTTTCCTAATTTAATTTGCTTATAACTAAGAGAGCCTTTCATATTAAAACTAAAAGGCTTTAGATAGAAAGCTTATTAGGAAAATAGCAGCTAGGTTTGGAGGATTGAGTATTATCCTCAGTTTCATTAGAGTGATTAACCTTCTTTGATATTTTCACTTTAAATGCTAAATTTTATTTATTTACCAGTTATTTCCTTTGAGTATTAATCTAATTGCATTAATATCTCTTAATGTAGTTACTCTAGTCAAATATTACAATATCTTGTTTTATCTAAAAGGATGCTTCTATAAGTTTAACTATGTCCATTGTAATAGAAATAATGTAAGTAAAAGATTGAAAAAGGAAGATTCAAACTTATATAGAATTCCTTTAATTCATAAATATAAAAAAGCAAAGCCATAAAGATAGGCATCCTCTAGTTAATCCTAAAGATATTTAGAAGTAACACGCTACTAACAGCATAATAACTATGATTTAATTTAGATATTTTCATATATACCTTTATTATACTATTAATAGAGAATTAATAAGGCTTAGTTCATTAGATAGGGAATCTCTAGTTAATAAATTAACTTTAATATAGCTATCATTGGTTTCAAAAGCTATTTATTTTAACTTTATTATCTTAAGTTAAAGGTTATAGAATCAAACTTGAAGCCTTTTATTTAATTAGTTAAACATAGCTATTCAAGAGATTTAGTGCATTAAAGTTTTATTTTATAGAAAATAAAGGACAATAAATAATTAAAGCTACAGAGTCCTTACTCTATATAAGTATTAATCTTCACATATCAAAGTTGCTTCATTTATTATTCAATAACTTAGAATGTTAACGTTAGTTCTTTCCATTTATGAAAAGAAGAAGCATTATTAAAATCCTTTTATTATAATTTAGCATCATTTTCTTAAGAAACTGAGTAACTGCTTTATGAACTGAGTAGTTTAGTACTGATTTATGATTTTTAACTCTCTAATATAATTTTATCTAAAAGTAAGAGTATCTAGAATAGTTTATTACCAATGCTTCTTACTCTTTTATTAATCTATTAATCTAACTCAACCTTAAAAATAACTAGCTAAATATCTATAAAGAAGTTTAGCCTAAAGCCTCTATAATTTCCATAATTAAATAGACTTTCGATTATCTCTAATTAATCTAACCTATCTCTAGCTTTAAAGCTTTTCTGCCTAAGCTTATCTTTAGTTCTTATATATTCTACTTTATAAGCTAGAATAAATTTTAAATCTCATTTATTATAACCAAATATAAGGTTTAGAGTATTAACATTATAGATAATAATTTGATAATTAATAGCATAGAAGGTTTAATTTAAGAAAGAAGTATTAATAGATTATCTAAGGGTAGTAGTTGTATTACTTTAATAGGCTTTATAATATTTTTACTCTAGTCCTTTATTATTAAACAGGTGCCTATGTAGCTCTTTATTACGATTTCATTTATATATATAAGAAGCAAAAGTTAAGGCTAGATATAATCTAAAGCTTTTGATATAAAGGCAGTATAATAAATAAATGGTATAAACCTTAATATTAAAGTGGAAGTATATTAAAGGAATTAGATGCTTGCTTTATAACTATTTACTATAATTTTAGTAGTATTAGAGCTATATTAATGTGAGATTGCTTTATGTTTAATGCTAACAATATATTATTAACGTAAACTGATGTAAAGCTAATAAATTAACAGGTTAAAGTTTAGAATTAAGAACCTAATTATAAATCAGCTTACGAAAGAATGAAGCCTAACCAAGATAGTAAGAGATAAAATTTTCAAATTTTAGAGAATAAACTATCCTCTGATAATTTTAAAAAGGAAGACCATTAATTATAAAGCATTTAAGCTAAACAAAGCATGAATACAAATAATAATCATTACATAACTATGAAATTTTTTAGTGACTAAGTAAATTAAATTACAACTACTCAAAGAATATCTTAAAAATGATGCTGAGGAACTATTTATAACTAATTAATTTTGTATATATCTTAGAGTAATATAATAACACATATTATCATTAAGCTTCTTCAATAAATCCTAAAGAAAATTCTTTGAAAAGAATGGGAGAAGAAAATTAACCTTACTTAATCAGTTAATTAAATTTAAGATATTATTTTATGAATACTTGGACAGAAGGAAAGAAGAGCGCGAAAATTATATTTAAGGGCTTTATCTACCTGGATATGAGCCATAGTAGGTTGAGACTCTGTACCTAAGTCAAATATTGAATAACTTCATCAAACATAGAAGCAAAGTATAGAGAATTTATGTAAATCTATAACCTTTAACTTTAGCATACTATTTATATAATTATTAATCTAAGCACTTAAATATTATTATAATTTAATAAGATTTAGATTTTCTCATTTAAACTAAAAGGATTCTTTTTCCGGTTCTCCCAATTGCTCCTATATAGATTATTTTGACTATTCAAATAAAATTGAACTCCATTAATCTTTTTATGCATCATAGATATATATTTTTTCTCTATCAAATACGTATATTTAATTTCTATCAATAATAGGACTTTAGTAGCAAGGTTATCCTGGATAAGGCTTATTTGATATTTTAATCAATTATGGATTATTTCTTTCTCACTTCAACTAGTAAACACCATCAAGAAACTCGCCAAATACGTAAACTATTCCTTGTTCTTAATCTTTTATTATACTGATTGATGAGCTTTAGGGCAAACAGATCTTAGCTTTTTCTCAAACGTTTAAATTAGTATTATATACTTAAACTTATCCCAGTCTTTAGTAATCTTTATCGATTCCTCCTAGCATTACTATGTCTTAATCTACCAATATGCAACCTTAATTCTTTCCTTGGAACTCTATATCTTCAAGTTAAAAAAATTGTTGTAAATTGAAATCAAAGTATTCGCACTTTTACTGATCTTATTAACTAGATAAATTTCCTGAAATAATATAGATATATCTATTGTTATTTACTATTCTTTAAACTAATCCAGGACCACTTCCAGGAGATATCATTTCTACTGTAATCAATACTTAAAAAGATTCTCTCTCAATTACCTAAAAGCTTTTAGAAAAGGCTCCGTTTATTTTTCCTCCTGCAAGGAAAATAAGATCCTAAGTATAATAAACAGAACTTTCTTCATCCATTCTAATTTAACTTTTTTGAATTTTTTATTCTTAAAACGAGATTCCAGTTTTAATTAAGCGTGTATTAGCATCCTTTAAGAAGAAAATATTTTGATTCATTTTACCGTCAAATGAACTATTAAATGAAAAACTATTAGAGTTAAGGACTATTATGAGGTATGGCAATTCATTGAACTTAAACTTTGACATTTGGATTATTTATCTAAATTGGTAGCTAGTTTTTACTTAATTTGCTTTAGCTTATATCTGAATTCTTAAATGCTAGGTCTTTCTTAATAATTATAACTAAATGATTTAGTTAAAAGATCTGCAAGCATTTCCTCTTTCTATATTTCAGCTGAAAATTATGGATGCAATTTTTGCTAAAATACTAGTTAAAAAATTTATCTGAAAGATGTTTAATTTGGTCAAGGCATTGTTTCGTTAAAAATTTCGATAGCGACACAAGCTAATGACCAAATATCACTTTAAATATAAACGCTATTATTAAATAATTCAGGCGCCATCCATAAAAGGGTACCTCTGATTTTTGAAGTTATAGAGCTTTATTGCTAAGTACTGATAACAAAATCTGCTATTATAGGAGAGTCATTTTCATCCATTAAAATATTTAGTGATTTAATGTCTAAATGAATTAAACCTTCGTTGTGAATAGCCATAACTCCTTAGGCAATCTAACCAAGCAATGTTATCTTTTTTATAAATCTGGCTTATGGGTTTTCTTTAAATTAACTGAACAAAGTTTGATTTTGGATAATTCGATATAAGGTTCCTCTTTAGTAATAATTCGTAAAATGACAAAAAATATAGTTATGTTCATCTGAAGTATCTATAGCTACGCCCTTAATTCTTAGAACTCTTTTGTGATTTATTAGCAAAAGTGACTTACATTCATTATAAAAGTTATCAATTAATTCTTGCTAGTCAATAGGCCATTTTTACTAGAATATTCTAAGAGCATAATCTACTCCTTCAATTTATATTTTATAAGTTTTTCCTCATGAGTTTTCTTCAATAAGTTTCAAATAATTTAAATCTTCTCGACAAGGAAAAAGCTCTTTATAACTCCATAATCTTATAGGAGCAGTAGGATCTCTACTAGCTCCATTATTTTTAAGCAATTCTCATATATCTTCTACAGATATCTATTTGGTTTCCTCCATTTTAATGTTGATTTATAATTAAGCTATTATTTCATAACTTTATATAGCAATCTTTAATAGAATGTAATACCCTCCATACCCTTAAACTATTACTAACTCTCTTTAATAATTCATTCTTTCTATTTGTTTTATCTTAAACTCTTCTAAGAACAAGAAGCTTCAAGTACTATTAATAAAGATTAAAGTGCTTAGAGGATATAATTAAAGATATAACTAGATTTAGTAATATTAGAGTAGAAATGACTAGGAAGATGCAAGTGAAGTAGTAAAAATAACTAAGACTGACAAGAATTTTAAATTACTTTATAATATAAAATTAGTTTAATACTCACTAGCTTTATATTATATTTGATACTTGCTCTCTTTAACTCTTTTCATCTTAACTTCTAATGTTTTCTATCTAAGTTAAATTACCAATCACTAAGGCTAAGCATTAGTATACTAACTACTATAAACTATGCTTCTTTAAGTTAATTTATTTCTGTTTATGTAGCCAAGTAATTATTATTTAAAAGGAAGTTAAAGGTATTTATATAGTAGAAGCATCTAAATGCTTAGTATAATTAAGAAGACTCTAAACACTTAAATGATTAAATTATCTATTTCATAAGAATCTACTATTAACTGTAGCTTATTCAGCATCTAAGCATATTAAAGCTAAGACTAATACATAATCTACTTTAGTAATCAAGCATATTTACTAAAGCTTATCTATAAGCAATGTATATATAGACTAAGGATAATTAACTCTAAAGCAAGCACTTAACTTTAAATCTCTATTAAACTATTTAATTAAATTAGGATAAAGAAAGCTATTCAAACATTTAAAGATAATTAGCTTAACCTAAGTACCTAGTTATCCCTTAATAGCTAATAGTGCTTAATAAGAGATAATAAGTTAATACTTTATTTTAAATAATTACCAATTATAGCTATAAATTAATACGCTTATTGTAGTTAAGCTTCCTTTCTTATAAGAGTAATATAAGGTATAATCCATTGCTATGTTTATACTGGGTAATTAAAGAGAATTTGGATATTCAGATCTAAGTTATAACATTAAAAATAAAGCTAAATTTGTCAAAATTAAACAAAACATGATATCTCTATTAAATACCTTAGTAGGGGTTGAAAGAAAGTACAAGCTTTAATAAGAACTATTTATATTAAACTGCCTTTAGCATTATAAATAGATGCTCTTTAGCTAATTATTTACTTAGATATAACTTGAATTTTACTATTTCAGAATGCAAAAATAGAAATAGCCAAGAGCTATTCTAAAGTATAGCTAAATTTATTATTCTATTAGTTTATTTCAAAGCTAGATATCTTAATCAAAGCTATTAAAGAAGCTAAAGTTTTAATATTCTCTGTCAAAAGAAATAAATATTAAGCTTTGAGATTTATCTAACTTGCTAAACTGAAATTGTAATAGAATTCACAAAGCAACATTCTTTAGGAATAATGAGCCTTTATCTTCTAAATTGAGTATTACTCAATAAATTGGGAAATAAGAAGTTAGAGAACTAAAAGTATAAAAGGCTTAGTATGAATTAATAGTTGACTAAGCTTCTTTAATATATTATAAAATGTAATATATAAGTATTTCAACTTTTAATATTAGATGGCTTTATGAATTATGGGTAAATATAAGCAGCATTGCATATAATGACTAATAATATCTAAATAGTTCAGATATCTGCTTTATATAATGATAGAATTAGGTTTAGAAGTAATTAGAGTAATTAATAGTAAATTAGACAAATGTATATAATATAACTCTAAGAATTTAATATATATTACATCAACTATACACTTAATATAAATGCAAGTATATTCAATAATCCATTTCATTATTCTCTTTATTAGAATCTATAAAACTTAACTTATAACTATTTACTATCTTATAAGCATAAGTTCATAGAAACTAATATCAATTTAAGTACTAATTTTAGAAATTAGCTAGACAATTATTAAATTAGTAGTTATAATGTTAAATTAATATTAAACTTTGATTTTATTATCTATTTCCAAAGCTAGTTATATCATACTATTTATTTATTACTTAAATCTAATCTTATTTAACAATTAAATAAATTGGATTATAGAGCGCGTAGCACTCTCATTGGAGCGCATCTCTTTAAATTAATTTTATTTTATTTAATGTCAAAAAATAAATTTTATGGGTCTCTCTATCCTTGTTTTCTCTTCCTGCAGTACGTCCCTGTAATGTTTCCTTCCAAAGCATAGGATGCAATATGCGATTACGGGTACATCTTTCCCCGACCTACGATGAAGAAGGTTTTTTCCTGGCATTCAGAGTTCTCCAGCTTATCGAATCTTCTTTCTCTTGTTATTGGTTTCTCTTTCTCCGATTTATCCTCCGTCCGCGCTCATTTTTTAGTTTCCTTGCTGTGCCTCCAAGCAGCATCCGAAGGAAAGAGCTTTCCACCCTATTTAAAATCTATATAATTAATAAAATACTACTATTTTTCTTAGGTTATTAAAGATAGCAACTAAAGAAGCTTAGCTAACTATACCAAAATACCATACTAGCATTATTAAAACCTATCTAACTAACTCTTTACATAATTTGCTTAATTTAAAATACAAAGGTATTATACTAAGAATAATTAAGTCTAATACTTTTATTATAATTAGTTTAATCATAAGAGATCTAGCTTGGTAATTAAAAAGCTACTAAAATAAGAGTTACTAAGTTAAGATTATTTTGACTCCATATATATAAATAAATACATCAAATGAATAATTATTTTACAAATAAACCATAGAGTACAAAGACTTAAGATATATAAACATTTAGCAAATCTTTAATTTAAACTATATTCCTTAAGCAATATTTAATTATTAACTTTGGTGATAGATTGGAATTTTTACTTAAAAGATAGGATTTAATTAAAACAAATTAAGTTCATTGCCTAACTTCTACCTAAAAGAAAATTGAACATGTTAAAGGATCTTTCGCTGAAGCCTATGTAACTATCGTCATATTTCTGTTTAAATGAATATAATGTCTGAAAAATTCCTTTCGAGTCTACTTTTATCAAGCCTGCTTCTGGGTAACCTTTGAACTTATTATTTTAAGAATTTTTATCGAAAGGTTTATACCAACTCTAAGAGTAAACTGAGACTTAATCTGCACTGAAACTTATTTCTTAATCTAACTAGAACTGAAACTTTAGGACCTCCTCCTGATCCATAACTATTCAAAATAGATCCTGAAAAAGCACCAGTCATAACCGATTTTTTGGTGATATACCCTGCGTCATATGATCCTCCATCAATCGAAAATGCTGCATAAGTAACACCATTGCTGTCTAAAGTCAATGTTAAACCTCTATAATCAGCTGGGCTTGACTCTAAGAAAGTTTTGTACAGTTCAGCTCCTTAACTATTTACTTTCCTAATGCAATCTTAATATTAGAACTAATTTATGAATACCCTACTTCATAAACATTTCCATTTGTATCTCTCATAGATATGGTACTAAGTCTTTCTTGAGTATAACTTTGCTTTTGCAAGAAGAACTTATCTATTCAGTGATTTTGAGAAAAGCCTATAATAGCCAATATCAATAGGAAGGAAATTTTAATTTATACATGCTAAGTACCAAAGTGAATTTATATGGTTTTGAGTTATCTTAAATAATAAAAGAATAATTGAAATTACTAGAAACCTAACTCTATTATTAAATTGCTTGATAGTTATAGATAATTTAATTGAAAGATTAAGAAGCTTGGTTTAATATATAAACTTTAAATTAATAGTGAAGCATATGTCTATCAGTCCATAAATAAAGGAATACAATTCATAATACTAAGTAGTTTTATAATAATGGAGAAGAAACTAAAATAATAAATTGAGCTAATAAATTAAAGATTTTGCTTTATTTATTGTTTGCTGCCAAATAACTCTAATAAATTTTAAAGTTAAAAAATTGCTAAATTTTCTTTTTTATCTTGCTTATAATCCTTTCCTTTATAATTACTCTATTTATTCCATCTTTTCTTAGTTTCTTTACTTTCCATTCTTCAAACAGATTTAGAATTTTAATTTTAGTTGTTAAGTTACTATTCTTTTTTCACCATTAACAATATCACTCTCACAGGAATATAAACCATTTAAAAGTCTTCCATAACAAATAAACATCACATTTAAAAATAGCTAAAGTATGAAGAAATAAAAATAAGGAGTAAATATAGCTCTATGAATGTAAGCAACTTTAGGTACTATAAGTAAGCTTAATATTTATTTATCAATCTGATTATTTTAAGTTCTCTTAGCTATCTTTATTTTAGTTAAGTCTATTTAGATTTTATTATTACTTTCTGATGAAAAATATTCTTAAAACAGGTAGTAAATATTGTCTGCTTTATATTATCGGTATAATACTCATACACTTTATTACTTATCTTAAATAAGGTATATAAATCAAAATGTATTGGTTGATAATGCTAGCTGTAAATAAAGCATGCAAGTTAAAATTGATAATTAAGAAAACCAAATAAATGAATCTCATTTTTATATTTTCTTCCGTTAAATCATAAAAAAAGCTTAATAATGAATGATTCTAAAATTGTATTCTAAAGTTTAGGATTTTGCTAATGAAACAAAATATAAAATGAGAAATTAATATTAATAGATTCAAATAGCATTCTGATATAGAATTAGTGATAGAAATGCATAATTCAGATTTAATTCAACAAATCTAAATTTATTAAAAATCACTATGCTTAGTGTTTTTGAAAAAGAAACTAGGCAATACAATTAAGAAAATTACTTAAAGATAGAATATAAAGCATACTTAGTAAAATTTTATAAATTACCAAGAAGGTATTTAGAATGCTTATAAAGCTAATAAATAATATCATTTAAATAGAAAATCCAAATGCATCTTAAAATTATGGTTTTAAATCATATTTCTTACTTAAATTTAAGAATTTTCTTTATTTTTAATTAAAGTCCTTAAATAATTTAATGTGCTTCCCTCAATATTCTATTAAATAAATTTTTAATACTTCATCCAAAATAATTTAAATCTACTAATCTATGCTAATTATTTCAAATTTTTTACCTAACAAAGTAAACTTCATTTCTCTTTTCATCCTTAACTTTAAATTAATTTTCTAGACCTTTACATATTTTATTCGTGATAACTATCAAATTAGCTTTATTTTTCTATCTAAGACTTCTTCTTAAGTAAATGCATGATATAATTCTATTTACCTTATATATATCACATTTATATGATCTATTTCATATAAAGGCTAATTCTCCCTTCAAATAATCGCAAAACATGCGTAAAATTTATAAAAAGAGCTTCCTTTTGATTAATCCTTTTATATTTAATTTATTATTTACTAAATTAAATTAGTTTAAGTTGTATCTTTTCACTAAATTAACCTAAATAAGAGATATGCATTTTCATACTTTTCCAACTTTTTTTATTTATAGATACTTAAAAATTAAAAACTAAATTAAGAGATTTATAATATTAAAGTTGGTATAAAGAAGCACTGCCTTAAGAGAATTAAAAAAGAAAGGCAAGAAAGTAAGTGACTAACGAGGAACTAAACAAAGACAAATTAGAGAGTCTAGCTCATCTTCGAGGGAAAAGTAATGGTCGGTCTTACTGAATAAGTTAATCCTGGAATTTAAAATAATAAATTACTCTAAAATTAAATTGAATAAATGAAAGCATAGATTGCAAAATATGAAGAAATTTTCTTTGATCAAGGAGAAAAAATCTGGAAGCTAATGAACTGCTTAGAAGGTAAAATAATGAATTGCTAATTCTTAAAAATTAACTGATAAAAAAAAGTTTAGTTACAGAAAATTAACTTTACGAAATTTCTTAATCCTACTTCAAATAATCACAAAGAAGGATTATAGAAGAAGATCTACATTAACAGGTGCGTTAAGAAAAATAAAGTTAAGAAAAAATTGATTCAAACCTAAGCAAAAGAATTGAGATGTTTGAAAGAAAGATTTATCCTAAGAAGAAAATTGAGAAGTAATATAAAAATTGTTGTTATTGTCAATCTAACTTTCACCTACTAAGACATTGCAAAGAATGAAGGCTACTTAAGCACAATGAAGAGCAAAGAACCTGAAGAATCCTAAATAAGCTTTGAATTACTGAACTCAGAGTTTATAAATAAAAATTACTCATAAGAAACTAAGAGATTCCTTTGTAGTAGCCACCCACTTATAAAAAAGATCGTGGAATACAACCACGAAAAAAATTTTGTCTGCTGATACCTGGTTGAAAACCCAGAGTATGCAAATATTTATTTTACATTTAGTTAAATAATAATAATAAAAATATGACTTTTTATAATAACTAAATGTAAAATATTAGGAACTAAACACTAGCACTATTCTAATTAGTAGTAGAAGTATTTTATTACTCTATTATCTTTTAAGATTTTAATGTTTTGTATTAATAAATTTCATTTTTTAGCTTCAAAGCTTTTTAATTTAGTGTTTTGAATAAATATTTTGCTTAAAATTGAAGGGTATGAAAGAATTATTATAAGGAATTTAAAGTACTTTCAATAAATCTAGCTTTTTAGTTAAAAAACTAACTTTTAATAATATCAAGGTTGAACCATTTGTAAAATCTATTAGATAATCTTATTTAAAATAATAATAGGATAAATTAAGTTTAGCAATTTTCGAGGATTTTCACCTCTTCATGCTGGAGACCAGATTGCTCCAGTGTTAAAAATAAAGTTTTAGATGTCTCTACTCCTCTCTCCTCCCATTATTCTTGTCATTTCCGGATCTAGCCTTATTTCTAATTAAATTTTCTCTTGTAAATGTATCCTTATTCATTTAAGTATAGTCTTTCTCTTATTTGTCTCTACTACATTTGTTTTTTCTTCCTCTACTGTGCTTGTATGTTTCTTTATTCATTCCAGTACTACGTTTTGAAATTTTGGAATTCCTTGCAGCGTCTTCATAAGTGTTCTGTCGAATTGCAGTAGTAACATTTCTTCACTACATTTTGGAGTTTAATCTTAGTCTTCCTATTGGTATCTTCAATCATCATTGGATTTCCTCTTTGTTCATCTAATTTCTTTTCTAGTATTTCAATTCTAATACTCATATCAGATTGTTTCTGAAGCTAATTTTAGGATTAGCTACTCTGGTTTTAAGATATGTTTCAGAAAGCGCTTAGTTCTCTTTCTTAGGACATAAGTCTGGATTCTATTCCTTCCGCTAGGCTGAGTTTTTCCATCGGTTTCACTTTGTCCTTTCTCAGTTTCCTAACCTCTTCCTGAAGGTTTAGTACCACTTTGATGAGCTGTTCCTTGCTCATCTGGCCAGAAGGATTGAACTTTGAGACCTCCTGGTGCAGAACAGACTTCATCTGCTTTCTGGGCTTCTCTTCTGAGGTTGGAGTTATCTCATATGTTGTCTTCTGAGCTTGTTTCTATTCCTCTTCAGGTTGTTAGAATTAAGAAAAAGGTTAGGGTTAAGGGTAAGAAGACTATCCAAGATTGGATTCAGGTTTCCTCTCCTTCTTGGAGGTGGTGTAGAAACCTCTTTTGAATCCTTCCATTTTTTTATGATAATCTTATTTATAA
Organism: Loxodes magnus; assembly: GCA_946699065.1. Taxonomy (NCBI): domain Eukaryota; phylum Ciliophora; class Karyorelictea; order Loxodida; family Loxodidae; genus Loxodes; species Loxodes magnus. Next base: position 250,353 of record CAMPDV010000481.1, read on the forward strand.
AGCGATTTTAAATAATAAATAGAATAATGCTTAAAACACAAATAAATATTAATCTTTCCTAGCATTCTTATGAAAACTAAGTTTTATAAAAGTATTTAGTGATTACTATCAAATATTTCTAAAGTATTGATAGTTGATTATAATTTTCCTTTATACCTATTTTTTATAATATATCATTAGTATAAATTTTATTACAAATTATGGTCTAACTTTAAGGATAAAAATTATATAACTTTTTGAAATTATTCTGTCTTATATTTAAAGTGAAAGTCTAAAAATGATAAGATAATTTAGATTATTAATTATTTGAATATATTTAGAAAGGAAAAAAAATTTAAGTTTATAGTTCTTAGAGAGAGCTTTACTGATATCTTCCATTTTCTCCTGCTCTCTCCTAAACTAAAGGATGTCGTAGGACTTCACTAGTCTGCCATCCTTGCCTCCTTCCCGAAATCCAATTTTCCTTCAGGTTCCTTCTCCCGTTATTATAGTCGTTAGCTTTTGAGTTGTAGAATTTCTTTCTGTAAATTTATCCTGTCCTTGTTGGTAAAAAGCGAAATAGTTCTTCTAGGATTTTATTCTTATTATTTCTTTCAATTTCTAGTTTCTTTCAACAATTTCTCCAGCAGTGGTTTCTTTAACATATGAAACACCGTATTTTTCTCCGATGGAATTTAATCTACTTTGTATCTTATTATTAGAATTCCGATATGATTTCCATTAGGATACTTGGCTACTAATCAAATTATTTTTAGATTATTACTTTTATTATTCTTATTTTTCTTAAAGTTACTTTATTTGATATTCAAATTTAGAAAAATAAAATTGGAATATTTGAGGGACTTCGTTAAATTATTTATCAATTTATTCCAATTTAATTATTATTTACAATTAGATTTTACTTAGTGATTCTTCTATAGAAGGGAATTATAAATCTAATTATTCAATCAATTTTTCTAGCTTGTCTTTTAGTTTTTCTATCCTTTATCTTTGTAATTTTAATTCGTATTAGATATTTGATACTCTTTGCTGCACCGATTATATGTAAGCTTCCTTCGATCATATCTCTTAGTTTTATTGTGGCTCTTCTTCAGTTAGGTTAGATTATAATTCTTGTTTTTTAAATGAGCCGAAAGAGGTCTATTTCTTAGGTGCCATTTTTCAATTTATTTAATAAAATAAAATAATTAAGTACCCTATTTTAGTTAAAGTTCTTATGCATTTATACTAAATTTAACTAATAAACTAGTAGCTTTGAACTATCTAAGTAATAAAAGCATAAATAAATTCAATTCTTCTTTGAATAATTTTAATTATAAGCTTGATAAGATAAGTGTATTCTATAATTATTTGATTCTTTTATTTTAGGAAATATTAATGAATCAAAAAGAAAATTAGTGTGGAACGCATATATATAGAAATTAATAGGTAATTAAAGATTAAATTAAAATGTCAGAAAAATAAATTAATTAATTAATTTGATTATAGAGCACGTAGCAATCTCATTAGTGCGCAGCTCTTTAAAAAATGTTTCATACTGAAAAGAATGTTTGTTACTGATAAAATTATTAGATACAGATAAACCTTGTTGAATACTAGTATAATTTTTCAGTAATGATAAAAATGTTTAATACTGATAAAATTAAAGATTATGATATCTTTAATACCATGAGTGGTCACACTAGTTCTGTATATTCTGTGGCTATATCCAGTGATTCAGAGTTCATCGTATCGGGAAGTTACGATAATACGGTGAGACTATGGGACGTCAAGACAGGTACCTGTAAGACCATGAGTGGAATCACATATACGGTATATGCTTTTTCTAAATTTATATACATTTTCGAAATAAAAAGTTTTTTTTATTTTCATCTACGATTATTCTATTACACTTACTGAACCTACAAACTCTTACTTAATTACATTAGTTTTTTTTTATGGCAAAATACCTTTACTTCGTTTTTTTTATGTTTCATGAAGTTGATTGTAAAAACTCTAAGTATATGTTTTTAATATGCTTTTTTTTACTTCACTATTCATCTCTGATAAATTTTAAGAGTATATTGAAAACAGGTCGTCATTTCAAAGTGCAAAGTATTTTCTGTTTTAACACTTAAAAAGAGAAACTATCAAAAATTTGATTGATTTTTCAAAATTCTATTAACTAATGAATTTGCAACATCCCTGAAGAGATTAAGGTAAAAATTTACTATTTTTTTTTAAGGACATTAAAATTCTTTTTGAATTAAGCTTATGAAAAGCTGTAATACCCGACTTAGTTTTAATTTTATATAAAAACCGTATGTTTTATTTGTAAAAAATTACTGAATATTTATTTAAAATATAATTTAACATCGAAAAATACAAAATAGATAAGAATCTTAAATTAAAATGCTTTAAAAAATGGAAACATAGATGATCCTGATAGATCCGTACCATATCACTTGTGATTCACCTTTTTTAAAATCAGAGATCTCTACTTTTGAAATAATTCAATCTTTACTATAAAGATGTGATGATGAATTGCATTACGGATTTTAATTATGTAAATCTTGCTATCATCAAATGTTCAATCTAAGAACATTACTTGAATGTCTATATTATAACAATCAAGAGATTATCATCTTTTTTATTTATATTAAAAAATCATTTGATTCAGTAATTAGATCATATTTATGAAAAATACTGAATAAGATCGAAATAACGCAAGGAGAAATAAATTTTTAGCAGACATATATAAAGAGGAGAGAATAAAATTAAGAATAAGGGATCTTATCTCTGAAGAATTTTAAACTTTAAACGAAGTAAAATAAGGATGCGTCTGCTCCCCAAGATTTTTCAATATAATATAATATAATATAATATTAAATTAGTTATTGAATGAACTAAAAGAAAAAGAAGTTGGTATTACAACACAGACTGAAACTGAATAGGGAACAGAAGTAAGATATGTAGGCGCCCTAGTATATGCTGATGATATTGTACCATTAGTTCATCCAGATTAACTAGAAGATATGACTGATATACTAAAATCATGATCATAACTCTATAATTTATAAATTGCGGACAAAACAAAATGAATGGTATGAAATGGTAATGCATGATAAAATTAAGAGATAATCACAATAAGAGGTATAGTAATAGAGAAAGTGAAGGAATTTAAGTATTTAGGTCACTGGATATAAGAAAATATTTCATATTAAAAACATCTGGAGTCAAGAATCTAAGAACGCCATAAAACCCAAGCATTAATTTTAAGCAAATTAACAATTTCAAAAGAATCACTCTATATAATGCATCTATAATAATAAAATTCTTTATAAATCAAATATTTGGTTATGGAAGCGAGTGTATTCCATTCATAGAGGAAGCTATAGGAAATAACTCTTTCAATAAATTGGAAATGTAAAAAAATTAATGATTTCTAAATATCGCGGGATTAAAATCTTGACGACTCTTCTTTACCTAAAAATAAAGAAGCTGCCATCTAATTAAATGAGCATAAGCAGATGCTCGACTCTTTCTTAAAATTTATCCTGATTCATTTCAACTCAAATCCGTAGAGCATATTATAAACTTGTTAAGAGCTTTACTAAATAGTTGTAGTTAATCTCCAGTTAACAAGATCCTTCGAATTCTGTTAAAATTACTTCGAAATTCCTAAAGAACTGGAAATTAACTAACAAGAATTCTAAAGATTCAAAAATATATTTATAGATAAAAAAAACTAGATTTGTACCTCAGTCTCAACACTCGTATCAAAAATATCCTCTACATATTAAGATACTTTTGATAATTCATTCTCTAACCAGTTAAAAGCAGTAAATAATATTATGAATATTTAAGATACTCTTTAAGTTGTAAAATAAAATGAAATACTTTTAAATGAAGTAAAATAACTCAAGATTAAAATATAAAAATTAATAGATAAATAAACAAATAAATAAAATGATTATAGAGCGCGTAGCACCTCATTGGCGCGCAGCTCTTTCAATATTAATATTTAATATTAAGAAAAATGTTCTCATGTTTCTTGTTAAAATTCTAGAAGTCTGATGAGTCATGTCAGCTTCTCCAAATGGGGAATCTTCTTATTAAAATTTATTCTAAAATCTTGAGTCAAATGCTTCAGCCTTCTTTAATAAGGTCCAAATAAAAGAAGTTATTAAGTCGGTAATAAGAAGGCCCGTCAGTCAAACTTTCATACTGCTAGAGCGAACCCTCGGGGTAAGTTAGGTATGTCTCAACGGAGCTTATCCACCATTCCCCGTGGTGGCATCTAGTGTGAGGTTACTCGCAATGCAGTATACTCTGCACCAGATTACTTACTAATTTGTCTGACACGGCCGACATCCATTTTATATTTTTTTATATATAATAACAATTCTTTAGAAAAACTAAACACTATTCTTACATAAAATAATCAAAATATTTAAGACATGAAAAGTTCTTATGAAGCAACCTTTGAATAGTATAAGACTTATATAAATAAAATTACTAAGAAAATCAAGGAAATCAAAAATGAAAATTAGATGCTAATGTTAGATCTATAAGAGTAATAATAATTAAAAATACGGTCTAAGCAGTTAAATTTTGCAACAAATTAAATATAATTTTTAGATAAAGAAATTTAAGCAAATTCCTGAATTTGCCTTATTAATTAAATTGTCTAGACTGGTATAAGTATTTCTGGAAGAAATGAATAATCAATATAAGCAAATTATGATAGCTAAAAAGAAGAGTTAATTTAAACAGATGAAATAAAGAAATATATTGAATAAACTCTTAGTAATGAATAATTTACTTAAACAGAACTAATTAAAAGTCATAAATAAACACAACTAATTTATAATCTAGTGATATACTAGCCCATAAAGATTTAAACTTCATGCAAGTTTAAATTGAATTATATAAATAATAAGAATAAGCATTAAAGCATATCTAACAAGAACTTTAAGAAGCTTATTAAATAAAAAATAAACACTGAAGATTAATTATAAAATTACTAATATTTAAATCAATAATCTACTGATTAGTGTTTAATGCTAAAGAATTAAATTTTATATTTGAGTAAAGAATTAGAAAAACAATATTAAAATGGAAATAAGTAATATATGATGATAAAACAGATTTATTATGAAAATAAAATATCATTTAAGATTTATTAATAAAAAAAACAAAGAGAATTAGAAAATAATACAATCATTTATACTTATCAGTTACAAATACAAAAAATAATTCAAGTTGAAATGCAAACTTAAACGGAAGTAAATTCACATAAAATTAGTCAAACTTAAACAGACAATATAACTTAGGATAAAAAAATATAAGTTAAAGTTTAATGTTCAAATGCTTCATCTAGTACAATAAAAATTGAATAATATAATCAATTTTGATAGACAAGTTTGGTTGATGAGAATTATATAAAACTCCAGTAATTCTATCATTAGCTAAATATTTAACTTCATTTGTAACAATTAAAAGTTTTAGTAAAACTTAAGAAAATAATAAGAAGTTAATAAGTAATTAATGAAAGAATTATTTGATCTAAAAACCAAGCCTTGATAAAAAGATTAAATGAGCTAAAGAAACATTAATTATATTGAAAACTAGAATCGCACTGCTATTAAATAATCAAATCCTTGCAAAAGAAAACATGAAAAAGATGAAATTTAAATTCTTCCAGCTAAACGCAATATTAAATGTAAAAATGAAAGAGAAAGTGAACAGATAATACGATAAATAAATAAATTAATTAATTAACGTGGGTCTGCCATTATAGGCTATCCACGGATTAATGTTTTAATAATATAGTCTTGATACTCTTTTCTGCTTGTTTTAATTCACAAATGTGAAACCTTCTTCTCTCTATTCTTATGACTCTGTCTAAGGCCGGAATTTAAATTCTTAAGGAATTATCATTCTAGTACAAAAGTCAGTCTTGAGTATCTTTTATCGTTAAAAATCTTAGTTTATTTTTGCCTCAGCTATGCCTTGCTTTCTACCAAGCTCCTATCCAAGTTGACGGCATAGTGAATAGGAGAGGTTCTGAGGCGCAAACTACAGAATAAGACTCGCTTTTTCTGATATTGAGTCTCAAGCTAGATACTAGCTTAAGACTCACCGTCAATATTTTAAATTATTATAATATATATAATTTAAATGGGGTGGAAAGCCCTTTCCTTCGGATGTTGCTTGGAGGCCCAGCAAGGCAAATAAAAAATAAGCGCAGACGGAGGATAAATCGGAGAAAGAGAAATCAATGACAAGAGAAATCCGATGTAGTAAGCTGAAGAACTCTGAATGCCAAAAGGAAACTTTCTTCATTATATGTCGGGGAAATGTGCCCGTAATCGCATATTGCATCCTATGCTTTGGAAGGAAAAATTACAGGGACTGCAGGAAGGGAAAACAGGGACAGAGAGACATCAAATTTTTTTTCTCGACATTAAATAAAATGAATTTAAAGAGCTGCGCACCAAAGAGAGTGCTACGCGCTCTATAATCCAAATTATTTATTTAACTAAAAAAATAACAATAAAAATTTACTCCCATTAAAGAAAATTAAATACTTTTTGAAGCACTTCATAAGATCAGACTAGCAACACTTAAAGCATGTAAACAAATCATATAGAAATTAATATAAGACCACAAAAAAATAGAAAATAAGCAAAAATTATAAACTCAAATGGCTATAATAGAGAAAAAACAGAAAAAATGATGATTGAAAAAGGAAATTATCAGAAATCTTAAAAGAAAAAAAATAAACAATAAAAAAATTAAATCTGTTTTAGATGATAAAAGGCATATAAATCGACAACATAAGAAAGTTATAAATGAAACGAAAAAAAAATCGAAGTTTAAAAGTAATAGAAAAAAAAGTGTAGAAATGAACAACCGATTAAGATCTAAAAATTTAAAAATTTAAAAAAACTATAAATGTTGAAGAGAGAGTTTATGAATGAATGATCTAACCAATCAATTAATTTACGTGGTTTCACCATTGATATTTTGACCATAAATTAAGAGAAAATCAAAAGTAAGAGTATTCTTGGAAATTATCTTATCAGACCAGAATCTTCTAAATTTTCTTCCATTTATTCTAAATTTTCTTCCAATAGATTCATTATATCCTGATCTGAATAGTTAGAGTCAATCTCCATCATTAGGTCTTTTTAAAACAGTAGAATTTTATTTCTATCTATTACTTTTCCAACTCTTTCATTTGTCTTTAGTTAGTTAAGCTATCTGTTAGTTTTTTCTGAGGATATCGCAAGTTCCTTTCTACATTTTCTTAGAATTGCTATAAAGTTGCTAAATAATATTTTTATTTTTGTCCTCTTGATAAATGATTATAAATTCAAACATGCCCGTTGGATCCTGCTCTATAGTCTTTACCGTTTTTTTCTAATAAGGAAGAATTTTTTAAATATAACCCCATTTTATTTTCTTTTATATATCTTGCAGAAAATTTTTAATGTGACAATCTATTTCTTTTCTTTTGATTACTTGTAGAGTTCGTATCAGATTTTCGAATTTGTAATTTCCTCACACTATTTCTTCAAGCCTGAGTTTAAGAAGGCTTTTTTTTATTAGTTATTACTGATAATTACGTTCGTGATATTTTCTATTAACTATTCTCTTTCTTCTTTGTATTATCTGCAATCTTCTATTATATGGATCTCATCTTCCTTTCTATAATTGCATAATTAAAATGCTTCACTCTCTATTAGATTTTTTATTTCTTTTCATTGTTTATTGTGCTCCATTGCATTTGGCCCGTAGTCTAAATAAGTATCATATTTCCTATTTTCTGTGTTTGTTGAATCTTAGGAAGTTTGATATTCCTTATATGAATTGTTCCATTAATTCACTTCTAATTTTTTGCAGGTGATTATATTCTACATTCGTGTAATGGAATTTACATCATTGTGGAACTAATTTTCCATCTATTCCTTTTCATTTTTCTTGTATTATTATTTCGTTAATGAGTCTGTTTCAAATATAGAGTTATTCCTCTTTGGTAATTGACATAATCATCCATCCAATATTGATTCTTAGTTTAGGAGCAATTTTCTTCTCAACGTTAACATACGTTATCACATATAGCATTGTAGTTTAAGGAAATGCAATTCATTCTCCAGGATTTCGTTTTATGCGCAAAAAGGTCCATCTATTACAACTCTTAATGATCTAAGATGCATGATTTCCAATTTATTAATTAATTAATTGAAATATAATATTTTCAATATTTAGAATAGTGAGACATAGTTGCAATAGATATAGTTTAGACTATAAATATTACAAATATGTTGAAAGATAAAATTTTGCAAATTTCAATCAGTTTCTTCTTGTTCTTTCACTATCATATATTTTTATTTATTTTTTTGATTAAATTTTTCTTTTTTTCCCTCTAGAAACTCTTCTAACAACTCATCTTGTAGTTTAAACATTTCAAGACGCTTTTTGAATAATTTGAAATTAAAATTTTTGATGAATTTGTCTATTTTAGGAATTTGATTATTTGAAAGATGTTTGCTTATATAGTTTTAGTCATAAAGAATTAGTTTCTTTTTGTCTTTTTCTTTAAGAGCTTTATGACTTTCGAATTCCTCAATAATATCTGCATAATATTAGCATTCAAAAATATGATCAGTTTCATCAAAGTCTTAGCCACATAAGCAAATAATGCTATATCTAACGTTAATGTGGCGATTACTGAGTTTTTATTGAAAATTATAAGAAAAATTTCTTAGTTTATTGATGGAAATAGTCTCTCTAATATAATGTTTATTATATTTGGTGTAAGTAATTTCAGGAAATACACTTTAATTATTTTATATTTAGTCTATAATTCTTTTTGCTGTTGGCATAAGTGTATTTCTAGAGAGACATTCCATTAAGAATTTATGCTTTATTTTTTATTCCTTGAGTTTATAAAAAATACATATTATTCTAAACATGTGACATGTCTCAAAATTATACAAATCGATACATTTCTTTATATTTTTCTAGTATGATAAATTAAATTTAGTGTATTTTTCTAATAAAAAAGCAGTGTCTGAGTTAGGGTTTTCTTTGCTGTATTATATTAATTTTTAATAAAAGTGCATTATATTTTGAGTTGCTATATGTGTAAAAGGAAGCCAGTATAGATCAATAAAGCATGACTCATTGAATGTGAATTCTTAAGATCTAAACACCTATCTTGAGATAAGTCTTTACGATTTTGTTATCTTGCTTTTTATTCCTTTAATTCCAGAAGTAGCTCACGGAGTAATATCACTTCCATATTCAACTTTAGGCAAAATGAAAGTTCTGCAAAGA